>JAZKJV010006742.1:0-578710 GCA_037367405.1 Ottelia alismoides
TTTCAATGTAAGAGTATTTCAACATTTATACATGCTTCATTCAATTCATACAATATGAATATTATGAAGCTTCATGAATGACTTGAGTATAGACAGTAGAATGATGACACTCATCGTATATACATCCATCTAAACTCTAAAAGACTTTGGTTCAGGTAGGTACTCAAGCATTTTTAATACATCATATTTTATAGAGCCATCATTTTGCATGATGCAATGAACCATGTCATTCATGATTACATGTCAAGATCACATAAGTTTGCCAAAAAATCTTCTTCAGATTTTATAAGGATTATTTGACAATTACGATCATCATCGACATGATACTTCCAAAGCACACTCGATGAGAGATCAAGATTATAGAGGTATACAAACCCTAGGGTTGTATTCCTATTGTATATTTAATTATCATTCCTCATTATTACGAGGAAAGTTGCACATCTCAAGCATATAGATTATGTGTCCAACTGCAAGTACAATATCTTGATCATGGATCAAATACATGAAACTAGTCATTATTGAGTATAGTATTGAGTGGGTTTAATGAGGATTATTTGAAATAAGACAATTTGCATATATATATATATATTACTTTGACTTAGGAATTTTTATATCAAAATTGTCTTGCCTTGTCATCACTGAAAGTTCACTCCCTTAATCACTTTCAATGTAAGAGACATACTTACCATTATATCTCAAGCAAGATCTGGGATCTCCTTTCTTATCTTTGTTGCATCCCAATAATATGAGAACCTGTAACTCGGATAAAAAGAAGCGGGAATACATTCTGCCTTGCAAGTTCAATTTGCATTCACAATTCGGTCTTTAACACTCGGACCCACCACCCTAAGGTGATATTGACCTGTCGTTAATTGAACCAACCATCATAGGATTAGAACTCACTATGCGCAATCCAATATAACCCCAATAATATGAGAATCCGATATTGGGGTCACTACACACGACATTACTATTTAGAAAAGAAAGAACCCGATCCAGATGCGCTTGTATGCAGGAACTGCCACTTCGGACAAGCATCTCCTATATACAATCCTTGGCGACGGAACCCTTCGTCTTGACGAGAGACCATGGATGTCACTTATTTGATCCTCAATATCATGATAAATTTGCAATTAATTATTATGAATCATATTCGCATAATTATTCTAATCATATTAAATTAATGATCCAATTAATATCCAATAAACATTCTTTATTGTTACTTGAAATATGGTATTATCTCAAATACATATTATTCAAATTTTAATAATTAGAAAAATACATCATGATCCCTTCAAACATTATCCCTTCCTTACACGCTATCATGGTCAGCTCCGACAGGAGTGGGACAGACCGCTCACAGAGCAACCTGCTACCCCAACGCTCCCTGACTAGACACCATATCCGCCTTAGGTCAGGATAATGCCAATTGATCACTTTATACTTGAGATGATAATCGATCTTTCAACCAAAATTATACCATATATAATATTCATCAAAACCCTTTTGATAATATTATAAGGAAATTTTTGAAACAAATTCCCAATCCTATTCAAGCAACTTTGTTTGTTAGAAAGAACATCATATAACCAAATGTGATCTAGATCATATCTAATCAATTTTTGTTATGACAATATCATTTTAGAAAATAATCATCTTTAAATATTATACTAAATATTTATCAACAATTATTTCAGGAAATTAAGCATTAATTTCTCTAATTGATTAAATAACAATCACAAGGTTCTTGATTATGAAAGTAATTTTCAGCAATGACCCTTACTTACCAAAATTAGCATATCTCAATCAATTTAAATATATATCATGCAAAATAAGTATCCATAGTTTGATAATTTGATTTATAATAGAACCCAAGTGATTTGCATGCATTTCTAGGTGTTTCAAAACTGTAATTAACTCTTTAATTACGTCAAGATTTGCCATCCCCGAAACAGTGGATACAAGTTTGCTAAAATGATCATAACTGGAGAAAACGGATTTCAAATCATGCAAATTCAAATCTCACAGTTTCTGTATTTAATGGTGAACATAATCCAAATTTTTTCATGTTTAAATAATTTAAACAGGGTGAAAAAATCACACAAAATAAGGTTGCGTGAACAAAATGCGATAAAATTTCACAAACCCTAATGAGCCTAAGTCGTCCTAGGTTTATGGATCATATCCGAAACGTCCAACCTAGCTCTGATACCACTTAAAGGATATGGGAACATCCTTAAGCATATCACAGAAGTGTGAGGATCACATCGAATGCGATAGGGAACAACTAGTCGTACTAGTTGCTCGAGGCGACGGAATTTAGAAAAAAATTAATTCGATGAAACTGCATGATCCAAGAACACATCTCAAATCATTTCATCTAAACCACAAATAAATATTAGGTTTACCTCTTGAAGTGTAGTTGCGATCGAGTCTCTAAATGAAGAGACCTCATGTCTCAAGTCCGATACGACGGAGGAGACGTTTGCGAGCACGTTGATGAATCACGTGCTCCTCGTAATCCATGTTGATGATCTAAGCGAAGAATCCCCTGATCTTGTCACATGATATCCAACATCTTCTTCATGAGTGAGGCACACCAAAGAAGATGGCGATCTACGAGCAAATGGTCCAGCAACATAACTGTGATGTTGCGCGATGGCGACTTTCTCTAGGGCTCCATGGTGGACGACCACTTGTTGAGAGAGAGAGGACATGTAAAGAATGAGAGAGACAGAGAGAGAGCATATGTTATTCTCTTGTTGCTGTAACACGAAGAACAATGGTTGCCTCTTCTTATTCTTATATAGTATTTTGGGAGTCCATGGATCACAATCCATGGACTACACAAAATCAACGGATAAGATTGATTTGTGCTTCTTTCAATGGCCAAGATTTGATTGAAAAAAGATAACAAGAATTAATTTAATTTAGATTAAATATACATTGAAAAATCAATATAAATTAATCCCAAATTAAATCAATCAAGCATAGAGATTCATGGAATGGAGATTACCTCCTTCCATAATAGGGGGGAGGGGGGACGACCACCCTTTCCTAATGGTAGTTGATGACCGTCTACCCTCCCAAGTAGGAAGGTGGCTATCTCATGTAATCTCATGAGATTACATTATTACATGGAAATCTCCAATATGTATAACAACACTTATTGTAAATTATTCTATAAAAATAGTTAATAACTATTTTATGAATATTGTAGTCATGCCACTGGAAAACTGTGAATCACATTCACATCCCAAAATAAAATGTAAATTATATTTTCAATTAATTATCCAATGTTAATCAAATTCACATCAACATTTAAATTGTAAATGTTATTTATGAATATCTCTCTCTTATATATTGTAAATCACATTTATAATATATATGATTAATATGGATAGTGTTATCCACATTATTCATGTCCATGATAATTGAGTCACCTTTAATCATCTTGGATCTTTATTCTCATATGCCCAAATAATATGAATCACATTCACATTATTTACATATTTGATAATTAAATCACATTTAATTATCTCAGATAGCTCTCGTTATGATATGAATCAAATTTATGTTATTCATGATAATCAATTTTCTCAATGATCAGATACATTTTCAATAATGAAATTATCCTTGAACTCTTTCAAGGATAATGTGCTTTCTCTGCGGATACTTGGAGACAAGGACATGGCGATTGTACGTTCCACGTATAGTGACTTGGATATTGATATCACATCTCAAATCCAAACCTTGCGAACCTCCCATAGATGTTTGATTAAATCAAAACCGTAAATCTTCTTTTTATTGCATTTGAATCACATTCAGATCACTTTTCAACACTTGGACCAAGATTACACCACTTCTCTATTTAGAGGAGTCACTAAAATCCAGATCTATTTCATCAGTTCCTCGGAATGGAAGCGTCATGGTTATACAATCGTTTATGATCACAACACCCTCAGGTATTCCTAATACATGTACATCCTGTAAACTGGAAGACCCATAATAAAATCGATGTTTTAGACCTATTTTTGATTGTCTCCTTCAGGCTTTTATCATTAAGTTTCTCATTTAACTATTGGGAGTTGGTATCTATCATATACTTTCTAAAAGCATATATCATACCCAGGTGTTGATCATATATTTTCCAAATGCATATATCGATCCTACAAATTTAGTCAAGCTTCCAATGCGAGACGATCATGCAGGGAATTTAATTCTTCCCAATATCTCATGAGTGAGCTCATATCTTCCGAACCAGTAAATGAACCTGTATGATCCCTTTTAGAGATTGTATGACTCATATTCCCTTGCATGTACACTAGCGCACTGGTATATAGAACTTGATTAGGTCATCAACCTATTGGTCTGCCAAATGTATGTACTCAGACATATAGTAACACATCTATCTCTGGTTAGAGGATGCATGCCTATATCGTGTTTGGTTATCTTAATCTCGTTAAGTCAACTCTATGACCTAACTAATCTAACACCTCCGAATCTCTATTCCTATGTAGAGGACGTGTCAAGAGGTCGGTTAGATATCCGTCTTTTGAGAAAGGATTTCCATCTCCTTCTCAGGCTGGAGGTCATCTCTCAATAATCATTTGACAGTGCTTGACAAGGTCCTCAATCTAACTCTTTAAATATTCATCTGAGCACCATCCTCTATGATTCAAAATTTGAATCGACGGCTGTATGATCATGAAGATGGCCATGGTGCATAACCCTAATTGCACTAAGAGACCTATTATGAAAATTAATTATTCTTCATTCTAGATTATGGAATGATATTCACAATAGCATTTCTTGCATAATGGCTCGCCATGGGCCTGCATGTCCAACACCCTCTCCTCGAGGAAAGAGTTACTAGACTGGGGAGGTTGTTTCTTTGCTATTTCTAATGTGGAAAGCTATATTTCACTTACATGATACAAATAAGAATCATAGTTATCAGAACTTGCGTATGACGATTTGTTCTGACCTGACTGTTGAAGGGACCTAAACAGAGACTTGTGGAACTCAAAGGTTGTTATATCTTAAATTCAATTCCCAATAAGGTTTCGCCACATTATTAATCCAAAGGTCTAGTCGAACTTCATTTTGACCTTTTTTTCATGACTTTGGTATGAAACCCAAAATCACTTCAATTTTGCATTCCATTTTAGTTGCTCGGGGACGAACAAGGTTTAAGTATAGGGGATTATTGAATATGTGATTCATCACTCTAAAAGTCGAAAATAGAGCTTCATTCTTGAGTAATTAGCTTCATATCTCCACTTATTTTGCATTATTCTCATTCATGCATTTAGAATTAATATCTGCAATTTAACATGCATATGTGCATTAAATAAGAAGCCAAATTCCCTTGTAAATATCACATGTATATTCACCTTATTTTTATTATTTTATTTATTTTTCTCTAACTCAGAATTGAATAAATCAACTTTATAATTTATATATTACTAATACTAATAAATGGAAAATATCAATAAAATATGAACTTGTAAACTGACCAATAAAAATCAAACCCTAATTTGAGACTAAGAACCTTAAAATGTGAATATCTTTCTTATATTGTCTCCTATAGATACCTACTCACTTTTGAATTAATGTATATTCAATTTTCTTCAAAACAAGACCAAATTAAAAAGAATCGGAGTTCGTATATAAAACTTGGGTTTTGGGCCCCTATTGTATATTGTACATATTGACCTACATATTGACCAAACTACCCCCCTTACCTTATCTTTTTATTTTCTTAATTATTAAAAATAAAAAATAGATTAAGTTGTAAATATTTATTTTATATTTTCTCTAATTTTTATTGATTTTTATCTTATTTTTAAAATACCAAAAAAATCTGCAAAGATAACGATGCGACATTTTATACCTATAAGGCACCCCTAAAAATACTTTTTGTACAGATTACTTCTTTTGATTGTCACTCCTTCACAAAAGTTGTAGATATCGTCGAGACGAGCAACTTTTGTGTTGCCCACTTTTTGATTTGATCACTTTTGTTATTGTTTTTTTATTTACATTTACATTTACTTTGTGATTTTTCTGGAAGCGACTCATGGCAGCTCCAGGAACCACCACATACCGTCCCTTTTATTTTATTTATTTTATTTTTTCTTTTTTTTATATTTATTTATTATGTTATTTTTATTTTTATTTATTTTAATTATTATCATTATTTATTTTTATTTTTATTTTTTTCTGCCACGTGGCCACACCCTACGCGTGCTACGTGGCGACTCCCCCTCTCCTTCCTCATACATGCCTACGCCTTCTACCCCTTACACGTGTCTACGCAACCGCAAGTCACCTCGTGTGGCATAGTGCACCCCTGATCTGCTCCTCCTTCGGTCTCTCCCTCTCCATGATCCATCCGCGCACCCTTGTGACCCAACCACCCCCGCCTTGCACAGGCTCCCATAACCTCTTCTTCAACCATCTCCACCGCTTCTCGTATGATGCTACCCACTCATCCCTCTCATCCCTCATCCATGTGACCCTCTCTCCATGTAACTGTTCCCACTCCTCGTGCACTCAACCAATGGTCGCAGTTGATCCGCCTCTCTAGCTCGATGTCTCTACGTGCCCCACCCTTCTACTTCCTTCTTCCGCGCAGCCTGTGCCATTACAGGACTCGTGCCTCTCGCTCGCACCACTTCCCAACCACGACCGCCACCTCCTATATTTCCTCTGCAACCATCTTCTCCCAACAACCCATAGAAGTGCATGTTACACCTCCATGCAGGTTCATCCGCCATTCCTGGGAGAAACCCATCGAGCTCCCAAGAACACCTCGCCAGTGACAACGATCCGAGGTGGGTCAAGCGAAGACAAGCAAAGGTTGACCTCCTCAACGAGAGATAAGAGAAACCTCCCCTTGTTGCAGAAGCTCCACGTAGCCGCCCAGCTGGTCACATGCCGAAGACTTCGAGCAATGACCAGGGAACCTCAAGCTTCCCCTTCCTAGATGATTCTCCATCCACTATAGGTTATCTTTGTTCTCTCTCTTCACTCCTCCCATGTTCATCTCTTTTCCATTTCTTCCATCCTTATTCCACTCAATTCGACCACTTGATCCCATTTACCTCCACCAAGCACCTCCACCCTTCTTCCCCTTCGCCATCATCGCTCGTCACTAGACCCCCGCCTTATACTCGTTGCCATCTCCATCGAAATCCGCCTCCACCGAACTCCAGCTCCACATAACGGAGCTCCTCCATCTCTTCCATGCAGAAGCTGGAGTACACACAACCCTCACCATCGACACCCTCAGATTTCCTACAACCATCTTCCGCCTCACCGTCGACAACCGAGCTGCACCGCCATACGGTCCCTGCTACGTCATGTGTCGATGAGCAAGAAACCTGCATTCACCGACTTCCATGCCTTGCAGCACCGCTATCGCCACGGCTGCACCAGACACTCTACGCACTAGCCCCACGTTCACCCGCCCACTAGCTTCATCATCGACTACCTACGATCAGTCCGTATCTCTGCGGTGCATGTTCTTGACAACCGAGGCCACCACCGCTAGCGATGTGCTCCAAGTCGTTTACCTCCCCAACCGCCTTCGAATAAGCTAGTCCGCTATGATTCCCACCCCCTTGGTTGTGTACCAGTCAAGAGGAAGAAGCTAGATCACCCAACCACCTGCACAGCGGTGCGCCACAACTCGTGCGCCCCCTGGTCCCCATGCCACCACCTTGTCACCCCTTGTCAGCCATCTCCTCAGGCCACACGCCACTCTTAATCCATGTGCACGTGCGTTGCACATGCGGGAGGAGAATTTGTATCCCCTCCACACAATCTCCAACATTTGTAAAGAAGTCCCCACCATCAACCAGACACGTGACCAACTCGTGCTATGTGGACAATTTGCATAAATACCCCATCGAGTATTAGTAATGAATCTTTAGTCCTATTGCACGTTTAATTCAACTATTTTATTTCTATAAAATAGCATTTAGGCCCATGTGTTCGCATATTTATTTGAACCTTTATTTGTCATCATTGCATTATTCTAAAAATGTCTCATTGTAGAACAATTATGCTCTATCATTGTGAATCTTGAATTGTTTTGTGAGCTACGAATTATTTCATATAAATATCTTTGTGGAAAATAGCATATTTTTCCTACTATGGATTCATCAAAACATATGAAATTAATAGCTCTTCTAAAAATTTCCAAAAAAATCACAATATGTAGATTTTAGGTTGTTTTACATTGTGCCCAAATTTCACATCATTTGCATGCATATTGGGGTCACAATAAATTAAAAAGATGTCTTTGTTATTTTATTTTAATTAATTCAACCGAAGTATTTTTTAGGAATTAAAAATTATTCTGGATACCTCTCACATAGAACTATCCAAGATAATTGAATCTATGGAAAATATTGATGTCTGGTATTTATTAAAATTAATAAACTTAAAATCACCGAGTCTACTGATTTTATTCATAATTAATTCATATAGAAACCAAAATTACAAAAAAAATACGCTAGTATAATATTATCATATTTCTCATTCCGGACAAGTTTGTGGATCTTTGGACTTCATTTGATAAAAAAAATGCATTTTAGTTCCTAAAATTCACCCAAATTACATTTCACTCGTTAATTTCATTTAAAAATCCAAAAAAATACCGCTCGGAAAACATAACATCTGGATTGACTATAAATTAACTTAAGGAGACAATGGCCTCCTTGAGTTCGACCTTGGGCTTTCCAAAGTAAAAAAAATACTCGCTTGCTTTAATTGAACGAAAAATTAATTTAGTAGTTTCTGATTAATCCGATATTGCTCGATTGCAACAAAAATTAGCGTTAATTTCACATAATTAACAAGGGTAAATACATGCTTTTCAATATAGCGTTTGAAAAAGATCTTTTGCAAAACGGTTTTCAAATGATTGTAGTGTTTGTAAAAATTATTTGCAAATATTATTTTGATTGTAGTTTTCAAAAATAGATTAATTGTGCTAAAAATGTTTGAGGAATATATACATCTTTCAAAAAATAAACATTTTTTTACAAATTGCATATGCGTACCTATAAAAATAACTAATATTCAATTTGTAAATCCTCCACCCTAATTCTTGTAAATAATTGATGCACTCCCGTATAAATATTTGTACATATTTCTTTATCCAAAAAATCTTTTGTTTTGAAAAATGACAAGCCTGATTGAAAATAAAATGCCTGTTGAAGTGTACGTATAGTCAATAAGCAAGCATGAGCTTCAAAGTCATATTTATGTGAGCATGCAGCTGTATGACTTGGCTGCACTGGTCAAGAATCCAAGGATAGGTAGCTACGCTGGCTACCGTCCATTCTTCTCTCCACCTCCTCTTCTTGAGCTTACTTGAACTTAGAAGGGAATACCTCGCTTCTCGAGGAAAAAGTTGTTAGATTGGGAAAATAGGGTCATCATGTTGGAGAAGACTGACTTTTACTGCTTTGACGAGGAGAGCTACATAGCGCACACACTGTCCAAGATCGATTCATAGTCATAAAGAGTTTGTGCATGAGTTGATTTGTTCTGACCTGGCTATTGAGGAGAATTGAGCAGGGTTTTGTGATTCTCAGATGCTGTTGTGTTTCAAATCTGTTTCCTAATAAGGTTCGGACCACACCAAAAATTCAAAGGTCCAACTTAAGCTTTAAACTTTGATTTAGTGAAGACAAGTTTGAGAATTAAAATCAATCCACATTTTCCTTTTTCTTTTCTCTATTTTCATTTTATGCACTTATTGCATACGTATTTGCTAAGCACTAACAAAGGCAAGTATAGGGGGATGAATCTCCATTTCATCACCTTTTTCTATCATTTTGACCTTAAAAACCCTAGCCAAATGCATGTAAATAGCATTATTTTGTACCAATTAACATTTGTTATTTATTTTATTTATTGTATATAAAATATAGTTTTTAATTACAAAATTACATAATAAAGAAAATAAAATAAAATAAAATAAAAAAATACCAAAGGTATTTTATGACCTTGTACCCGTAGACCAAGTCAAGAATTGATTTGGTCCACAAGGAAGAAAGTAGGGGGGATAAGGGCCAAAAAGATAATAAAAATCCCATTTTTTATTCGTAAATAATTCTTTTTTGGAACCTTATTATTATTATAATTATTTATACCTCAAATAAAGGAATTTTGTACGTGAAAGTTGTTGATAATAATATGTAGAGGAATACAAAATCGAATTGCACAAAAATAATGCACATTGTACATTTTATGCTGAAATAAAAGGCAAACTCAAACTTCCTAGACTCATATCTACTCGATAAAAACTCAAAATGTGTCAAAATCACTTTAATTGTATATGACTTTTAATAAGCTATTGAATGAAGTGGTTTCACCCAATTTGGAGTTAAGATGCAAAAGTTAGGTTTTGGACCCCTATTGTACAATACACCTGAATAACATATTCATTTTATATATTCTTTATCATTTTTATATATATTTTTATTTTTTTTATTTTGTAGGTATTATTTACAGTATATGTACATATTTAAAATAACATAAAACCATAAAGAAAACAATAAAATGAAATAATAGTTAAAAATACATAAATGAATATACGATACTTATACGTATATAATAAGTATACATATTTCTTTAAGTGTAGAAATTATATCAAAAAAATAAAATAAAAATATATTCATGTATATTTAAATATGTTATAATTATATAAATTATGTATATAACATACTAAAATTTTAAATTAAAATTAATATTAAAACCCAATATATAGGTAAATATACCTATAACTATACTTGTAAATATTAATCTATAATAAAATAACTAAAAAAATAAATAAAATTCATAATAAAATACTAAATAAAATAATAAACATTTTTTTTATTTTATAACCAAAATTCAGTAATATCATTTAATATTTCTTATTCATTTTACAAGGCATCTTTGCCCTGCATTTATCTAGTTGGTCCATGTGGACAATTTTGCCCTGCATTTATCTAGTTAGTCCACATGGACCATCCAGATGCATTCTTTTGTGGACCTCAATCAACTGACTCCCTTGGTGTCTCTACTCTGTTAGGCATGTCTTTTCCCCAATATTTATCCATTTTTCTGGGCATCTCCCCACTCTTATTTGTCGATTCTTCACACCAACTTCAACATCTATCAACCCTGACCCTTGACTAAATCCTGGATCCGATGTACACAACCCTAATCGATCACAAATAATAGGTCAATAAGGATCATCATCATGTTCATAAATAAATCCTCCAACTTTCTTCTCAATGTTGTCCTTTTTTATTCCTAAAACCCTCCACCCTCAGTCCAGTATTTCGCCAGGTGACAGATGGTGTACCACTGAGGCTCTAAAGTGGCTGAAGTAGGAGGAGACACAACCCATGGTGGAGCTCCGAACCGTCCTGATCCCTGGTCCTCCATCTGGTTTGAGATGCACCTTTTACCATTTCTAGGTAGCTTCAATCCTTATGTTTCATTTTATGCATTTTATTTCGCGTTTTATTTGCTTGATTAGTGTAGTTTAGGTTAGTTCGATTCGTCGGAGCTCTAGAGATTCGGCCACTGTCCTCATCATGTACTCGCTCGTTCTGACCACCACGTGCACCCCATCACCTTTCCCTTCCATTTCTACACCTTCCTGACCCATCCGACCATCTTGATCTCACCAAGATCAGTGAATCAACGTTCATCGTACACCCTTCATCGGAGCATCGCCACCTCACCTCCACCTTCAATTATTCCATCAAATAATAGCCCGAGGACCTCCGCCTGAGATCCCTTTTTATCTAATCATGTAGGTCCCCTATGAAATAAGGTCTATTATAGGCTTATTCGACTCCAAGCTCCGCCTCCAGGCACCTTGAGCTTCATCGACTCACTAAGACCCCATCGTTGGGTCCTGGATTCATCTGAAGGCACCATTCGATGCGGATCGTCAATATGAACATGGAAAACAACATAACATTGAGGGTTAGGCTCTGGATCGAGAGGAAGCAATGAAATAAGGAAGAACACACCAGTGTTCTTCCCTGTTCTTGGGGAATGACACATCACTACCTGATGCAGCCCTTGCTCCAGATTGTAGAGTAATCGTCCGATGGGGAGATGCCTCTGCCATCAGATCGAGCCTCGAATCTGATCTTCATCACCTACCATCGAAGTGGTAGCGACCAATCGTGGCCATTCATCGCTTAAGTGATGATTATTCAACCGTTAGTGGAGCGCGTGTAGAGGGTAAATTGCAGAATTATCCCACCTTTTTGTTTTATTTTATTTTAGTCCTATAAAATCTTTGAACATTTATTATTTTGGTAATAATTGCAATGGGACCCCTGAAGTTTTGAGAATTACAAATGGGTCCAATCCTACTCAGCTCATGTGTAGTCCCACGTAAGCTGGGCATTTTGCATGTACACCCTTGCGACTTTTGTATTACAATTTAGTCAATAAAATGTAAATATTATTTGAATATTTTTGGGCAAATTGCCTCAAAGTATCTTTCGTTATTTTCAATTGTACTTATGCCCTCGTAGTTCATATATTTTTGTGATTGTATTTTATTTATTTAAAATAGCATCCGTATCCCAAAAACTGTGCAAAAATAGGGTTAGATGTCTGCTAGCATGTACTTTCATGTTATAATTGTATTTTTACATTTTAGGAATTTTCTCTATTTATTAAACATCAAAAGTGCACATTTTTGTCCTTGTTTATCCCTGTTTAACTTAGAAAATACCAAAATAATATAAACCCTTTTTGAAAAATTCCAAAAAATTATATTCGGCTTATTTTATTACATTGTATCTTCACACCAAAAATTCCTAAAAATAGAAAAAAATCACATAAAATTTTAAAAGATCTAAAATATTATAAAGATAGAAAAATCATTAAAATTCCCAAAAATATATATTTTTGTTTCTAAATTTTCTTTATATTGTTATTTCTCTATTAAAATTTATTTGAAGAATTTTGGACTTTGTTTGCTATTTTTAATCTTCAAATCTATTCGGCCTATTTATTTATTCCCTGATTTGGGGTATTTTTACTTAAAAATATATTAAAATTGGCGAATATCCCCTAAAAATCACGAAATTGATAAAAAAATTATATAAAACCCAAAAACCTTTTATCTCATGTATTTGATTATTTTTAGTAATATTTATAATTCTGTTATCCTATATTGTATATATAGCTTATATGTTCGTATATAATATATTAAAAAGAAAAAAAATGTAAAAAATCAAAAAATAAGAAAATATAAAAAGAAAATAAAAATTATGAAATTATAAACACACACACAACACACACACATATTAAAATCATAGAAATACAAAAATTAAAACCCACAAAAAGAGAGAATGAAAAGTTAAGGCAAAAAGACAAAATTTGCATTTATTTACACATTCTACCGTTTGCTCTCGGTGTTCGATATTCTACACATGCTTACACATTATACACATTTTGTAGAGTTATAATAAATTTTAACTCTACATTTTTTACCTTCCATTGTTTTATTTTGTGGGTTAATTGTTGTCTGAATGAGGGATTTTTGAGTAGTCGCCTCAGTGACACTTCATCTTCACTTTTATTTTAATGAGAATATTTTTAAACCATCACCAAAAACCTCTTCAACAGTCCCCTCCACCAACTCCTCTCTGGAAGACCCTAAAAATGTCCTATGTTAATTTTGTTGTTTTAATGTTGTAGTAGTTGGGCACTTAGGATCAATCAAAAAGACCAGTTAAATTAATTTTACAATTAAAGGGAGTCATCCGATTTTTTAATTTAGCAAGTCCAAGGTTGAACTCAGGGAGGTCGCTGTCTCCTTTGACAAGTTTCTATGAAATGCAATTCTGAGAAAGTTTAAGGAATAAAATTCAATTTTTATTCAAATGATATCCGAAAATCCTAAAACTTGGCTAGACTAAGAAAAATGATGACATTAAGCCATTATCATATTTTGGAAATTTCTGATATGAAATTAATTTATAATGAATTAATTATGCAAGAAAGGTGACTTTTCATAAATTAATTTTAATAAATAGCCAACCAAATTATTTCTTAAAATTAAAATTATCCAAAATGAGTCTAATAAATATGTATATAGAAAATTTAAAAGCTTCTAAAAATATTGGGTTTACAACTAATTAAAAATTAATTACAAAAATCACTGCCTTTTGGTCTCGATATACGTGAAAAGTAAATGATTTTTTGGTAAAAAAGAACACACTTAGCTCTAACTAATATGAATTTTTTGGAATAATAATTAATTTAATATAAATTTAATATAGCACAATGAGAAAAATATGTAATTTTCCACTATATTAACCACAACTCATAAGATTTTCATTAAACTTCCACAAGATAGAGAATGAATAGTTCTACAAAGTACAATTTTTAAAATAAAAATTGGATGTGAAATAATTGTCCAAATAAGCATGCAAGCATAGGGGTATGAGCACAATTACATAAAATAAAATAATAAAAATGGAGATGTAAATATCGATATCATGGTGGGTCGTACGTAGTTTTTCCATGGGTTGCACTTGTGGCTCACGAGACTTCGGTAGGCGGGATGCATTGTTATTTCTTGGAGAATGGAGTGGCCAGATGAAATTTGTGCCCTCCCCTCCCCCCACACGTGCCTCACATGAGGAAGAGAGGAGCAGTTGGCATGTTGGTCGAGGGAGTGGGTGATTGGCACGTCGACCGAGGAGCTTGAGTGGGTGGAAGAGCAAGGGTCGAGGTGTTGCGTCAACTGAGGCAGAGAGGAGACCGAGGTAGGGCAGTGTCGGCGGTAAGCGGAGCGTGGTTGGTGGCGTTCAATGATTGCGGATCAAGTCTAACAGCGAAGGTGCTACTCAATGTGGAATGCTATGCGACTTTCGAGGTTGTTGGTTAGTTGTATGTGGAGATCGGAGGAGCAACTCGGAGGTAGAGGCTATGGACGTTTGATGGTGGGGGCGGCCATCGCATGTGCAGGCGAAGATGCTCGAGGGGAATTATTTCCCATTCTGGACACTGAGGTAAAAATATTTCCCATTCTGGGTACGGAACTAAAATATTTCTCGGAATGGGCACGTATCGGTGAATGGTTTGCTGCTCGCCGATGTGGCATGGCAAACCGTTTGCCGTGACCACGTAGAACCCGCGACGAACCATTTGTCGTGACCTGGGGTGCGGTCAAAGAGAATTGCGATCTTCGAGGATGGACGGGACAGATTTTTTAATTAATTTTTAAAATTTTATAACATCCGAACAGGACATGGCAAAAACACGTATCACAGACGCAAGTCGGTGCGTCTGTCCGCCAACCGTTTCCTAGCAGTGCGTTCTCCACCTAGTTGGGCCTCAAGCCGTGTACCATCCCACACACCACTATCGGCGCATCTACTGCCAACCACAGCACCAAGCAGGGCACCAACCACAGCACAAACAGAGCCAGTGGAGATACTACCTCATCCTCAGACGATCCAGTCCGATTCACAATTAACCCCTTATTCCCCGCAATGTAGTCCGATTCACAGTTCATCACAGAGCAAGACGTCACCGCTTACAGAACCTTGTGACGAGGAAGAAACTTTGTATGCCAATTTAGCTGATCTGCATTACACTATCGCATTGAAGTATGCACGTCTAAGTGCGCTGCGTGGAGAGCGAGTGAGGTCAAGGTCGTGAGTAGAGTTACTAAATTATGTTGTCGTTTTGAAAACTCTTGATATATATGTCTACTTTCAAGATCTCTTGTGTCTATAGTAACGTATGTATCTTTTATCAAGCAAATGAAATATTTCAGCTTCTATGCTTTTGGGAATTTATGAATGGAAGTATATCCCGCTTACATGTTAAAAATTACAACTTAATTTTACCATAGATCAAAGAACTTTATTCCTTTATATTTTCTTACATCAAGATTAAAAAAACCCAACCTTCATCTAGATATAAAGATGTTTACGATACTAATAAAGATATATCTAACATAGTAATTATAAATATCATTAGACTTATATATAAATAAAGTAATATATATTATTAGAACTATATGAATTAATAAGTTAAATTAATGGAATAATAGTTAATAATATATCATATTAACTTTATTTAACGAATCAGTAATTATTTTTACAAATTTCAATTTCATTTAAAATGAATTTGCTCATATCAATTTCATTTTATATTAATAAATTTACAATTTTAAATCATATTTAGTATTAATATTTAATTTCGTTTTACTTAATAAATAGTATATATTACATATATATTATTTGTCAATAAAAATATTAATAGAGCAACTGCAACATATATTTTAGGCGTGAAAGGGCATTGTGCGACAAAAGGTTTGCCATCCACGGCCAACCATTTGCCTCAAGGCAATGCATTTGCCGCATTAGCCATGTCATCACGGCAAACAGTTTGCCACGCCACATCGGTGAGAGGCAAACCGTTCGCCGATACGTGCCCGTTCCGGGAAATATTTTAATTCTGTACCCAGAATGGGAAATATTTTTACTTCGATGCTCAGAATGGGAAGTAACTCTGCTCGAGGGATCAGGCCCCGAGGGTAGTTGTCGATGTGGGTGCCAGCTCCAGGCATGACGATAAGGAGATCGAGGTGGGGTGGTGCTGGGCGGTGGCGAGCAAAGCACGGTAGGTGGGTGATGGTGATGATCGGGTGCAGAGAAAGATAGAGAAAAGGGGAAAATCAAAGGGAAAGAAAGAAAAGAAGAGTAGAAACAGAGGAAGATGAAGGGGAGAAAGGATTAGGGGTTACCTAGGATTACTTCTCCATATGGTGGTCGAAGCTAGGCTCAGTATGTGGTTGTCATCTCAATCTGGGCAGAGGAGGCCGGAGAAGCTCGAGCAGAAGACGAGTTCTGCAACATGAAGACAAAGGTCTTTGTGGATCTCACCTCGCCGAAGTCCGGGCTTGTCATCGTTGTCTTGGAGTGGTGCTCTGTCACTTGACCAAACCAAGAAGCTGGAGCTTCATTCATGAGTGGTAGATCGGTTGAATAATGTCACGATGTCGAGGTTTTAAGGGTGGTTGGTGATGCATGAGATGGACAAAGGCAGAGGAGGTGATGGGCGATGTGGTGAGTGGATGGAGTGGGTTAAGATAGAGGAGGTATGATAGTTGCAGAGAGGGCATTGTGCGAAGGCTGTTGGGTTGTCGGGGAATGCGGAGGTCAGTTGCATGTAGGTGAATAGGAGGTTGCAGGTCAACCGCACCACCGCGCGAGACAGAGAGATGGAGGGAAGAGAGGGAAAAGAAGAGGGAGGAGAGTGTTGCGGGGAAGGGGGTCCTGAAGAGAGAGAGAGAGAGAGAGAGAGCGATGAACGGAGGCGGTTGCGGGGCTGCATCACAGGCGTGCACTGTGGGTAGTGGCGGAATAGTCAGGAGTGCAAGGAAGAAGAGAGTGGTTCCCCTCGTGACAGGCGTCGGAGGCTACCACATGGCAAAGAAAAAAAATTAACATTTAAAAAGTAATATTAAATAAAATAAAATAAATTAATAATAAAAGAAAAATCAAATAAAAATAGGGGTGACATGTAATGGCTCCAGGATCTGCCACGTATCGCTCCCAAAAAAATCAAGTAAATTAAAAGAAAAATAAAAAAGATACAAAAAACAAAGTCAAATCAAAAAGTAGTTTACATGAAAGTTGCTCGTCTCGATGAGATCTACAACTTTTGAAAAGGATTCAAAACCAAAAGAGTTTATCTGTACAAAAAGTATTTTTGGTGGTACTCTATAGATATAAAATACTGAAATTCTGTATTTTGCAATTTTTTACGTTTTTAAATAATATAAAAACTAAAATAAAATCATAGAAAATATAAAATAATGTATATAATTTAATAATTTTTTAAATTTTTAGTAATTACTAAAATTAAGAAATAAAATAAAGGGGACATATGTACACAGACTCAAGTTATTTTATTTTTTTGATTTTCGCTTCAATTTTTATTTGGTTTTTAAATGTTTTATTAAAACAATAATCAAAGAAAAAATGCAAAATAAAGAAATCAAAAAGAGTTATTTTTGTACATAAAATAATATGATCAAAATATACGATATGTACAATATACAATGAGGGCTAAAATAATATGATCAAAATATACGATATGTACAATATACAATGAGGGCCCAAAACCCAAGTTTCACATATGAAGTTCGATTCTTTTAAATTTGGTCTTGTTTTTTTGGTAATTGAATGTAACAAAAGTGAGTAGTGGTCCATAGGAGACTATATGAGAGAGATATTCACTTTTACTACTTTTAATCTCCAAACTAGGGCATGGGTTTTATTGGGAAAATTTATTAGTATTTTTTGGTATTTTTCTTTTATTAATGTTAGTAATATATACTCAATAGATTGATTTTATTTTATTTTAAGTTAGTGAAAAATAAATAAAAATAGGGAAAGTTAGGGTAATTACATGTGATAATGTACAAGGGAATCAAGACTTCTTATTTGATGCAATTATGAAAGCTAAAATGCAGAAATTATGTACTCATGCATGAATGATAATGATGCAAAATCGATGGATAAATACAACTAAATTCTTAGGAATGGAGATCTATTTTCATCTTTTAGAGTGATGAATCGCATATTCATCACTCCCCTCCTCCATCTTCGCCCTAGCTGCCTCCTCCCCTTGCTCCGTCCCCAGTGGCCTCCTCCTCCCCTTGGTCCACTGCCTCCGCTCACTCCACCTCCTCCTCTCCTCATCTTGCTCTGCCCCAGCCGCTTCCACTCTTTGCTCTGCCCACAGCGTCCTACTCCTCCTCCCCTTTACTCCACCTCTGCACCTTCCACCACCTCCTCCCCTCACTAGCTCCGCCCACGTCAGTGCTGCACGTCGTCAAAGACATGGTATAGTTGGGTCTACTTGTGCAGAAGAGGAAGAGAAGGGAGGAGAGAAGGAAGGAGAGAGATTACCTAAAATCCACCATTGATTCGGTGTGGTTTGATTAACTCAATTTAAACCAAAGCAAGTTGACTCAAGATGAGTCAGATTAACGGTAGAGGTTGTGGGGTAAGATGGGGCAAGATTATGGGATCGATGGAGGAATATCGATATTTCAAAGGTCGAAAATGGAATTTCTAAAGTTTATAGGGTTCGTGAGGTAAAAAATCCAATATAAATGTATATTCTACGTATGTGTGTGCGTGTGTGTGCACGTTTGTGTATGTATGTGTGTGTGGACACATACGTTACACATGTGTTGTCACTCGTATTGCAAGGATTGCTTATTATGTCACCATGTGTTGCCTCGTAGTGACAAGCTTTACCTTATAATCATACTTGTGTAGCCTTAGTACGGAATAAATTCGAGAGTAGCCCCTTAATCAAGTGTAGTAAGGGGGTTTGGGAACATCGTTAGTTGCTTGTTGCAATGTGAATCTGGTGATATTTCCTTCTCTTATACTTAGCGACCAAAGTATGATTAATAATTTTGAAATAGAATACTGATAAGAATTTCTATACAAATTCATATATTTAATCTTCAATTTGAATGTCATAGCAATTGTTATTTATCCTTTCTCATTCTTATTAATGGTCTTCTATACCCGTAGGTGCAGTTATATTAAAATGCATGTCAAGCTTTACCTGCTTTTAACTTATAATTATTAGTATTATCTTCGTTCAATGGACATTCATTGAAATTGTTCATTACCTGACACTTTTCGCCTTGGCATCGCATTTATGTATATTTCTTCTTTGGGCTATTTAGCTCACCTTGCGATTTATGACCCATGTAAAGGAGTTGTTCAAGAGGAGACACTTGGTGACTTTTTGGAGGACTTGTTACTTCTTACTTAGAGGTGGTCCTGCATTTTATTTACCTTCCTAGCCTGCCGCTTTTTTTATATTTGAGGCGAATGTTTGTTGCCAGGTAATAAAAGCATCATGTCGTGCACTTTGAGATATTTTATATATTGTCCTTCTGTTTCTTGTTGATTTTTTATACACATCTTCTCATTTCAATGGAATTAGTTGTGGTTGAATTCTTAAATGTTTTGTAATTTTGGTGTTGAATGTCTAGATCTTAGTAGATTGATTTAATAACTCTCAACACAGGAACATTCGGACTAGATCTGAATCGGACCAGCGCGGGGTTGCTACATGAATCTACATGGACATGGCATTACTGAACCCGCATCCGATTGCATTCCTTCCGATTTCATATATTTATACGATTTATATTATCCGCATAGTTTCATACATCCGCATCATTTAGATTGCATTCCTTATCACTCATGATGAACATAATGTGGTTACTGATGCATATATTTACATATCATTGTATTCCTTATATATGTCGTTTCTCACTTGTAATATCTCTTTTTATTTAGACAAACACATCCCAACTCAGCAACGTTCACTTGTGTGCATATATCAATGAATATAAATATTTTTATTGTATAATCTATAAACAATTTTTCATTTGAATATTAAGTAATACATTTATATAACCAAAATTAACAATTCTAATGAACCAAGAAATGGATCCGTGATGGAGTGACGGAAAAAATATACTATGAATTTCAAAGTTAGTAAATAGAGTTAATTGAAAAAAATATAATTATCAATTTTGTCCCTTATTTAACATTTATCTAATAAATAAGGAGGTAGTTCCACGGGTACCCGTGTTTCACAATCAAATGGACTATCAAGTAGATAGAGCTTTTGAATGAGATAACTCAATACCTATATCCTTTGCTTTATGTACTAACAAGTGTAAAAATTGTTTACTACAGTTCACTTATTCTTCACGCAAGCATCGTACATAACATCAACAAGTGTAAGAATTGTCTATTGCAGTTAACAAAGTGTGTGCATTGTGTAAGAACTGCCATGTATGGATATGCCATACATAGTAGTTGTCAACATTATTTGTTTGTAGCTCATGACTAATTGTGAAATAGTGCGTATTGATTGGTTGCTTTGAGTGGTAGTTACCTTAATGGAGAGGTAATCATCATGCCTTTTAATTTATATTTGTTAATTAATTATTTTGCTAAATGCAGATGAATCAGATTGAGCACTCTTTTATAAAATCCACATGTTTACATGTGGTGTGAAGTTTGTGGAATCTTTAAAAAACGCTTTCTATCTCGAAGTTTTGTAAGTTATATATTTTTTTGACATCCGAGTTATCAGAAATTCTTGTGTCTATAATTAACAGTACTGCTTAATTCCATGATATTACATTTACATGTGACGACCTTTGTATAGGTTTTTTTTATAATCGGGTTGATTAGATTCAGTGTGAATCACTTTGTAACCTTTGTGGTTTGATTAAACTTCAGATCGATGTGTTGTTGTTTGTTGCCTTTCATGAGCCAAACAGTAAATATTTCATTTATCTAAAAAAATAAATCTTTACAAATCAGTTGATGGTGAAAATATTTCATTTCTCAACCTTTTTTATTATATTCCTTTTTAAAAAAAATTACACGTTGCATGTGCAACCAACCGTGCATATTCAGTATATTTGTTTTCTAATGCACTTTAATTTAATTCCAACGGATTAATCCATTCGTGTATAAAAGGATAGTTAAAATCCGATTCCTAGTTTTTTTTAATATTACAGTATTTTTTCCATTAGTAAAATTCTTTGATTAATATATGTATTTTTTCAAAAAGGTTAATTTTTTATCAATCGTTCTTGTCAATTACCCTTCATATGTTACTGATTAAGTACCTCTTTTTGCATAAATTTATTTTTTTGCCATTAATCTATTGTGTTTAGTCTAAAAAATAAATCTACATTTGTTGCGTCAAGAGTGGAATCGATTGATGTTATCATAATTATGGCGGAAATTACTTGATTAACTTTTATTATTGTCATTCGGGTCAATGTGTACAATTGAATCGGGAGGTGTAGCCACAACATCCGAACGATTCACATTATACATATTATTCCTTGATAACGAGTAATTATCGGTTAGTTATCCTAGTGTAGTCATAGCATCCAACATTATAACGTTAATAATTGCATTAAGTTGCATAGTTAATTTAATAAAATACAAGTTGCATCTAAACGATGGAATGAGAAAATAAATTATTTATTAGTTATTCTAATACCCACATGTACGAAATATCTAATGAATATTCGAAAATTTATTTGTCTCGTTTAATAAGAAAATCAATTGCATAAAACAATTATTTAGCCATGACAAGTCTTGTAACAATAACCACATAAATTTCTCAAAATGTCAAATAGGTTAATGTTTTGAATAAGGTTTTATGCTTGAGTTGGTACTTGTTATAACAGCTTTATTTTATTACGAAATTATTGCAGATAGTTCAACTTTCAAGTCTAATCAATACAATGTCTTGAATTCTATTCCGATTTTCTACAGGAATAATTATCTGAATAAAAAGATAGACACTTCTTGCTTTGAATATATGGACCTTGACTATGTACTTCGCATTGAGGACTAGGAAAGGAAACACAAGAAAGTACTCAAGGCATCAATGATTTATATAAACGATGGGAGAAATCTAACTAATTAAGCCTAATGATCATGCAAACTAACTATGGCAAAGCCTTCTCCCGTTATAAGTAGGATCGGCTACATGAATTCTTGCTAAAATCCATGTCGAAAAACTAATATAGCCAAGAATATTAGGGGCTTAATTCTTGAATGTAAGACTACAAAGGAGTTTTTGGAAGATGTTGAAAAATAGATTAAAACTTTGAAAAAGGTTGTGACAATCATACTCCTAATAAAATTATCTTCTATGAAGTATAATGGTTGTACTGGGATAAAAGAACATATAATGGAAATGGTCAACATTGTTACTCAACTTAAAGTACTTAAACTTGATATCTCTGAGCTCTTACTTGTTCATTTATTTCTCAATCCTTTACCTTCACAATATGGGCTATTAAGATTTCTTACAATACACATAAGGATCACTGAACTTTAAACGAGTAATTAGTGATGTGTATACAAGAAGAAAATAGGCTCAAGCAAGAGAAGGTTGAGAGTGTCCATATGGTCACTCGTAAGAAAGGGAATACATGGAAAAAAGGAGGTGAAGCATCTAGCAAAGAAGTCGACTGAATTTAAGAAAGCAAAGTGCTTCTTTTGCAAGAAACATGGGCATGCTAAAAAAGAATGCATCAAGTTTAATTAATGGCTTGAAAAATGCCTTTATGTACCTAAATTCTCTAGAAATTTGATTTCTATATCTAGACTTTGCAAACTTGATACAAATTCTTATTTGATAAAATGTTTTTCCGAATGTTCAAGAATGATAAATTGATTGGCACATGTGAATTGGGGGATAATTTGTGCGAAATGCAGTTGGATTCGCATTTTGAAAACAATCTCCTTGTTTTCAATGTTGTTGGTAAAAAAATGAAATATTGATTGGTCATCAACTTTATGGCATAAAAGACTAGGCCACATATCCATAAAAAGAATGAAAAAGTTGATGAATGATGGAGTAATTGATGCTCTTGATTTTACCGATTCAAGTATTTGTGTGGAATGTATTAAAGGTAAACATACCAACAAACATGCTGAAGGATCACGGAGAAGTACTAGTCTTTTAGAAATTATACATACTGGCGTATGCGGTCCGTTTCCTATAGAGTATTTTGGTGATAAAAAATATCATTACATTTATTGACATTTTCTCAAGTTATATGTATCTTCATCTTTTAATTGAAAAATGAGAGGCTTCAGAAGCTTTTAAGGATTATCAAATAAAGATAGAGAGATGATTACAAAAACAAATTAAAATTGTTAGATCGAATAAAGGTGGTGAGTATTATGCTAGGTATGTTGGAGGAGAACAAAAGCTTGGACCATTTGCGAGATTTCTTAATGATGAAGGCATTGAACATCAATTTTCATTGCCAGATGAACCGGATTAAAATGGTGTCGTCGAAAGATGAAATCTTTCATCCATTCCATTTGAGATTTGGTAAGTATGAAAACTGAGAATGAAACATATACACATTTGTGGTTGTCAAATAGAATTTAGAATCTATAATCCACATGAGAAGAAGTTGGATATAAAGACCACTAATGGATACTTCATTAGATATCTAGAAAGATCTAAGGATTATAGATTTTATTGTCTAAATAGAAAACCAAGTATTGTAGAATCAAGAAATGCCGTATTTTTGGAAAATGTGAGATCAGTGGGAGCAAGATGGAACTCATCCCTATAGTACTTGATGAGTTACCAGAGCTTGTTATAACACAAGAAAGGGAGGAGCAATTTACTCTACTGGATACCTTAGTTGAGGGGCAACATCTTGAAATAAATCTTCCTTAAACCCAAGGTAATCCTTTAATTGAACCCATAGAGAATCCTCCACTGTTTGAGAATCTAATTGAACTAGCACCAAATATTCAATAAGGTGTTGTTACAACTAGATCTGATCGAGTAATAAAATCTGCAATCTCTTCAGATTTGTGACATACTTACAAGAATGTGACAACAGCGCAGGGAATTTCAGAAGATCTATTATCATTTTCACATGTCATGAGTGGTACTAAATGGTATATATTATAAGGGAGGAAATGGATTCTATAAGTACAAACTAGGTTTGGGACTTGGTAGTGCTATCCAAAGGAGTGAAATCTATTGGTTGCAAATGGGCATTTAAAATTAAAAAAGATTTATTAGAAAACATTGATAGATATAAGGTCAGAGATGTGGCTAAATTTTTGCTCAAAAAGAGGGTGTAGACTAGCATGAAACTTTCGCTTCTGTATTCGAAAGGACTTGCTATGGATTATCATGGCATTAGTAGATCATTTTGATTTATGTTACACCAAATAGATGCGAAAACATCCTTTTCTTAATGGAGACTTGGATGAGCATATTTGCATGCTAAAACATGAGGAATTTACTGAAGATAATGGCAAGCATTTTATTTAATTAAGTAAATCTATATGTGGACTAAAACAAGCATCTCGTCAATGGTACATTAAGTTCAACAATGCAATAACTTCATTGGTGATTTTTAAAGAGGATAAAAATTCTAAAAAATAATAAAATAGAAGATACTTAATTACACATTAATCTATTTTTTGGATTTTTAGTAAATAAGAAAATAGGGAAATAAAATAGAAGTAGGAAACAAGCGAATTTTGTACAGACTCACAGAGGTTACTCGGACATAGTCAGTTTCTTTGATTTCAATCTTGATTTGAATTTAGATTTTTATGACACTTGATAAAACTTTCATCAAATAGCACAAATGAAGAAGAAATAAAATGAAATAGATTAAATATGTACATAAAACTCAGTCAAAAATGTAAAAAAGATAAAATGCGCAAAAAAGACCCAAAACTCAACTTTCACATATAAGATCTGATTTATGAAAATGGAGTACTTCAAAAGTGAGTAGACCAAAATCAGACAATGTATGAGGAAGATATATGCATTTAGTCTTTCTGATGTGAAATTAGCTTTTGGGTTTATTTGTCACTTATTTACTTAGTAATTTTTTTATTTTTCCTTTGTTCTTGTTAGTAATATCTACACAATGGAGGTGGTTTTAGGTCATTCAGAGTTAGAAATAATTGATTAAAAAAAGGGAAATGTTAGCTTCTTTTTAGGTCAATTTACATTTAGATTTTTAGTTTCTTATTTTATGCATTTATGCATGATGAAATGTGAATATTATTTACATAATTAATAATGCTAATGATGCTATGTTGATGATTAAATGCACATGGATTTTGGGGAACATAGCCTAATTTAGAATTTTAGCATGTTGAATCAGAGATTCATCATGCCCTGTACTTAAATCATGCTCGTCCACGAGCATCAAAGAATGAATGACTTAGTTGGATAAATCCTTGATTGTATATATGAATTTTCAAGGCTTAATTCATCGAAGACCCTTAATTTAAGTGATCCTAAAATTCTGGGCTCAACCATACTTTAATCTAAAGGAATCAAACTTCTCTATTTATCAGACTCTCTGATTGTGCATAAAATATAAGGATATAACTTTTAGTGTACTGCATTCATGAGAGTCGAGCCGAGATGTCACCCAAGGTTCCAATCCAGGAGACTCTCCTTTAGACCTAATCCTCAACACTAGGGAATAAGTCGAATCTTGCCAATCTACCATTCCATTAGTTTGTTACAGTTGAAAGTGTATATGGATGGCCATATGATGGGGACATATGATTGTGTAAATTCTCCTCTCCCTCACATTGGGGTCCTCTTAAGTGTCTTATTACTCAACATATATATTTTTAGTTTGCTGATCAATGTGTATGTCAGGAGAATTCGAAGTCGTCTGCATTTGTTTTCCTGGGAATACACTGGGGCATGTCTTTGTTGAATATCTAAGATACCTTCGACACCCATATTTGTATCACTATACGACGTAGAGCCCTTTTTAAGTGCTAGCCTGACTCTCTTAGTCCTATTAGCATTTTCTCTAAGTGGACACTTTGAAATGGTTGGGAGCACTCACCTTTGGTGGAAGTTCATAGAATTTGTATTTGCAAAGATCGAGCTTTTCTTTGTATGAGAGAACTTCTCTTGAATTTCATTTCATTGTTTATCTAGATCCACATCTTTACTAAGAGTTTGTGCACACTGATCAACAATTATTTAAGTTTCATCATACCCAGGACCATAGGTAAATATCAAACGATAGCATGGGAAATTGTTCACGCACTGGCCAGGGTTTGCTGACACTTAGGTTTTTTGAAACCTTCATTAACTTTATCCCATCCTCGAGCATCATTAAATCAGGTATAGACTCAAATCATTAGCCCCAATTCCTCAAGTGATAACTCAACTCTTGTCATCAATCATGCAGTTGAGAAAGTGGTGAGTTGATCATATTCTTTAGAAGGTAGAGATGAAGAGTGCAATATAGTACTCAAATCTTTCAAACTAGGGAAGTATGGATTATTAAGTTTCAAAACCTTAATGACTAAAGCCGGCTAACTCAGTCTCTCAAGATCTCAGAAACCAAGTGTCTTCAAATTCCCAAGCCTTGAGTGATAGTGAATGTGTCAGGAATACACCAACCAAGAAAATGCATAGATTCATGAGATACTTAATGAAATGCAAGATCATGAGTGATTTTTTTGATATTTTTAAAAAGGTTTTCATTTTTGTTTTGTTTTTTTAAATAGGTATTATTTACATAAAGAATTTAGTTTAATATACATAATAAACACACCTAGTACCCATACCCTATTTTAGATGAAAATAATTAAAGTACGACCTATGGATAAAGTATGTAGAATATATACAAATACGCCATCTTGTTTTGAAGGTATTTGAAAGAGAGTAGACCAAAATCGAACATTATATGAGGAAGATATACATGTTTTAATCTGTTTGATCTGAAATTAGGTTTTGGATTTATTTGTCATTTATTTACGTTAGTAATTTTTAATATTTTTCCTTTGTTATTGTTAGTAATACCTACACGATGGTGGTTTTAGTTCAATTGAAGTTAGGACGAATTAATTAAAAATAGAGAAAAGTTAGTTGCTTTTTAGGTCAATTTACACTTGGATTTTCAGTTCTTATTTTCTGCATTAGACATGAAGAAATGTGAATATTATCTACATATGTATGAATGCTAATGATGTTATATTGATGATTAAATGCATATGAATTTTGGAGAACATATCCTAATTGATTAATTTTAGAATGTTGAATCAGAGATTCATCAGTTTTGTTGATAATATTGTTGATAATTGTATATATCTTAAGACGAGTGGGAGTAAATATGCTTTTTGAGTCCTATATATAGATGATATTTTGCTTGCTTGTAATGGCCTTGGGATGTTGTGAGATACAAAGACGTTTCTTTCTAATAATTTTGAAAAGGATATGGGTTATGATGAATATGTCATTGGCATTGAAATTCGTAGACATCTCTCAATGAGTACTTGGATTGTCTCAAAAGGCCTATATTGAAAAAAAATATGGTTCTCCTAATCCAGCATCTATGGTAAAAGGAGATAAAATATTTTTATTCAAATATCCCCAAAATAATTTGGAAAAGGAACATATGAATGACATTCCACATACATCTATCATTGGGAGTCTAATGTATGCATAAACATGCACTAGACTTGATATATATTTTACAATTGGAGTGTTGAGTAGATATCAAAGCAATCCAGATATGGACCATTAGATAGAGGGAAAAAAGGTCTTGCAATATTTGCAAGGAAGTAAGGATTTTATGCTAATATAACAACATTCAAATTCCATAGAAGTCATTGGCTATTCAGATTTGGATTATGTAGGTAGCAAGGAGGATAGAAAATGTACATTCGGATACATTTTTCTACTTACGTGAGCTGCTACTTTATAGAGAACTGTGAAGCAATCACTTGTTACATCAAGTACCATGGAAGCTGAATTCGTGGCATGTCATGAGGCTACTACACAATCATTTTGTCTAAAGAATTTCATTGCAGATCTCAAGATAGTGGATTCAATCTCAAGACCATTAATGAATCATTAAGATAATTATGCAGCCGTATTTTTCGCTAACAACAACAAGTATATGTGTGCCAGAATGAGAATAAACATTAAATATCTTATTGTAAAAGAGAAAATTAGAGATCATCTAGTATTTATTGAACATAAGGTACTCTAGACATGGTTGCAGATCCTATGACAAAAGGATTGTCGCCTAGTGTATTCATCAATCATGTAACTGAGATGGACCTATCTAATACCTTGTAATAATATCAATACTTCCATATGTGTACACCTTAAGTTTTGGTATGATGATATATTTATCTATTGTTTGTTATATTTCAGTAGCATGCAAATAAAATACAGACATAAATTAAGGACCTTTGTTAATATTTTGATATTAACACATTATGATATGTTATGTTAAGTAAAATATAAGTAGATTAATGCTTGGTAGGGCGTATCTGCTTGAAAGATATCTACCACAAAGATTCATATTAATAGAGATTAACTTAATAAATTAAAGGCAGCAAATCTTTGACATAAGTCAAGTGGGAGAATGTAAGAAGTGGCATGTATAGATATGTCATACATGGTAGTTCTCAAATTTTTTGTTGTTCATGATTAATTGTGATAGGGTGCATAATGGTTGGTTGCCTTAAGTGGTGGTTACCTGATGAATTCTCATTCCATCACCTCTATTCTTTCATATTGGCTTAAAATCTCTAGTAAAGTACATGTAAATATCACTAACTTGCATGAATCAACATCATAACATTAATATATAAAAAGTGTATAAATATTTGTATTTAAACCCAAAATAAAAGAATAAAGGAAAGAAAAGAAAAATAAGGGGACATCTATGATACCAACTGACCCTGAACCTCGACACCAAGTAGAGTATCGGTTAGGTCGATCAGGAATGAAGTAGTGGGAGATAGAGTGAAATAATGTAAAAAATATCAATAAAACCCTAAAAATCTAAGTACAATGTACTGAGTACATAGCTCAAACTTCTAGTATTTTTTATCATCATAAACAATTTAAATAAAGATGTGTTAAACATCATATTTGTACATAATAATGTGTAGAAAATAATAAATTTATTGATAAAAATAAATCTTGCATGCTTGTACATAATAATGTGTAGAAAATAATAAATTTATTAATAAAAATAAATCTTGCATGGGCCACAAGGTACACTCAGTTGAAAAGCCATAAACAAAACTTCACTAATCAATATCTTCTCCATATGGACTCAAAATGAACCAAACTCACTTTCAATGTATTTCGAATTCAATTACCTCAAGATAAAGGTATTTATTTAAAATAGAGTTAAGAAGCAAAAGCAGGCTAATTGGAGTACTATGATACCAGGTTATTTATACAATAAACAAAATAATTTATTTTATGCATTCAATATCTCCTTATATTTTTAATTATTGTGTATATTATTTAACATCCATAAAAATAGAAACAAAAATCAAAACCCCACAAAAATACCAAAAATAAGAAATCCTAATATATAGGTATAATACACCTATATTGTACACAAATGTATCTATTTGTACATAAAAATATAATAATAAAAATCCCAAATAAATGTGTAAATATGTATCGGATAATGTTGTAAATAAATATATAGTTTAAGTATGGTATTATGTATAAAAGAAACAATGCAAAAATGCAAATACATAAAATACAGGTGTAAATACCTATAAATAATAGTATATAAATAATATTACCTAGTAAATAAGTTGATAAAATAAATCAAACTTATTATAATAAAGTTTATAAAATAATAAACATTTTATATGTTTGAGTATTTAAAAATAAAATCATTTTCTATTTTTATTTGAATTATCTTTAGTTCATTTTGATATTTTGTCCTTTAGTGGCCTACGTGGACCAATAGCATGTGAGGGACTGTTGACCCCTGGTCAACAGTGCCCTCCAACGTTCAATCTGTGTTAAAGCTTATCGGTCTCCCGACTTTGTCGAATTTTGCTGCCCGACCCCAACCTCCAATGGACCTGACTCCTTCACACTATTTAGTCATCGGAGCTCCACCTGTCACGCCCTAACCCGAGCTCTGACAAACGCCCTTGGATCCAAGCGAAATGCTAATTTTAAAATGCCCTCATGTTCGCCTGCTACAAAGCTTTTCATCCAAATCTTGTCAACAGGAATCCATTTGTGCACTACTGTAACCCTTAGAACCACTGCTGGAGCGAGCTTCTTGTGACAGGAGGGGATCCTCGTGGTTCTAAGGCGAGGAGAAGGATAGGTGAGGTGAGTTTCCTTATCGACGTTGTTTAACTCTAGAGACTCGAGCTTCCAAGTCATTCTACCCGTCGAGGTGTAGGTAATCTAGTTCTTTTTTCTTCACATTTCCTTTCTACATCTGGTTTAGTTTTTTATTTCAGTCCATTTAATTTAGTTTTATCAATCCAAAAATCTTAAGTATGCCGGAGCACTAGGCTTCGGCCTCTGTCTACCATGTGTCTTCATGTTCCAACCATGTTGTCACCCTCATCTTCTTCCCCTTTCTGCTTCTCCATCTCTCTACATGCTGAGATCATCTTGTCCTTGCACAGGATGAGCCCACCGTCTTCCTCTTCCATCTATCACCGGAGACTCCATCGCCCCCCTCATCCCTGTCATTTTCTTCTAATAAAAGGGTGGATGTGATTTGCCCTCATGTCACAAACCTATCCATGTAGGAATCAAGCCACAAGGACCCGATTTGGGGGTGATTAAAACCATGTCTTCAAGCTCCAGGTGTAGCAAACTTATTCGAGCTCCATGCCCCCTCCATTGAGGCTCGAACCTCTTTGGCACCACCAGTCGATGCAGACACATCCTAGTCGTCTTTTAAGTCATCTCTGAGCACCTAACATACATTTGAGGAGGAGATTCGATCGATCAAACCTCACCCTAATGGGGCTTCATCACTGTTCTTCCATGTTTCTTAACTGTCATCCAATCAAGATGTAGTGCCCGATCTAATATGGACCATTGAAGCGAGGCCAGGGGGTATGCCATCCGGGTCGTCCAATCATAAGTGGATTGTATCCAGCCGTCCACAACCACCGCATGTGTAACGCACATGGTTGATGAGGGGTATTTGCCTCTGACCGCCCTCCGCTTTTATTCATTTTTATTTCAGTCATGTAAATATTTAATTGAGTGTAAAACTTGTGGGTATTTTGTATGTGAGCCCCCAAATCTTATGTTATTTGCATTTAGGTCCTTTGCACGATCACCTCACGTGGTCCACCACATGAGACGCTTGTGTGGTTCTTTTACGGTCTTAGCCCTACGTTACTGGACTTGTTATCAAATGAAGTGTATATTTTATGTATTTGCATTTTGGTCCCTGTCAAGTTATAAGGCATTTTTTATTGAATATATTGCACATTAAGCCCATAAATTTATTTTAAAATCCGCAAATACATGAAACATCTCGAGAAATTAGATATTAGGTGATGTCTTGTTGTATTTATTTATTTCATTTGGTTTATTTTTATTAATTACTTCCCTTTATTGAAAAATAGTAGTAAATCCATATTAGGTGCATGGAACCTTAATATATCACATACATTTTTCATTGGGAATTTAACTTTAATTTCCCTATTTTTAAAATACAAAATCATTGCTATTTTTCCTAGTTTGACTTAGAAAATCCATAAAATTTAAAATACCTAACCAAAATTTCCAAAAAAAATATATTAGTTCATTTATATCACATTTTATTACATATCTAAAATCCATTAAAATACAAAATTGAAAATTTAAAAATCTAAAAACCCTAAAAAACTTATAAAAATCATAAAATATCTCTAAAATTTTAAAAATACTCATTTTAGTTCCTTATTTTTCGCTATTGTAAATGATTTATGTGAAAAATAATTAGGGATCATTCTGGATTGATACTTATTTTTAAAACCCTACACAAATTTCTGATTTTTCAAAATTTTCATGTTTCATAGTTTTTATAAATTTTAAAATCCATAAAAAAAATAAAAATACCATAAAAATCACCAAAATAGAGAAAAATCTTTAAAAAATAAAAACACTTTATTTTCCTTATTGTTATTTTAGTTAACTTATTTGAAAAATGTAAAAGACTCTCTTATTTATATTATCTATATAGATTGTTTTGAAAACTAAAAAGAATTTAAAATTTTGCAAAATTAAAACATATAAAAACTAAAAATAAAAAACATTTAAAAATTATAAAATAGTTAAAATGATAAAAATTACATATATATTAAAAATCCACAAAAAAACTTTAAAAAGAAAATATGCAAAAAAGACATAAAAGTAAAAAAAACTAAAACATAAGAATTCTTATTAATTAGAAATATTTAATAAAAATAATTAACACCCTCCCCAACTTGCCCCCAATGTTTGACATTCTACTTTCTTGTACGTATACACATTCATTGGAGTTATAATGAATTTTGATCTCCACACTTTTCTTTATATATATGTGGGTTATTTGTTGTTGTTGTTTGAATGTTGGGATCGGTCGTTGCAGCGACTGAGTGTTCTATTTTGTCCTTAGGACACATGACACCATGTCCGACCTAATAACTCACAAAAACTAATGGCGTCGTTGCCATGGAGCAATGAAGGTAGTTAGGATTTATTGCCTTAGTTACATGCCTTGTGTGCTTTACTTCATTTTCACCTTTTATTTCTTTTTATTATATTTGCATAACTTGTTCTTACATCTGTCGTGTTTGTCTTTGTTGCGAGAGCCCGCGGAGCAATGGAGGACATCCAAGGAGGTCCATTGCACCCGAGCGAGGCGAAGGTTGGCTATTCAGCCTAGCATGCAGGAGAGAGTCGTAAAGAAGGATCGAGAGCCAAGAGTAGCCACATTTTCTTTACTTAGCATATATTGTGTTTTATTTAGTGAGAGAGAAATGTTTGCAGGATTGTTTGACTAGTAATAGTAGACTCAATACTTAGACACTTTGATTATTTTTTAGGTATGTTTCATCTAGTGTCAGTGCACTTAGGGGATCTCATCGGATTTTTCGTCATTTTCTTCGCCATCTTCTTGTATTCCTCCCTATTTTCTACTTTTTCCACTTTGTTAATCCTAATTTGTGCCTTTTGTTTTTATTTTTCATTTAAATCTTTGTTTATTAAGCTCTTAGCTTTAGGTTGATTGCTTAGTATTTAGGTCCAAAGCTTAATTTATATAATGTTCATATATTCTTTCTTGCTCTTGTACTTAGATTCAAATAAAAACATTCTCCATGTTTATAGCAATTTCTGACTTAGGATTATTTCATCGATTGAATTTTCATATAGACTAGTTTCAATTTATGCACAAATCACTTTGCATATAGAGGGTTGGAGTAAGGTACGCATTTATATCTTTGCATGCATTCATAGTTTTCTCATGCATCGATTTTTATGACTTCCTCCCATGTTTTTATTGGACTTAGTATAAAAGGAAACCAAAAAATCATTAGGCCTTGCATGAAAAATATTCAAAAAAGGTGAAAACTAAAAAATAAAAAAGAAAACTTTAAGAAAACTTTGAATTGATTAAAATTAATTAATGGACTTCATTTTGTTGGGTTTAGAAAGCTCTCATTGTTTTCAGGTACCTTCCAGATCAAGTGAGGCACGACCTTAGGATCTAGAGCCAGAATCTCAGCGTGGATATTTCCTTGACTATTACTTGGGCATGTGAAGTACTAGCGCTTCTATCGGTACATGGACGAGTAGGTATGAGTCCCCTTGCAGATTTGGTCGGAAGTACTAAGCATAGGGGTATTGCGATGGCAGGACCTTGTCTCAGCATACTACATTTGTGTACCCTTGATGGGAAGTATTTGATCTGCGACATTGTTTTTTTTTCTCCCCACTTCTTTGGCTGAGAAGTTGGTCCAGATACGATATCAAGGATCCTTCAAAGAGTACTTGCTATTGGTTGGAAAGGAAGTGGGAAGTGCAGAACACTTGTCTGGTATTACTCACTCACCTATATGGGTATCACTTACCTAATCTGATAAGATTGCTTAAAACAATAATAAAAACTTCCAAGATAATCACGAACTCTCACACTTCATAGGTTGAGTTGGGGAATCCATCTATTTTGAGGTTTGCTTGATTAGTTGTAATCATGTCGAAGATCAAAATATCGCGCACTTGCGCCCTTTCATCTACACTTATCTTCTTCACTTCTTATTTCATCACGCTCATTTTGAGTTTTCACTTTCTCTTCCTCTTCATTTCATCCCTTCTTCACTTGTGTGTTCCTCTCCATCATCATCTCATTTCTTTTGATTTCCAAGATGTCATAACTGGGAGGGTTTAGTTCGAACTTCGTGAATGCCCTCATCGACTCCCCGATGCCAACATCTCCAATAATTTGGTGCAATTCCAAAAATCTTTGTTTGGTCTTTACGAACCTCTTTTAAGACTCTCCGATATTTTCTCCACCAAGATCTTGGGATGATTCTCTTCTCGAGCTTTCTTCCTTTCAAATGGAGATCAACCAATATTCATTTACCACTCCCACTCTAATAAAGTTCAATATTGACCTTGATCTCGAATACTTCATTACATCCGGTGCATATTTGAAGACTGATCAGGGTGTATTTTCCATTACAGATACAACACCTGATCTAGATTCAAAGACAGATTTAGATTCTAAGATGGCTCCTCAAAGAGGAAAGGGATAAGGATCAGATTAGAATGATGTCAACTAAGCTCCATCCAGACTATTCAACAGCAGTTGACCGAACAAGCTAACGCCCAAACTGCATTCCAAGAGATGTTAATAGAGATGAGGAGATAAAGAAAGAACCAAGGAGGAGGTGAAGATCAAGAAGCATGAAACCATGGAGGAGAAGATCAAAGGATAGAGGAGCAGAAGCTGACTCTTGAAGAGATGTAAAACCCTAGGTTCAGTCAGATTACAGAGTGGATCAAGATATCTCATATCCATGAACATTTTGACTTGAAGCCGTGACTACTCCCACTTGTGCCTACTTTTCATGGGAATACCAATGAAGAACATTATATCCATCTACAATAGTTCAACCGTATCTGCGGTACAATGCACTACCCCAACATTCCACTGGAGGTAGTTAAGATGAATGTCTTCCCCTTTATATTTCAGGATATGGCTTTATATTGGATCAATCATTTGGGAAGGTAGTGACGACATGGGACGAGACGAAGGGCTTCATAAACACTATCCCCTAGGTCATTTGAATCAAATGTTAGCCCTGATTTACAACTTCTTACAATTGTCCCATGAGTCATTTCATGAGGTGTGGGAATGTTTTAGAGATCTTCAGGAGAAGTGCCCCCACCATGAGGTACCAAAGACTAGTCTGGTCCTAAAATTCTTCGGGGGTCTGCATCAGGAGAGACATAAGCTAGTAGATGCCACATGTGGAGGATCCCACTTCAACAAGGATGAAGACATCGTCTGATAGATTATTGAGGAGGTGTTTGAAGGATTGGTTACCTTATCTTCATCTCGAACATTTCAGATGATTCCACAGATCCTCCACAAGCTCGTCAATATGATGTCATCTCACGAAGAGGATGTGAATGAGAGTTACAATCTCAATATCATTGCGAACCACTTATCCAAGGTTGATATCACTGAAAAGCGATCACAAGATCTCAAAAAACTAAATGTGATCGAATAGAGGACCAAGAATTTAGACAGGATCGACAAATAATGAAGCAATTGAAGCTTCTAGTGAGCACTATCAACTCATGTCAGTATGTGAGTGTGACAACAGAGACTTCTATAGCTATGCGAAAGAACAACCATCACAACAGAGTTCAGGCCAATCCCAATCCATCCAGCATATATACTACGTGTAGACACATGATCGGGTTCAATCATATAGCAAACATAGATGATCGTGTACCATCAAGAGGCCCCAAATTATGTCCAGCCATTCTCACCACCTCCACCACAGATTCAGGAGGTGAATGACATCTGAACCAATGAACCACAATTGACCCATCATGGAGGACAACATCAGAATACCTCAGCTACCCGACCATTCCACAAACCTCAGGGTGGAAGAAATGTCCAAAACCAGCCTCGGTATCTTTCTCTACAACAAGATCACACATGAAGACACAATTACCAGCAGTCTGCATACCGTCAACACCAGTTTTACCATCATCAGCCATCTACTCATTATGAGAACCAGTTCCCTCCTCCTTTACGGTATTAGAAGTTTGCTCCTCATCCTTATTTTTAGAATTATCAGCAGCCACTTCCGCACTATTTATCAGACTCAATGATCTCAGTATGTTGAACAGTTAGAGGCAGTGTCAGTCAACCCCGCACTTGATTGCTTGGATCAATTGATAAATAATATGACCGAGATGAGCCAGAAGTTGCATGACCTCGCCGCTACGAAGACCATCATCCCAGCACAGTTTGAGGCCAACCCGAATGACTTCTAAATAAAAATACAATAACAACCACGACTGAGCCAAGCCTGCCAAGGAGATGCCAGCACCAGCAGCTGATCCCGTGCCCACCAACAGAGATGATTTTATAGTTTTAAATTCCCCCATAATGGATGATTGTATCCATTCTAAACATCCATTTGTACAAGTTAATTCTCATATCAATAGAATGCTGCTTTTGATGAAGTACCTATTCCATTTCCAGCAGCAACAAAAACCAAAACAACGAAAAAAATGAAATCAACTTTATAGATCATGGTGTTATTGGAGTATTGTAAAACATTTTTTCTGAAATGCCTTTGCTAAAAGTTATCGTGTACATGCCTATCGTAAATAAAGGACTAAAGGAGGCATGTACAACAAAGCATCATCCCCACAAAAACCCACGCAACATATTTGAGAACACATATTAACCATGGTTATATCAGTGTGATCAACAATTTCCCAACAAAGAAGAAAGACAAGGAAGCACCTTTGATCAGATGTGAGATCTTCAACCAGATATTAAATCGAACTCTACTTGATAGCAACTCTCCTATCAATCTTTTGTCTGCTTATCTCCTGAAGGAATTCAAGCAAAATCAACTAAAATGATCCTTTAGTTTGTCAATCAGTCTATTAAGTGACCCTGAGGTGAATTAGAAGACGTTATCATGAAAGTGTAAGGTACGAAATTCTTAGTGGACTTCAGTATCTTGGACATGGACTCCTCTTCACCATTACTCCAGATCTCGATCATACTTCGTTGGACATTCCTTAAAACAACCAAAGAGATATTGGATTATGGGCCTAGAAAGATCACCTTTCTCTTTAACAACGACAAGGTACGTATAGAGATGATCGTTGAACCTAAGTCTTTCGAGAGCACAACGGAGAAAAGTGAACCAGCTACACTTTGTGCATTCAATTGTGTTATCACTGATGAAACCAGAAAATCATGTCTTTCCTTGAATGACATTGAGACATAGGAATTTCTCTTTCCAAAGGAAAATCTGGAAAGCATAGTCAAAATATGTTCATTTGCCGATGGGAGATCTACTCCCAAGAGTTTATCGAGATGTTTGATGAATATACATACCAGATCGAACAAGAAGAAATAATTGCAGATATGTTCGAGGTTTTACTATCTGAACCAAGAATAATCGAGGTGGATGAAAAATCATTGGTAAATCATGCACTGACCATTAACATCATCTTAGAGGTTACTCAAAATTAATTCAGATTCAACCAGAGTTAAAGTTGCTTCTAGTAAATCTAAAGTATGCATTCCTTGCAGGTGATCCTGAACACTCTCCGATCATCATCAGTTCACGATTGACCGTTGATCAAGAATCTCTCTTGCTAGAGATTCTAGAGAAAAATCGCAAGGCCCTTGGTTGGAATATTGCGGAACTCAGAGGGATAAATATGTATTGTGTTTGTTAGACATGTGAGCATGAGGCAAACCATTTCTACAATAAATGTTATTGTAATGTTTTATATATCAATAAAGATTATTGGTTTATTTTCACTCCTTGTCTGAGACTGAATGAATGAGAACACTTATAAGGTCCCTTAGAACAGTTAGGGTCATGTACTATGGTCATCTTAATGATCATACAACTATTGATTCAACAGTTGAATCATATAGGGTGGTGCTTGGATTATATCTAAAGAGTTAGATTGAGGACACATCAAGTACTGTCAAATGACTGTTAAGAGATGATATCCATCTTGAGAAGGAGATGGAAATCCTTCTCTAAAGTTTGATATCTAACTGATCTATTGATGTAGTTCCTCTGCATAGGAATAGAGATTCGAAGGTATCGAATGTTGTCATGATATAGGCATGCATTCTACGATCGGAGACAAATGTATTAATATATATCTAATTATGTACATTAGGCAGACCATTAGGTTGATAACCTAATCAATGTCTATACATCGATGAGCAGGTGTGCATACGAGGGAATATGAGTAGTACGATCTCTCAAAGGGATCATACAGTTTCACTATTGAACTGGAAGACATGAGCTCACTCATGAGATATCGATCAAATTTCATGTTTAACCATCTTGCTTTGAAAGCATGACAAGAATTTATAGGTTTGATATATGCTTTTTGAAAGTATATGATCGATACCAACTCTCAAAAATTGAATGAGAAACTTAATGATAAAACCCTGAAGAAGACAATCTAAATATGACCTAAAACTTCAGGTTTATTCGAGTTGTTCCAGTATGCAGAATGTATGGGTATTAGAAATACTCAAGGATGATGTGATCATAAACAATTGTATAACCATGACACATCCATTCTCAGGGAGTAATGGAACAGATTTGGATTTAGTGAATCCTCTCCGAAGATTAGCAATCTAATCATAGTCCAAATGTTAGACATTAGTATGAATGTAATTCATATGTTATGAGAAGATTAGATTCACAGTTTGATTTAATAAAGCATCTTTGAGAGTTCCTCGAGATCTGGATTTTTGACCTCAATCCAAGTCACTATACATAGAATGTACACTTGTCATGTCCTTATCTCCAAGTATCCGCAGAGAAAGCACATTATTCTTGAAAGAGTTCAAGAACAATTCCATTATTGATAATATATCTGAGAATTAGGAAATTAATGACTAAATGTGATTTAATTATCTTGAATAATTTGAATATGATTCATGTTATTTAAACACATGAGAATAGTTATCCAAGATAAATAAATATGATTTAATTATTAAGGATATGAATATTGTAGATATCACTATCCATAATAATCATAAATATTATAAATATGATTTATAGTATGATGGAGAGATTTAATTGTAAATAATATTTAGAAATTAAATGTTAATATGAATTAGATTCACATTGAACATTTAATTGTAAATGTGATTTATATTTTATATCAGATGTATGAATATGATTCATAATTATTAATGGCATGATTGAAATTATCACAAAATAATTTGAAATTATTTTGGTGAATAATTATGCCACAAAATTTGTTGAGATATAGGATCTCATAAAATTGGAATGAAAGAGCCACCTTCCAAACAAGGAGTGTGGACGACCACATTGAGTCTTATTTCAATGTGGTCGTCCCCTTCATGAATGGAAGGATGCTTGCTCTCTTTCCATTCATTCCACATAAGATTGATTTGAGTTAAATTTAATGTGCTATAAATTTTTTTGCAACATATGTATATTATTTTAAATTGATTATTTTTGTTGAAAATTTATGCAATAAAATCATGGTCATTGATTGAAAACACAAAATCATCTACGTCATTAATTTTGTGTGCACATGGAGTGGGATCCGTGGACATCCAAAATATTATAAAAGAAAGTATAACTTTGTATCTTTTTGTTACAACAAAATTGCAAGAAAAATCTCTCTCCCTCTATTCTTTATATGCACCCCATCTCTCTCTCTCTCTCTCTCTCTATCTCAATATTGTGGTCGTCCACATATTGACCGAGAGAGCTTCGACATCGTCATCACACTGTTGTGATGTGTGATGGACTACTCATGGATTTCTTTCCTCTTTGGTGCATGAGACGAAATCAATAGATTCATTGCTTGGATCTTTGATTTGGATTGTGAGAATTCTGTGTCTCATCCACACGCTCATAAGTGCCTCCTCTGTCGGATTGGACTTGAGACATGAGGTCTCTTACTTTAGAAATAAGAGATCATAGTCACGCTTAAAGAGGTATTTCTATAACCCATTTGTGATCTTTATGAAACTATATGATAAGTGTTCTCGAATCATGTGAATTCATCTATTTAAAATTTTTAATTTCTGCTGCCTCAAGAGAATAATATAACTAATAACTATTGATCGCATGCAATGTGATTTTCACACTTTTGTGATGTCTTAAGGCCCAAACCCTAGCCTTCAAGTGGTATCAAAGCCTTGGTCAAAGGTCTTGGATGCGATCCAAACCATAAGGGAATAAGGTTTTGTATATCAGTTTCACGGAGACTCGTAGTTTTTTTACAAAAGATGCGAGTTTCAAATTGTTTTTTGTTAAATTGAAAAGCTCCTATTTATGCATTATTTGGATGATTTTTTTGATAATAAAATGTATTTATAATGTATAAATATGTCCCCAAAACAATATCCTATTGTTAGGACCAAAAGCACAAGAATTAAATATGAAAAGTTCCAGAAATGATATAGTTTTTGCATGTGTTCGCGGATATGTAAGAAATTATTTTTGTTTATTGTTTCGGCATCAAGAAATATGAGGTGAATACCTTAATTAATTATAAAATTAAATCAACAAATTACTCGAATTTATTACACATGATTCCAACTTTGTTTGCCTTAGATGTACCAAATTTAGTGGAGATGGGTCCAATGATGATTGGATCTTCAAGACTTAATATGTTTATCATTCAATATAAATCAAAAGAAATTATGAATTTATTCTAATTAATTTGATATGATTAAACATTGACACCATTGAATGAATGTTTTATGATGAAAAACCCTAGTTTAACCTACAATAGTTGTATGTCAACATTTATACGCAAAACATGTTTGCTTGATATGAATAGAAATTTAGGATATTTAAATTTTTTTATGATGCCTAAGACTTCTGAGTGATTACTATGTATGTATCATGCTAGTCATCAAGAGCATGTGATCGATTAAACCTCTTAATATAATTTGTACCAATCATGTTGTCTTGAATTGATTCGGTGATGGTGTCTAGGCTGTGGATATGCTAATGGGTTAACTAATTGTCACCCTGCACTGCAGTGGAAGTGCTCAATGTTAGCATAATCTGTCTGACCTGGCATGATCCATTTTAAGGATGGGTAGCATGAGAAGTCTCTGCATACTTTAATCAATTAATTGGAATAATGCAATTGTGTAATGCGAGGGTATGTACTATATAGTAATATCAACCAAACCCTAATTGTTTGTTAGTTGAATTGGATATTAATTAGTTTAATATGATTAAATTAATTAGATCCAATAAATAATAAAATAAACACTTTATTATGTACAGAGATATAATTTTCTTAGAATAATTAATGTGAATATGATTCATAATAGTTTATTAAAATTTGAATGAGATATGAAGGATCATGTAAATGACATCCATGGCCACTCGTCAAGGTGAAGGTTTCCGTCACCATGGATTGAATGCAGGAGATTCCTATCCAAAGTGATATCTCCTACATACAAGCGCACATGGTTCGGGCTCTTTGTTTCTCGAAAGAGTAAGAACGTATGCGTATTTACCCCAATATTGTTCCTCAAATAATTGAGACAGTATTGGATTGCGCATAGTGAGTTCTATTCATGTTGACAGTTGATTCAATTAACAATGGTCAACGTCACCTAAGGGGTGGTGGGCTCGGGTGGTAAAGATCGAATTGGGAAATGCAAGTTGAACTTACAAGAAGAAATGAGTTCCTGCTTCTTTTTATCCAAGCTCCAGTTTCTCATATTATTAGGATGTAACAAAGGTAAAAAGGAGAATCCAAATCTTGCTAAAGATATAGCGGCAAGTATATATATTTCTTTAAAAGTTTAATAAGGAAATGGACTTTCAAAGTTGAAAAGGCAAGACTAATTTAATTAAAAAAATACTTAATCAAAGAACTTTAAATTTGAATATATAATTATTTATATGTTATAACATAGTGTGTTCTTAATTTCGGATATGAAATCCATGAATCCTCTTCAAAGGTTTTGGAGGTCAACCAGCTGACCAGACCAAACTATTCAGAGTAGATCCGTAATTTGAAATATGTTCTTTATACATAGTGTATTGGCTATGTGCTCATTGAGAACAAGCACGCAAACTACGACATTGGAAGAAACTTAAGTACAATGAACAATATGATGAAGATCAATCATTGGTTAAGTGTTATATTCTGGGGTCATTGTCCAATGTGCTTCAGAAGCAACATGTGGCATGGACACAGCCCACGACATAATATTAAATCTGAAAAAGATGTTTGGTGATGTGAAACGTATTCAGCGTTATAATATCACAAAAGAACTTATTCATCACAAGACACAGGAAGGGACTTTGATTCGGGAGAACGTAATCAAAATGTATGGTTATCTCTTGGAACTGGATACCCTGGGGTCTCAGATGGACACAAACATACAGTCTGATCTCATTCTGCTATCCCTACCCAAGTCGTTCAATAATTTTATGGTGTCGTACCACATGAACAAGATAAGCTTGACTAACACTGAGTTAATGGCTTCATTAAAGTCTGTAAAAGGCATGATGAAGAAAGAAAATCCCACTGGCAATGCAATGTTTGCACAGGTTAAAGGGAAGAGCGGTCGAAAACATGGGGCTTTGAAGGGTTCAGCCCATAGAAAAAGAAGAGGAGTCAATATGCCGACTCATCTTCTCAAGCTTCTACACATATAGCATCAAAGAAGATCAATGTTCGTCATCACTGCAGGAATCTAGGGCATTGGAAGTGTAACTTCCCATAATACCTAAAAACTATCGAGTAAGGTAAAGCCCTAGTAGGTATGAAATCTACTTTCATCATTGAAACCAATTTTCTCGTAGGATGAGAAGGTAGTTGGATCATTGTTTCTAGTGCTTCTGTTTATGTATGCAATTTGTTGCATCGGTTTTAGGTCTTGATGAAAGGGAGATAGTCATCCAGATGGGATCTGATGCAGTTATTGCAGCAGTCGCCGTCAGGACCTGCAGACTATCATTATCTAGTGGAAGATTCCTAGTACTTAAAGAGTGTCATTATGTTCCAAACGTTAGAAGGAACCTTATATCTGTATTTAAGCTAGCTAGAATGGATATCCATTCTTATTATGTAATAAACTTATCATAAGTCGTTATGATAAATATATTATGGATGGTATTCTAACTTCTAGTAGACACTATCAATTGTGCATTAATGAATGTGTCATGAATGATCATCCACTAATAAAAAATCTAAAAGAACCGGAGAAGATGGAAATCGTTCGAACATAATTTGGCATCAAAGGCTTGGTCATTTATCTGTTGATATGATCAATAGATTAATAAAGGATGGACCTTTAGATTTTCAATAAGTCTAAACTTTGCCTACCTATGAATATTGTATTCCAGGTAAAATTACCACGATGCCTTTTCATAACAAGGTTACATGACACGAAGGTATTCTTGACCTAATACATATCGATGTATGTGGTCCCATTAGTACTATGACCTGACATAGATATCAATATTATCTGATGTTTACTGATGACCATTCGTAATATGGGTTTATCTTCCTATTAAGTCATAAATCTGAAATCTTCGAAAAGTTCAAAGAGCTCATGTATTTGGTTGATAATCGAATCGATAGGAAGATTAAATGGATTTGATCTGACCTCGGTGGTGAATACCTCTCAGATGAATTTAAGGGATGCCTCAAAGATAGACAAATTGTATCCAATCTCACTCCTCCTGGAATTCCCCAACTAAATACTATTGCTGAAAGATGCAACAGGACCATCATGGACATGGTTCGTTCAATGATTAGCAAATCACATTTACCTCTTACTTTCTCTGGATATGTAGTAGAGACTTCAATATATAACCCGAACAAGATTCCTAGCAAATATGTACCCAAAACCCCTCATGAGATTTGATTCAGAGCCAAGCCCAGTGTTAGACACTTGAGGATTTAGGGTTGCTTGGTCCATGCGAAGAACATGGATGTAAGTAAGCTGAACTCTCGCACTCGAGAGTGCTACTTCATTGGGTATTAAAGGACGATATTGAATACCAACTTTATGACCCTGAGACTCTAAAAGGTTTTCGTCTCTAGAGATGTCAAATTTCTAGAGGATGACTTCCTAAGAGTCAAGGCAAAAATGAAGTAAAGGGACTCATTAAATCCCATAAGGATATTGAGCTTCATGAACCAGAAAGTAAAGATATAAATAAAGACGAAACACCCATACCTCTTTGAATACACATTCATCCAAATTAACTCCAAATCATTAAGCTAAGAAATGGAGACACTAAAATCCATATGGTTTCATCATTATTTCAGAATGGAAGTATAATGGTAGACGATCGTGATGATAGATTTAACCCTGAGTATTCCCAATACTCATTCATCCTTCATATTGTAAGACATTGATATATCTAAAGTTCAAATCCTAGTTTGACTGCCTTCTTCGGAGCACATCAATAGATTTTTCATTCGATAATTGGGTAAAACTATTAATCATATACTTTCCGAAAGCATATATTAATATCTCAAATTCGTATCTTATTTCATAAAGATTATGAATTTGCATAGAATTCATTACGACACCAAATTATCTTATAAGTAAGCTCTATCTCCCAGTTCATCAACTATGAACATGTATGATTCCTTTGAGATATATTACTTTTCATATGTCTTCATATGCACATCAACTCACCGATATAGACCTTGGTTAAGTCACCAACATATTGATATGTCAAATGTGCACACTTATATATAGATGTATATATGTATCCAGTCAAAGGATGTGTGCTTGATCATGATAGTTATAATTTAGGTATTGATCGTGACCTCATAAAGCCAACTCTTTGACTTGATTATTCTAACACTTTGGAATCATTATTCCTATGTAGAGGACATGCATCAAAATTTAGTTAGAAATTAGCATTTAGAGAAAGATTGACATCTCTTTCTCAGACTAGAGATCTTTATTGAATATCACAAAGTCGTCCATGCCCTTATCAATTAGCCAGAACACAGACAGGAGTCAGAACTATAGGAAATGCTGAGCCTTAGACTCAGTCTTGCCACAGGGACTAGCAGTAGGTGCCGAGGCCGTCCTGTCTAGTCGCCCAGCAGCTAGGAAGCACAACCTCCCTCTGTCTGCATCACTCGATCTCATAACTCTTCAAAATCAAAAAGCGGTACCACCCATCCTACCCTACCATCTATAGGCGGCCGTCCGTCCAAAAGCCGCCCGAAAAGGAACTGCAGTGATCTTGAATAGGAATCCTACAGCAATAAAGAGAATCCCCATCAAAATACCACTAGATTGAGCACTAGTAATTTCGTATCCGGTCAAAATCTTGGCTAATTGATCAAAGTGGGTAGCTCCTACAGACCCATAGATCATGGAACAAATAGGGTGGGTAGGCCCACAAAACACGTATAGACGCGAACCCCCCTCGTTACCGTACGTGCGACTCTCACCGCATACGGCTCGCACAAAGACTCCTAAATCCCTTTTTCTTCCACCTCTCCAATCCGTCTAATTGTATGGTATTCAATATAATCAAGGTACATAACACTAATTGTACAAAGAGACCTTAATGTTAATTGCATTCTCAATCATTTATTTCATATGGACATGATAAAACAATAACTTTTATTGCATCAATGGTTCGTCAAGGGCTTACAAGTCCAACATATACATGGTATCAAAATAGATTTTTTTATTTTGTATGCTATATGATTTTGTTATATTTCGAATGCTAATTAAATTTGAGAACTCTATAAGTTAGTATATATGTATTTTACATTTTTATAAAAAGTCATGTGCATCTAAAGATAGTACAAATACCATCTATGGCTCAATTTAGTGGTTTAGTTATTGAAGCTTGATTTTTTTCTCCGATATTTTACTTTATGTCTTTAATCTTTATCTAGAAGATAGACGAAACTTTAAGTTAATTGGACCTAAAAATAAAGGAGAGAATTTATAAATGATATTTAAAAAATGAATAAGTTATATGCAAATATAAAATGATTTATTTTTTATCCTTGATTTTAATTTGTTTTTTACCGATAAAAAGTGATTACTATATTTCTATATATCTTGGTATTTTTCCATGCTATCTTGTATTTAAAGATGTTTTGCCATATTTAAAGGTGCTTATAATGCATTAGCCATATTAAGATAAGCCAGTATTGGAGAAAAAGAAAGAAAGGAGAATTATTGTGGTCTATTTTTGTAGTCTACCTGGACATTCGAATGGTTGGGAGAGATTGACCGACCATTGTATTTTCTAGAATTTTTATGAAATTTTCACAAACCCAATCCTTTCTTTTACCAAGTTGGCACTTGATGATCAAGATAATTTTTTTATTTCATTTTGACAAAGAAACATGGGACATAAGTTTGTTTCAGGGTATTATTTGAGCATTGCTTTCATACTAGCTCAGTATTGATACATATGTTTTATATGGTGTTTCAAGATATTTTCTATCCTTAAGAATCATAAAATCAAGTCCTTTGTTGAAAACTTAACTACATGGACCTTATATGAACCTTTGAATAGGGATGAGCATTAGGTTAGGCCGGCTCAACACGACCCTTGAACCCAACCTTGAGCTTATATTTGACCTGAGATCAATTTATATTTGGTCAATCTTAGACCAAAACTTTGACCCAATAGATAAAGGATCGTTCTTAGAACCTAACCCAAAACATGAGCCCATTATCCTGGCCCAATTAAGGGTCCAATAAGATGGACAATATTACAACTCATTACCCCATGTAAGCATATTTTACTTGTTACATATTCCATAGTAATATATACCACATACGTATACATAATGTCCAATTTCCATCATTGTAGTAGAACTCTGGAAAATATCTATTCCTCATCTTCCTTATTATGTCTATTTTTTTACTATATGACAAATATCACTCCTTTCCTCATTAATCTTATGTGTCTCTCATAGAATACATTCATTTTTATATGTTAATCATTAGTTAGTCACAGAAGTACAATCAACTCTGACTCTCCTTCTTACATGAGTTATACACATGCTTCTATTGTGCTTCCTAAACACTTAAATAAGTGTTGCTTAAGACAAAGGATCTATTAAATTGAACATGTCCTCAAGTGACTTCAAATAAGAGTATTTCAACATTTATTCTTGCTACATCCCATTTATTTAATATGAATAATCTGATGCATCATGACAGACTTGAGTAGAGATTGCAGAATGATGGCATTCATCACGTCAACATTCATATTAACTCAAAAGGGACTTAGGTTCAGGAAGGTATTCAAATATTTTGAGTACATCATCTCTTATTGAGCCATCATTCTACATAATGTAGCGACCTCTGTCATTCATGATAAAATGTTGAGAGCACATATGTTTGCCAAAACATCTTCTTCAATTTTTTTAAGAACGATCTTCACAATTATGATCATCACCGACATGTTACTTCCGAAGCACACTCGATGAGATATCAATACTTTAGAGACATACAAACCATAGGTTGTTGTCTTATTGTATATTTAATTTTCATTCCTCATTGTTATATAGAAACTTGCACAATTCAACGAACTACAAGCATTGCCTCTTAATCATGGATCCAATCCAAGATAATGGTCATGATTGAATATATATTTGAGTGGATTTAATGAAGATTATCTGAAATAACATAATTTGCATTGCCTTTTAAACTCCGAAAGTACATTCCCTTATTCACTTTCAAAGCAAGAGATATATTTACTGATATATCTATAGCAAGATCTAGGACCTCCTTTCTACCTTCGTTACATTTCAGTAATATAAGAAACTAGGGCTCAGATAAAAAGAAACCGAACTCATTCTTCCAAGTCCAGCTTGTATTTCCCAATTCAGTCTTTAACACCCAACAACAACACCCTTAAGATGATCTTGACCCATTATTAATTGAACAAACCATCATAATGAATAGACTCGCTATGCCCAATCCAATATCGTATCAATAATATGTGAAACCAATATTGGGGTCACTACGTATAGAACCTTACTCTTTCGAGAAGCAAAGATCCTGATCCATGTGTGCTTCTACGTAGGAACTATCTTTTCGGTCAGACGTCTCCAACATACAATCCATGATGATGGAACCCTTCGCGATGATGAGAGATCGTGGATGTCAGTTATATGATCCTCTATATCCCATTCAAATTTTAATGAATCATTATGAATCATATTCATTACAATTAACTCTTCCAAGGGAATTACATCTTCATTCATAAAGGAATGGTTATTTTAGTTTGATATAATAAATTTAATCACATTAAATCAATCATCAATCCAATTCAACCAACAAACAATTAGGGTTAGTTTGATATTACTATATAGTTTACACGCTCACATTTGTACAATTGTATTATTCCAATTAGTTGATTAAGGTATGCAGATACTTCTCATGCTACCCATCCTTGAAACATATCAAGCCAGGTCCGACAGATCATGCTAATAAGGAGTGCTTCCACTGTGATGTAAGATGTCAATTAAGTAACCCATTATCATATCCATAGCCTAGGCATCATCACCGAATCAATACAAGACAACATAATTGGTACAACTTGTACCAAGAGGTTTTATCGATCACATGCTCTCGGTGACCAACGTGATACATGTATAGTAATCTCTCAGAAATCTTAAGCATCTTAAAATAATATTAAAGATCCTAAATTTCTAGTCATGTCAAGTGAACATATTATTGGTTTTCCATGTAAAAGTTTTCCTACGACTATTGTAGGATAAAATGGGAATTTTTTCATGAAACTTTCATTCAATGGTCATTGGTGTTTAATCAAATATTTTCATAAATATGAAGCATCAAAAAAATTAGGATAAATTTATAATTTCCTTGATTTTCATTAAATGATAAACACATTAGCAAAGAGATCTTGATGATCCAATCATCGTCCGAGCCATCTCCACTAAATATGGAATATCTAGGGCAAATGGAGTCGAAATCGCATGAAATAAATTCGAGCAATTTTTTGGTTTAATTCTCCACTTAATTAAGGTATTTATTTCACATTTTATGACATGAAAACAGTAAGCAAAAATAATTTCTTATAGATATGTGAATACATGCAAAAACAATATCACTGCGTACTAATTTGGGGACATATTTAGACATTCTAAATACATTTTATTATCCAAAAAAGTCATCCAAATAATGCATAAATAGAAGCTTTTAGATTTAGGGAGAAAATAATTCAAAACGTACGTCATATGCACAAACCATGAGTCCTTGCAGAATCGATATGCAAAACCTGGTTCCCTTAGGGATTGGATCATATCCAAGATCTTTAACCTGGATCTGATACCACTTGAAGGCTAGGGTTTGGGCATTAACGCATTATGAAAGCGTGAAGATCACATCACATACGACCAAGGGAAATTAGTCATACTAGTTGCATTAGGTAATGGAAATGAAAAATGTTAAATAGATGAAACCACATGATTTGAGAACGTTTCTCAAATTGTTTCATCAACAACATAAACAAGTGCAAGGATCATCTCTTGAAGTGTATTTGTGATCATTTCTCTAAGTGAAGAAACCTCCTGTCACAAATCCAGTCCAATGAAGGTCGTACTTTGGGTTGTGTGGATGAGACGTGTGCTTCCCGTAATCCAAGTTGTTGATCCGAGAGAGGAGTCTCCTGATTTCGTCTCACAAAATATGATGCCTTCTTCACGAGTAAGAAGTACCAAAGATGGAGGAGATCCACAAGCAGTCGATCTGGAAGCACAACGACATTGCGATGACTGCAAGAATTTCTAGGTCAACAAAGTGGACAACCATAATGTTGAGATAGAGATGGGACGTGTATGAGAATTATGGAAAGAGTAATGCTCTGCAATTGTTGTTGTGTAAAAAGAAAGACTAGGGATACCCTTTCTTTTATACTAAATTGAATGTCCATGGATCTCAATTCATGTGCACACAAAATGAATGGTGTAGATAATTTTGTGCTTTCAACCAATGGACATAATTTTGTTGCAACAATTTATAGTTGTATCACAATAAATTAAATATATTGAAAATCTATTAATATAATTCAATTTAAATTAAAACCAAAAATATGGAATAAATTGGAAAGAGAATGAATCTCCTTCCATACATGGAGTGACACCCACAAACTTGAAGAGCTCAAGTTGGCCATCCACTCCTTGTAAGGAAAGGAGTCTCATTCATTCCTAATGTGTTGAGATCTCATATCTCAACATATACTCCATGCGTGCAACAAAATTTCTTGAAAAATTATTAACCAAAAATGTCAAATTATTTTGTGATAATTTCAGTCATTCCATTGATAATCATGGATCATATTCACACATACAATATAATATGTAAATTGCATTTACAATTAATTATACAATGTGAATCTAATTCACATCAATGTGTAATTCATAAATAGTAATTACAAATAAATCTCTCCATCATATTATAAATCATATTTTATAATATTTATGATTATTATGGATAGTGATATCAAAATTAATGATATCTTTGGTAATTAAATCATATTTAATTATCTTGGATGACTATTCGCATGCGTCCAAATAACATGAATTATGTACATATTATTCATAATAATTAAATCACATTTAATTATAAAATTTTGTCAATGGTCAGTTACATTATCAAGAATAGAATTATTCTTAAACTCTCGAGAATAATGTGCTTTCTCTATGGATACTTGAAGATAATGACAAGGTGATTGTACATTCCATGTATAGTGACTTGGATATTGAGATCACATCTCAAATCCAGATCTCGGAGACCTCTCATAGATATTTTATATAATCAAATTGTAAATCTTATCTTCTCATTCTATCCAAATCATATTTAGATCAATGTCCAACATTTAAACTAAGATCGAATTAATTCTCGATTGAGAGGAGTCAATAAAATCCAAACATGTTTCATCACTCCCTTGGAATGGAAATGTCACGGTTATACAATCATTTACAATCACATCACCTTCGAGTACTCCTAATATCCGTACATCTTGCATACTACAAAACCTAGAATAAATACGAAGCTTTAGATCATATTTGAACTGTCTCCTTTAGGGTTTTATATTAAGTTTCTCATTTGATCATTGTGAATTGTTATTGATCACATACTTTCCAAAAGAATATATCATACCTACAAATTCAGTCAAGCTTCTAAAGCGAGATGACCATGCACGGAATTTGATCCCAATATCTCATGAGTGAGCTTATGTCTTCCGCGAGAGATCGTATTACTCATATGCCCTTGTATGCACACCAGCTTGTTGTTGTATAGACCTTGAATAGGTCATCAAACTATTGGTCTATCATTTGTACATACTCAGACATATAGTAACACATTTGACTGCGGTCAGAGGATGTGTGCCTATATCGTGATAGTTTACGACATAAGTCTTGGTTATCTCGATCTCGTTAAGTCAGATCTTTCACCTAACTTATCTAACACCTCTGAAACTCTATTCCTATACATAGGACATGCATCAAGAGGTCGGTCAGATATTAGCATTTAAAGAAGAATAGCAGTCTTATTTTTAGGCTGGAGATCCTTTCTTAATAATCATTTGATGCTACTTGATAAGTCCTCAATCTAACTCTGTAGATACCATCCAAGTACCAGCCTCTACGATTTAACCATTGAATCAACAACTGTATAATTATCAAGATGGACATGGTACATAGCCATAATTGTACTACGAGACTTATTATGCAAATTAGTTATTCTTTATTTCAGATTAAGGAGTGAATTGCAATAACATTTATTGCATAATGGCTCGTCATGGGCTCAAATGTCCAACAATATGTTCCCTCTCACGACTTAAAAATAATAATGTCTTCTTAGATCTCCACGGCCATCTTGGTCCATAGAATCATCGGCTTATGGTGCTTTGCGGATGTGTTGGCTCCCAAATTAGCTGCTCGATCCACCAGTCCCTCGCACAAGACAAGATAAATCCAATCAGAAAGAGTTGAAAATGTTTGCAAAATAAAAATAAAATAATTTCTAAAATAAATAAAAAGAAATAAAATTAAAATTGAGAAAAATGTGGGGAGCATAGTGATGAATCCGTGAATACCCTCATTAAATGATGTGAGTTATTAAGCGTCTGAAATATCAATTTGTTGTAATTACGTCAGGCAATCAGAATCAATCAAGAAATTACCATAGGAGTTCCCTTGCTTGGATCAACATCTTAGATTGCAAGGATCACGCAGTGATGAGTCCGATATTCGTTGTGCTAAAGATGTGTATTTATCGTTCGCTAAAAAAATGATTTGTCATTTCGTTATAGGCAGCAATCGGAATCGGTCAAGAAAATAACCACACAATAAGTTAATCAATTTTCAATCAATGCGGTTTGATGTTTATTTTACATGGGCAAGTCCTAAGGTCGAACATAAGGAGGCAAAGGAACAACCTAGAATTATGTCTCAAAATTCGTATGTGGTTTTCGAGGCGGTCTTTTTTTGGAATTTTTAATGCAATAAAGGATGGAAAATGCAATTTCAGTCTATTTTAGGGACTAAAATGTAAAATTCAATCTAACGATGTCCAAAAAAGTACGAAACTTGACCACAATGCAAAATATGATGAAATGAATGCATTGTAATTTTTTGGAATTTTTAGATGCAATTGATTTTTTTATGAATTTTTAAATACAAACAAAATGAATTTCAATATTTAATTATAAGAAATATTGAACTTACTTTTTTCAAGGAATAAAATTATCTAAAATCTATCACTAAGTGATGGATCTCAGAAAAATCCTAAACCTCGAAAATACTATTTTAATACCTATTAAAAATCAAACACTGAAATAAGCAAAATGATTTTTATAGGACAAATTATGCATGTAAATGCGATTCTTTTTGGGCACAATGTCAAGCGCAATTAATTCTACAATATGTGATTTTTGGGAATTTTTAGAGCAACGGTTAATCAATGGAAAATTTTAGAGCAAGAAATGGGCAAATTATACAATTTTCCACAAAACAATTAATTATTAAGTAACCATTAATCACAAAAATGTTTTCAACATGTCAAAATGTAGAATTAAATGCTGAACAAAGTGCCTATTTTTGATAAATAAAATGATGAAATGTAGTTGTTCAAAATAAAGGGGAAAGACAGGGGTACATATGCAATAAAATAAATATAAATAAAATATGCAGGGGGACTTAGATGTAATTACCAATGCTGATGGGGGGTCTGGTGAAAATCTTCCAGTAGATTACGTGCCATGCATGTGACTTGGCCGGCGGGCGCCGTTGATGCAGTGCTTCGGGGAGCGGGCCAGGCGGCTTCGGAGCAGGAGGTGGCTAAGGCGAGCACCGATGCGGGAGGAGGCACCTGGCGGGGAAGCTCGACGAGCCGCGTCGGGCGGTGCGTTTTGCGGAGGAGGGTGCTGCATCGCACGCTGCCGGTGGGCGCGGGTCGCTGCAAGGGCGGAGCATGAGGCGGCACAGACAGCGCGACCACTTGGAGGGCACGGCCACGACCATGCGTGATATTTTTTAAATATTTTTTTATTTTTTAACTATAAACTGTAAGCAGAAAATAATTTTATTTATTTATTTATTTGACAGGAACTGTAAAGGGAATTTTTTAGATTTTATTTCTATTTTTTTGGTTTCCTGCAAAACAGAAGTTAGAGAGTAAAAAATTTTTTCATGCAAAAACAAATGTAAGATAAACAAGAAAAATAATTATTTTTTATTGTTTTATTTATTTATGTACAATAATGGAATGTGTGAACGGGCGGATCGTGGTGAGACGAAAGGGAGATCCGAAAATCCGACCACCGTGCGTAGTCGGATGTGAGGGGTTGTGCGAGATAGAACAAGAAATGTAGGGATCGAGAAAATGAGATGGCAAATCGGTGTCATATGTGGATTAAAGCGTGATGGAGTTTTTGTGATGATTTTTAATATAACTAAAGATTAATGAACTAGCGGCAAAAATTTAAACTACGATTTCACCAAGGAAAAACGACAAGAAATAAAATTGGATCTCACCTCGGGGTTCGGAATTGCCATGATGGCCTCGACGAGGGCCAACACGCTGTCACCAGACGGCTCGGAGGCTAGGCACCCTTCTTCAAAGAGACGGCTCTTGAAGATTGGGCTCCTCTCCACCGAAGATCGATTAAGAGGAAATGAGGGAGGAGGAGCCCATTAAAAAGAAGACAAAAAATAAAAATGGAAAATATCTACAAATGAGGAAAGTGTTTATTGGTTAATTGAATAAAATAATTAAAATAATTAATTAGTTAATTAATTACAAATTTCGGATTTAAATAAATTAAATAAATTAAATAATTTCTAAAAATGAATTAGTCACCTTAATAGTGGCCATTAAAGATATGGAATAATATCCGATAAACAAGGTAAGTATTTACATCAAATAAATCAAATAATTAAATACAAATTTCGTAATGAAATTAAATTAATTAATTAGTGTTAGATAGTTAATTTTTCGGTGGTTTTTATTTAAGGATGTTAGTTGTATATACATAATACACTATACACATATATACATAAGGAAATAATTTATAAAGACATTTTTAAATTTTATTTTATTTTTTTTATTTTTATTTCTATTGGAAATAATATTTACAAATATGTAAATTATGTATATAAAAAAAATAAATAAATATGTACAATAAATAATAGTGAAACTGCATAAAACATCCTAGAAAACTGACTTTTTAACCGTAACTCCAAAAATTATGAAACCACAACCATTTGAATGATAATTTAATTTAGAGTACAATGGAAGTGAGTTTGGTTCAATTCGAGTTTGTATGGAGCCGAAATTGGTATTTCAATGATCACTTTGCGTCTTTTTCTTAGTGTCATTATTAGTAACATGTATATTATTTTACTTTACAAATATTTTTATTATTTACAATACCTTTTTTACAACTTTTATTTATAAAAATAATTAATTTGAGGTCAAATTATGTACAAATAAAATAGTACAAGTTTTATACAAATATACAAGGGATTTATGTACAAATTATTTTTGGATTTTCGACAGAAGATCCTATCTCTCCCTACTTTATTCCTGGTCGATCAGGTCAATTCTTGACCTTCTCTCGGGGTTCGGATCAGTCTGTATTTATTGCATAAAAACATCCTTTCTTTTCTTTTCTTTTATTTTTCTTTTCTCCTTTATTCTTTTATTTAAGTACAAAAAGTGTTAAAAATGCATATTTAACAAATACATGCAAAATGGTAAAATTATGGAATTAGTGGGTATTTACAGGTGTTTGACTAAGAAAATGAAGCTAAAATAAAAGAATAAATGCGATGAATCGTGGATTCATCTCCCCTATACTTTACTTTTGCTAGTCCCTTAGCAAACATTTATTTGAAAAATAAGTGAAAATAAAAATAAAGAAAAGAAAAAGGAAAGAAGTTAGAATAATGTTGACTTTTAAACTTATCTTCATAAAAATGTAGTCTGGAGCTCTGTTGGACCTTTGGATTATTAGTGTGTCGGAACCTTATTGGGATATGGATTTAAAATCCAATAGCCTCTAAGCTCCACAAGACTCCTATTCAGGTCTCCTCAATAGTCAGATCAGAACAAGTCGACATACACAAACTCTTATGACTATGAATTCTTACTTGTACGGCGTAAGTGAAATATAGCTCCTCATCTCAGAAGTAACAAAGAAACAACCTCTCTCAACAAGGTAACTCTAATCCCCTGGTCTAGCAACTCTTTCCTCGAGGAGCGGGGATATTCCCTTCTAAGTTCAAGTACAACCAGCTCAAGAAGAGGGGATGGAGAAGATAATGGACGGTAACCAGTGTAGTTGCCTATCCTTGGATGCCCAGTATAGCCATGTCACCCGCTGCAAGCTCACAAATATTTGACTTTGAAGCTCTTATTTTTCTTTTCACTTGTATATACACTCCGGCAGGCATTTTACTTTTCAATCAGGCCTATCCACTTTTGAAGATTTTGTATTTTTTCTTTTCTTTTTTTTTTGAAAATATATACAAGGTGCAGCATGTACATAAGGAGTTTTTCCTCTTGAGCTAGTAGACTATCCCTCTTTTGAAGCATTATTGCAACCCCACAGCTCATGTCTTTAGACCTCAACATCACCAAACCAGGTTGAGATGCACTTCCTCCGTAGAGGAGGACAAGAAGTTCCGCCTAGATGCACTACCCTCGTATGCTACCCCAAGCCAAAAGATTCTGCCCCCTCACTACCTCCTCCATGAAGAGCTACATGTAGAGTGCTTTGTCCAAGGTAAGCCACGGTCTGAAAGAATCATGCATGTGTTGTTAAATATTCTACTTAGACTCATTAAGATGACATGTGAACATAGTCTTATGGACTCAAAGAATTAAGTCTTTAGGACATGAAAAGTCTTAACTCCAAATCTTATAAGGTTCCTCTGAAATTAAGTGGATTAAGGTCCAACTAAGCTCCATTCTTCAAATTTATTCCAGAATTAGTTCAATTGTCAAGACTATCCTGAAAAATGCACATGCCAATGCAAGAAAATATGTACAATGCAAAGAAAACAAAATCTTTTTGTGAAATAATTTTCAAAATTTTGAAATTTTATAGATTTTTGAAAAATGATGCACATGCAAAAGTTTTTTTTAATGCAAATAGTTAGAAATATATACAAGTATACACATTTTTTTAGATAAGGGTTAGGGATTATATACACATATTAACAAAGAAGTGAGTCATTTATTTACAAGAGTGATGAGAAAGTATTTACAATTTGAGTAATTTATACAAGTATATACACTGTTGGATTTTTTATTTTAATTTTTACTCTTTTGTTCTAATTTTTTAATTTTTTTATTACTTTTGTGATGCGGATATTCTTCAACTTTATTTTAAAAAAAATTTACAAATAATTTTGAAAACTATAGTCCAAAATAATTTTTTACACAATTTTACAACCATTTACAATCATCTGAAAATAATTTTGCAAACATTTTTCAAACAGTATATACAGATTTTCAAAATAAGTTTTTAACCATTTTTCCAAACATTTACAGATAGTTTTTACAAAATCATTTTTTTACACAAAGAGAAAAATTTTTACAATCCACAATATTTTTACAAAGGTTGAAAATATTTTTTAAACATTTTTCAAATAGTTTTCAAAAGATTTTTCAAACATATTTTCAAACTACTTTCAAAATATTTTTCAAAATATTTTAACCCGGCTTATTAATCAGTATGTACAAGTAATTGTTTTGAGGAAATTTTTGCATCTTTTTATTGCTTTTTTTTATTTTTTCAGTATTTACACAGTATTTTAGCCATATTAAAAATATGAAAGTACGAGTTATGGCTAAAGTATATAGACTATATACACGACACCCCCCTATACTTAGCTCGAACTATGTCCTCATAGTGATCAAAGAGCTGGAAATAAAGACATAACTCGTGCTACATATAGAAAAGTGAAAAGAATAGTATACTACAACGAGGAATAAAAGAATATAATCAATATAAGTCGGTGATCCCCCTATACTTAGGATCAAATAATCCTAAGTATAGAAGACTATACACAAAGGGAAAATCGAGGAGTAGAATGTACTGGATTTACTCCCCCTATACTTAGGGTAAAATATCCCTAAGTATAGACAACAAAATAGAGGTAAAAAGAAACAAAAGAATAATCACAAGTCTGACATCCCCCCTGTACTTAGGGTAAAGTACACCCTAAGTATAGCATAATCATAAGATGGAGATGGGGTGTTAGACAAAAGAATGTGTGATATGGACATCTGGATCTATATAGCTGCGGGAGGAAGTGATAATCTGGATCTATATAGCTGCGGGAGGATGTGAGTCAAAAACCACGTCTCATGCAAAATGAATAGGGGCAACATCGACAATCAGCGGATCATGATCTAGATATGGCTTCAGGTGCTGACCGTTAACTCGGAAGGTAGGCTCATATGACGTCTCAGATATATCAATGCTACCATTGTCATGTACCTTCCGGACCAAGTATGGTCCCTTCCACTTGCTCTGCAACTTCCCTGGAAATTCGAATAACCATACTTTCTGGTTCGGCTCAAACTGCATATGGCTGATATGGGAATCATGCCATATCTTCACTCGCTCCTTATATTGTAGGTTACTCGAAAAGGTTGTATCTCTAAGCTCCTCCAGGGCTGTCAATTCTTCCTATCTCTGATCTCTTACACTCTCTGGATCCAAAAATATCTCAGTAACAACCCATAGTGACTTATGCTTCAGCTCAACTGGTAAGTAGCATGGCTTCCCATAAATGAGTCGGAATGGAGATGTACCCAATGGGTCTTGAAGGATGTCTGATATGCCCACAAGACCAATTCCAAAAGCTGTGACCAATCCTTTCGGTCTGGGTGGACTACCTTCTGCAATATCATCTTAATCTCCCTGTTAGAAACCCAAGCAAGACCATTTGTTTGTGGATGATAAGGATTGGCAACTCTATGGTCTATGCTGAACTCGTTAACAAGGGCCCTTACCTTACCATTGATAAAATGAGTCCCCCCATCTAATAACAACACTCTAGGTACCCGAACCATGTAATGATATTTTTCGTCAAGAATTTGCAAACGGTATTAGCATCTGTGTTTCGGGCAGGGATGGCCTCAACCCAACAACTCACATAATCTACAGTAAGAAAGATATACTCAAATCCCTGACTCTTAGGAAATGGGCCCATGAAATCGATGCCCCATGCGTCAAATACCTCACAGAAGTGAATGGGTTGCATCGGCATCATATCTCTCTGTCCACAAGTGCCCATTTTCTGACAGTCAGTACATCTCTTCACGAATTCATCTGAATCCTTGAAGAGGGTAGGCCACCAAAGGCCGGATTGAAGCACTTTTTGTGATGTCCGTCTCCTGGAATGATGTCCTCCTGCCTCAAGCTTGTGGCAATAGGTGAGGACGCTATGCTGCTCTTCTTGAGGAATAAACTGTCTCCAGATGCTATCCCCTCCTTCATGATAAAGAGTGGAATTCTCCCAATGGTACGACTTGGCCTTTGCAAGAAAGGTCTCAAGTCGTTGTCTGGTCTAATCTTGTGGAACTTTCTTCGTGACAAGATAGTTCACAATATCGGCGTACCATGGAAGTGAAGTGATTGCAAGGATTGCCTCATCTGGAAATGTCTCTGTGATAGGTGTCATATGATCCGAATCCTCAAGGTTCTCTAGATGGGAGAGGTGATCCGTCACCACATTCTTGACTCCAGGTTTATCCTTAATCTCAATGTCAAATTCCTGGAGTAAAAGGATCCATCTGGTCAATCTAGCTTTGGCATCCTTCTTTTCCATTAAGTATCAGATGGCGGTGTGATCAGTATAAATAGTCACTTTAGATCCAAGAATGTAAGATCGCAACTTATCCAAGGCAAAGGCTACAGCTAGCATCTCTTTCTCTGTGACTGTGTAATTCTGCTGAGTGACATCTTCTGCTAGTGTTGTGAATGACATATGGTAATCTGTCCCTCCTCTGTCCTAGCACGGCCCCTACGGCAAAATCGGAGGCATCTGTCATGATCTCGAATGGGAGAGACCAATCAGGCGGCTGAAGGACAGGATCCTCAACAACTAGATTCTTGAGAGTCTCAAATGATGCAAGACACTTATCATCTACAAGGAACTCAGTGTCTTTTGTCAATAAATCAGTAAGCGGTCGGGCAATCCTGCTGAAGTATTGTATGAACTGTTGGTAGAAATCGACATGCCCCATAAAGGACCGCAACTACCATACATTGGATGGTGGATTGAGCTTCTTGATGATATCTACCTTGGTCGGGTCAACCTCCATGCCATGTTAGAGATGATGTGGCCAAAGACTGTCCCTTGAGTCACCATGAAATGACTCTTCTCCTAAGATAAGACTAAATTGACCTCAATGCAGCGCTGAAGTACTCGGTATAGGTAATAAAGACATGCATCAAAACTGTCACCATATACCGAGAAATCATCCATGAAGATCTCTAAAAATTTACCAACCATGTCCGAGAAAATAGAGATCATGCACCTTTGGAATGTAGCCGGGCATTACATAATCCAAAGGACATCCGTGGAAAAGCATACATCCCTAACGGACAGGTGAACGTTGTTTTCTCTTGGTCTTCGGGTACTATGGCCACCTGGTTGTATCTCGAATACCCATCCAAAAAGCAGTAGAAACGCTTCCTAGATAATATCTCAATGATTTGATCTATGAATGGTAGCAGGAAGTTGTCCTTCTTGGTGTCATGATTCAATCGTCTGTAATTCACACAGACCTTCCAAGAAGTGGGTACTCAGGTAGCTATCTCCTCTCCAGACTCGTTCACAACTATAGTGATACCCATCTTATTGGGTACCACATGCAATGGACTAACCCACTTGAAGTCGGAGATGGGGTAGATAAAATCGGTGCTCCACCACTTAGATATTTTCTTCATGACCACTTCACGAAGATTCGGGTTCAACCATCGGTGGAACTCACGTGAAGGCTTGGCATCTTCTTTGAGATAAATGTGGTGGGAGCATATGGCCGGACTTATCCCTTGGAGATCAGATACACTCCATCTGATTGCCTTGCGATTTCTTTCAAGAACCTCCATCAAACGAGATTCTTGGTATTCAACAGAGATCTGTTGTGATAATGACTGGGAACATTTCTGGCTCACCCGCAAGGAACTTGTACTTCATGCTCTGCGGTGAGGTCTTCAATTCTGGGCAAGTGGGAGCTGGTAAATCTGGCTTCTGGAATGTCTGAGTGAATGCTACCAGATCTGTGAGTGAGAACTCTCACTGCAACGGTAAATCTGACAAAGATGGCCCTGCTGGCATATATATCAATTGTCCTGGCTCACTCTCCGTCCTAGATGTCGGATCTGTAGGCACCAGACACGATAAAAATTCATCGAATTCCTACCAGTCAAAATCGGTGTTTGTGTCTGAGGGATCTGAATCTGATGAGTATGAGATAAAATTGCTCTCGATATTCTGATTATGATAAACAACCTCTATTGTATCCTGTCCCATGAGTGTGCTCTCCGAACTCTCATCTGTAATGATATATGAATCTACATTGTTTGAAGGTGTGGCAAGAGCTCGTGATGCAGGATCTTCCCAAACTGCTTCATCGTCGGTGAGCACAAAGTCATACTCCTGGTGGATGTCTAGATCTGCATCTGTCATCTGCTCTGAATCGGTCATCTGGTTTGAGCACTCTGAATCTCTAGCTCTGGTCTCCTCGATCATCTCTATTTGTATACTTTCACCCTCGGCGCGAAAGTATACTTTCCCGCTATCATGGTCAGATACCGCCTTGGCTGTGGCCAAGAATGGTCTTCCTAAGATGACGGGGTATCTGTCACTGATTCAGGGACCTCCATGTCCAATACAACAAAGTCCACGAGGAATTTCAAGCCCTGAATTGCGATGAAAATGTCCTTAAGTAACCCCTTCGGCCTCTTAACAGATCTATTAGCAAACTGAAGGATCGTTTTGCTTTGTCTAAGAGGGCCAAACTCGAATCGATCGAGTAAGACTGCCGGAAGAAGGTTAATCGAAGACCCGCTGTCTAATAGGGTACGATCGAACTGCTGCTCATGAATATGGCATCTGACATATGGAGCTCCTCCATCGGCTCTCTTAGTTGGTAGTTGATTCTGAATAGCGAAGCAAGTGGCATGTGTAAGCACATGGATTTCTGCATTACGATTCCTCTTCTTCCTATGTACAGTGGACTTCCCTCTCAAGTGCTTCTGGAAGAGAGGAATGTGCTCTAGTGCCTCATGTAGAGTCAACTAGATATGGAATCTTTCTATCATCTGCTGGATGAACTCTAACTGCTGTTATTTTTTTGTATTTTCTCTTTTCTTCCCCTGCCCTAAGCGGAGTGCTTGAGGGAAGGGGATAGTGGGACCCTCCTTAGATAGAGGGTCAGGAAGAGGTTCCTGCTGCTGAGAAGGAAAGGAGCCTATACAAGAGTTATCATGCAACACATATGGACTCGGAGTAGATGACGAAACCTTTCCTTTATTCATATTTTTGGTGTTTTTGATAATGTCATGAGGTACAAAGACAAAAGGAAATACAACTAGAATAGAGATGGTGGCATCAGTACCACCTATGGCATCTATCTTTGCGGCATCAGCACCGCGCTCTGGCTCAGCATCATGTCTAATAGTGGCATCAGTACCACCAATTGCATCTAGAGAAATGAAGGCCTCAGTACCGTCGAGTGGATCATCATCCTTGGTGGCGTCAGCATCACCGTCATCAATATCAACAACGGCATCATTACCGCTATCCTCCTCGTCTGACGCTCTGGAATCATCATGGGGTTGTTGCTCAGACGAGGCGCTGCCGGGTGCTCCTAAGTATTATAAAATCAGCATCAAATATGTAGGAAGAAATATCATTCAAAATAACACTAGGAGTGGCGGTCTCTGTAAACCGTACCTTCTCAGATTTCCTCTTCAGATTGTTCAAGTTAGGTTCAATCTGAGCGGGTATGGTGGCTTTCCCTTTATCATCTCCCTCATTTCTTATCGGAACTCATCCATCTCTCGCCGGATTGATGCCTTGCGGTCACTGAGTAAGCGGGCGAGATCATCAAGGGATGGGTTCTCATAAATAGGTGCATGAGAACCAGATGGGTTGCCTTGCTGGAAATGAGGAGGCTGAGAATACTGCTGAGGTTGCTATTGCTGCCTCCACTGTTGTCCCTGGTGGTAGGGACGAGATCCCTGTTTAAAGTGATGTTGTTGCTGCTGGGAGTAATGGGGTTGTTGTTGCTGCTGGCTGCTCTGTCCACCTTGAGCTGGAGGCTGTTGTTGGGACGAGGTACCTCCGTTAGACCATCAGGATCCAGGGTGATCCCGACATATCCGGGCTGCTGTTGGTCATACCAAATCCCGTTGACTTCAATCAACGGCTCCTGATCATAAGGGGAAGGGGAAAGAACTGCCAGTGGCTGATCCGGCTGATACACCGCCATCTGAGTATCTTGAGATGGTGGTGGCTGAGAGTAGTGTTGCTGCAACTGCTGAACTGGCTCTGCCTGAATGTGGTGAACCTGGCGATACTGGGCAGAGGGCTGGGAAGAGTTGCTGCTACGGGAATCAACACGTGACTTGGGATGAGGCTGAGAAGCCGCTTGTGCCTCCTGGAGACACAGGATGTGGGTCTTCAGGTCATTAAGAGTCTGTGCCAAATGATCTATCTGTGTCACGCCCTGGCACTGCTTCTTCTCTATTATCTCTATGCGGTCCAATTTCTCGTTGATAATACCCATGTCAGCGGCTGAAGATTTTGCTTGTACTGTTGTTGTTGCAGACGAAGAAAGGGGTGGACCTGCATCAACCCGTGATATCCTATGATAGGACACGGCATGGGGTTGGGGCTTCCCCTGAGCGTAAAGTCTGGTCTGGGACATCACTGTGTAGTTTTTAGCCATCTCCTCATAGATGGATCAGACTTGGTCTTCGTCTTTGGCGAAGTAGGAACCCCCACATGAAGCGTTGACAAGCCCCTACAATTCCGGTGCCATTCCACAAAAGAAGCTCTGGACAAGATTGGGCTTCGATATGTCATGGTGTGGATACCGGTCGATGAGCTTACAAAATCGATCCCACGCCTCATTAAACTGCTCATTGGGCATCATAAAGAAGTTGTTTATCAGCTCTTGTGCTGCGTTGGTCCGGCCGAGTGGATAGTACTTGCTCAAGTATTCGGTCTGGAGCTGCTCTCAAGAGGTAACATATCTCCCCAAATGCTTAAGCCAATTGGTTGCTCTGTCGGCTAGGGAGAAAGGGAATGCTATCATCTTGATAGTGTCCTCATCCACGTATCTATCATGGACAGTATTGCAGATTATCTCAAACTCCTGCAGGTGAAGATGCATCTCCTCGGTGGGTAGCCCATGGAACTTGGGCAAAAGCTGAATGGTATGGGGGGAAGCTTAAAATCACCCAGAATCTCAGGGAGCTGAATCCATCGATGAGTGAGAGTTGCAGCAGGATTGTGCAAATGCCTCATCGGTCGTGGTTGTCTAGATGGAACTGGCCGATCCTCTAGGTTTCCTTCTGATCCTCCTCCAAATTCTGGAATCTCTCCACCGGTTGGTCTAGGTTGATACTCTCCTCTATTGGCTCGCGTCTGTGCTAACTCTTGATACACCTCTGCCATGAATGCTCCCTGGTCTCGAATCTGTCGTTGCATCGTCTCTAGGGAGGCTAGCAAGGTATTATTGATGGCGCCCTAATCTAGAACAAAAGTTGAATATTGTGGCTATCCATCGGTTCGTCCATCACTGCTGGCCATTTCTCTGGTCTCTACAAAGGCAAAAGACCCCAACTTAGGTTCCATCAAGTGAACATAAATCTGTGGTGGCCTCTACTCAGCTATCTCAGTACTTGTGGAAGAAGGGTGGTCGAGGGGAGAAAGGGTGGTAGTGAACTCAGGTTCAGAGAGTGGGTCTGGGTCTCCGAAACCGTCCTAGATGAATGGAGAGGAGTGCTCGAAAGCGGTGTTGCCAGAGGCAACCTAAGGGATCTCCTTCCCATCATCGTGATGTGGGGATGAGTGTGGATGAGATTTGATAAGCAAACAAGATGAGAAATAACCCCCAATTCACCTACTCAACACGAGCTGATGACCGTAGAGGATCGATCGTTAATCTTATCAATTTTAATTTAGGTTATAAAACAATCTTGCAGAGCGATTAAGCGAGTTGTTAGGAACCCGATGCTCCCAAGAGACTGGCCCAATCCTAAAGCTAGATCTTTCCCAGCCAGTACAAGTTACGGACCGTTTACCGGCTACCCGATCAACTCCCTCTGTTAAGGACGTCGCGGTCTGCTTTATAGGTTATCGGAGAGATCCTCACTGGAGAACGACTAACCCCAAGATCAGTAGTCTAACGGAAGTTCAGGTGTGGCTCTATCCTAGTGTTCTGGTCACTCTCTCACTCAAGCAAACCAAACAATGAGGGGTGACTCTCCCCAAAACAAATATTTTTAAATGAGGTGGGTTTTAGGGTCAAGTTTGCTTTAACAATCCCAGATTTTATTGCTTTCACTTTTTAGATTTTTTTATACACAAACAATGCCTAACGAATTTTCTGATTTCCTCTTTGATTAATTTGAGTCGAAAACAGGGGGAGGAAGTTGAAAAAGCCAATGCACGGTCAAACATAATGATGCATGCAGGGATAGAAATGCATAACTTGCTCCAACACTCTACATACAATATGATCCGCGCATAAATTAAAGACAGAATGTAAACTAACTATATGATGCACGAGAAAATCGGCCTTAGACAAGAAGCTTCTATTGATCGTGAAGAACAATAGTTAGCAAATCGAATTGAGTCCGGAGTCCGATCTTGGGAGTCACTCGGTACCCGCCACAACAGGTCCTACCAGCGTTGTATGTGACTCCTCACAGCACGTGGTCTCAAATTCAATTAAACTAACTTTTTCAGTTTAATTTTTATCCAAAGTCCAATTACGTTCTACAGGAACATATATTCTATTAGGTGTTGGACCTTAGAAATTTACGTCACAATCAACAAAAATCCTATATCTAAGGGCCAAAATCCCGAGAATTAAATAGCAAGTTCTAGCGGTGAAATCAAAAATACAGAAAAACAGCGGTGAGGTCCCCTAAGTGCACCGGCACTTGGCGAAACAGACCCCGAATAATGTCCAAGTCCAAAGTTCTAAGTCCTAAATTATTACAACAAATTATTGTTCTCTCAAATAAAATGACAGTCTTCTTCTCCTCCCTTCTCTTCCTCATGTGCGGGTTCTATAAAAAGAAGCTCCAAGTCGTCCAAGCAGCACCTCGCACAAAAATCCAAGAGAGAAGGTCAGAAAACAATTATAATAAAGAGAGACAAAATTAGAATAATGACTACAAAGCCGTGCTCCCTGACAACGGCGCCATTCTGATGAGTCGAATGTCGTACGATCGAGATGGATAAATAAATCACGAAGTCTTTGTTATCAACCGCGCGATTCAGTCAATCGAGAAAAATCGATGGCGAGTCGGATGTGGCTTTGGCCGAATTACTGCACTACTTTAACGATCCGACAAACCTTTCTTCCGAATTAGTAGCTAGCATATCACAAAGTGATTCACCGCTAACCAACACTGAGCCAGATTTAAAAATCATTCAGCCAGACTTAATTGATGATTCAGATTTGTCAAAGCTGAAACCTCTTCCTCCCACACTGAAGTATGCATTTCTTGCTGGACCCAAAGAGAAATTCCTTGTGATTATCTCATCATGAACCAGGGACTAAGAATCTAGATTACTCGAAGTTCTTGAGTGAAATCGAAAAGCCGTCGGTCGGACTGTGTCGGATCTCGTAGGAATCAACCCTGCTCTCTACTCGCACCAAATTTATGTTGAGGATAACGCAAGGCCTTCTCGTGAATTTCAGAGAAAATTAAACCCCAATCTTCAGAAAGTAGTTAAGAAAGAGATAGAGAAATGGTGCAAAGCAGGATTTATATACCTCATTTCTGACTCCAAGTGAGTGGCCCCCCTTCATGTCGTCCCAAAGAAGTCGGGAATCTAGATGGTCACTAATGAGTGGGGGTAGAGATCGCGACCCGAGTACCCACATCGTGGCGCGTCTGCGTCGATTACAGATGCCTGAATGCTTCGACCAAGAAAGATTACTTTCCCCTGCCATTTATTGATCAAATCTTGGAGAGGCTTGCAGGGAAGGCATTCTTCTGTTTTCTTAATGGGTACTCTGCCTACAATCAAGTAGTTATCGCTCCCAAGGATCAGGAAAAGACCACATTTACATGTCCCTTCGGTACCTACGCATTCAAGCGCATGCCATTCGGACTTTGTAATGCCCCAGGCACATTTTAGCGGTGTATGATTACTGTATTTGCCGAAATGGTTGGTGATTTCCTGGAAGTCTTCATGGATGACTTCTCGGTTCATGGTGATTCATTTGATACATGTTTAGCGTACTTGGACCGAGTCCTCCAGAGATGCAGGGAGGTTAATTTAATACTCTCCTGGGAGAAAAGTCACTTTATGGTAACTGAGGGTATCGTGTTGGGGCATGTCATCTCCAAAAAGGGAATGGAGGTCGACTCTGCCAAGGTGGATATGATCAAGAAACTTGAGCCACCATCCAACGTCAAGTCAGTGAGGTCTTCCTTAGGGCATGTTGGATTTTATCGAAGGTTTATCCCTAATTTTTCAAAGATCGTCCTCCCACTTACTGAGCTCTAGGAAAAGACATCGAGTTTATTATAAATCACAAATGTCTAGAGGCCTTCGAGCTTCTGAAAAAGAAAATATGTGAATCGCCAATATTACAAGCTCCCGACCGGTCTCTTCCCTTTGAGATCATGACTGATGCATCGGATTTTGTTGTCGGAGCTGTGCTTGGACAAAGACGAGATGGAATTCCTTATGTGATTCACTACGCGAGCAAAGTATTGAATCCTGCACAAAGAAATTATATGGTAACTGAAAAGGAAATGCTCGTAGTTGTTTGGGCCTTTGAGAAATTCAGATCATACATATTAGGTTCAAGGTGACAATTTTCACTGATCATAATGAAACAAGATATCTTATGGATAAGAAGGATGCCAAAGCACGACTTCTGAGATGGATCTTATTAATCCAGCAATTTAATTTGGAGATCAAGGACAAACCTGGAATAAAGAATGTTGTTGCTGATCACCTTTCTCGAATTGAGCAAAATATATCCTTACACTGGACTAATTAAGGAGACTTTTCCAAACAAATCAGTGTGCATTATTGATTATGTCCCATGGTATTCCGACATAGTGAACTATCTTGTCTCCAAGAAGGTTTCCTTTAGTTGGACCAACAGAATGATTGATCGATTAAAATCAGATTCAAGAAAATATCATTGGGACGATCCTTTCCTTTTCTATGAAGGACCGGATTACGTCTAGCGAAGATGTATTCGTTAAGAGGAATATCAGAGTGTCCTCACACATTGTCATTCTCTTGAGGCTGGAGGACACCATTCGGGAAAGAGAACCGCGCACAAGGTACTCCAATGTGGATTTTACTGGCGGACCTTATTTCAGGATGCTTTGTACGGTCAGGCCCGATTTGCAAAAGGATGGGAGGGATCGTGGGATATAGAGATGAAATGCCATGCAACCAATGATTTTCTGTGATGTTTTTGATGCATTGGGGATTGATTTTATGGGTCCCTTTCCCAATAGCAATGGATTTGAGTACATCTTATTAGCGGTCGATTATTTATCAAGATAGGTAGAGGCTATTCTAACCTGAACCGCAGATAGAAAAACCGTATGTAAGTGCATCAAGGATAATATCATTGCAAGGTTCGGGATACCAAAAGTTTTGATTTCTGATGGAGGTAGCCACTTCGTGAATAAGGAAATGAGATCTTTGGCTAAAAAGTATAAATTTGAGCATAGAATAGACAACCCATATCATCCACAATCTAATGGCATGGCAGAGATTTCTAATAGAGTGGTGAAGGGTATTCTTCAGAAGTTGGTTCGTCCAGATAGGAAGAACTGGTCGAAACTGTTGGACCAGGTTCTGTGGGCCTATAGGACAGCCTATAAGACTCCACTTGGTACTTCACCTTTTAGGATGATCTATGGCAAGCCATACCATCTACTCGTAGAATTGATTCACAAATCAGAAAGAGCGAAAAAAAGATGAATTGGAGTTGTCACCTTGGGAAATTATGCCGAGACTTAAATCTGAATGAGCTAACTGAAATCCGAAACCGGGAATATGACAACAGTGTGATCTATAAGAACAAGGTCAAGAGATGGCATGATAGACACATTAGAGATAAAACCTTTGTCCCTGGGCAAAAATTATGGTTGTTTAATGCTTGGTAGAAGATTTTCCATGGGAAAATAAAATCAAAATGGGCGGGTCCCTACATTGTCATCGATGTGCATACCAATGGAAGTGTGGATATTACCGAACTCAAAGATGATGCACAGCCTTTCTCAGTGAATGGACAATTGCTGAAGCCATCTATAGAATCATCGAAAGAGCAGACAGTTCAAGTTGAGACATCTACTTCACGCAAAGCGAGGAGATTGAAGATTCATCAGATCATTACCACCCTCCCTCCCTACCACATCGATCTCCTTGTATAGCTTCTTCCTCTTATTAGGCCAAGACCTAAGTATAGGGGGAGACCGATGCCATCTGTATATACCATTTTCCCCATCTCACTCCTTCTCATGATCATTCCATCTCCACCTTTTTCTTATACTAAGGCTGACCAGAGCCTAAGTATAGGGGCAACCGACGCTCATCTGTATATATTCTCCTCATTCACATACCCCGACCGCTTCATTTTTATGCTCTTCTTCTATACTTAGACTGTTCACAGTCTAAGTATAGGTGGGAGGACCTATATATCTTGTTCTTTTTACTCTCTAATTCTTAGCCCGAGCTATGTCTTCTTTACGCTTCTTGTGCTCTGAGGACACAGCACTCGCTAAGTATAGGGGGTATGTATATATACTTTGTATATATTTTACCCATATCTCGTACTTTCATGTAAGTCTGTATGTATTTACGGGGTAGGTAACTAACTCAAAAAAAGAGTTTTTGCTACTAACACTAACTGTGTCCAACCCAAAATTTTTGAAAAAAATGGCTTCTTATTCATTTTTGCATAAAAAACCAAAAATCCCTTGCATAAAAAAAAGAGCACAAAAAATGTGTCTGTATTTCACACACATGCACTTCATCCAGCATCACATTCATTCGCATCTGTGAAAAGTCTTTGGGTTCTGAACTGAGTTATGAGTAGAAACCAAGAGTGGTATGGACTTGACCTTAATCCACCTAATTTTCAGAGGAACTTCACCGAGAAATAGGATTTTAAGAACTTCAGATCGTTGACTTAATTCTTTAAGTTCCACATGACAATGTGCAGCATTTGACTCTTAGTGTCTAACCTGATCTCTTCATTATGGGTACAACTCTGGAATAAGAAATTAATTTTTACTCTCACACTATGCACTTAGATCAACTCAGACGAAATGTTGGAAGACTGTGTGAGTTTCTTTTCTGGTAGCGTGGAAATCTAAAGATCGGAGTATAGGTTGAAATAAATCTTCGGAAAAGGGATCGACGACTGGGCACAATTTTTTCGAAGACCCCAAAAAATGTACGGAAACAAAAAGATTCTATATCTGTAAGGGCACAACAAGATCCAAGCAGAATCACCGAAAATTTCAAATACAAAGAAGCCACTACCAAATAAATATCCGACCAAAAAGGTCCAAGCTTCAAGAAAACCTGCAGATCTTGGTGGAGACTCGGCTACACTGGCCAGCTTCACAAGGAGAGGTGACTACACTGGCCACCCTCCAGTTCTTTTCTCCTTCCTCTAACTTCTCCCCCCAATTCGATTGTGAACACAACGCGACAGACCTTAGAAGGAAATTCCTGACTCCCCGAGGATGAGTTACTAGAGAGGGGAGGAGCATGGTAGTCCGACATTCTGGATGGGAAGAGCTAAAACCTTTCACACCCATGAGTTGATTGTTCAATATTCATAGGGTATACTTTAGGAAGAGGATTGATCAAAGATGACTTCTGAGCCAAAACTGTAGCAATGATGTGTAGAACCTGAAGGTTCTTGATTTTGAAATTCTAAGTCTCACAGAAGTTCCGCCAAACTAATAATCCAAAGTTTGAGTCTAGTCTCATTTTCACCTTCAGCTCATGGTCTTGGTATGGAACCCAATCTCATTTCATCTCATGGCATTTCTTTTTGATGCTCAGGAACGAGCATGGTTTAAGTATAGGGGGATGATGAATCTCAGATTCATCACTCTAAATCTCATTAATTAAGCTAAAATCCCTCAAAATCAACAACATTTCTGCATCTATTCTGCATAATTAGCATTCATGCATGTTTTCATAAAAATTATGTTTTAGCACGAATTTCTGCATAAAATAAGAAGCCAAAAATAACCTGTAAATAGTTTGTCCTGTAGAATTAATTGTGCTTGACATTGTGCCCAAAAATAATCGTATTTGCAAGCATAGTTTGTCCTGTAAAAATTATTTTGCATATTTCAGTGTTTGATTTTTAGTAGGTATTGAAACTAGTATTTTCGAGGTTTAGGATTTTTCTGAGATCCATCACTTAGTGATATATCTTAGATAATTTTATTCCTTCAACAAAATTAGGTTTAATATTTATTATAATTAAATGTTGAAATTCATTTTGTTTGCATTTAAAAATTTATAAAAAAATTCATATTGCATCCAAAAATTCCAAAAACATTACAGTGCATTCATTTCATCATATTTTGCATTCTGGCCAAGTTTCATATTTTTCGAACATCGTTTGATGGAATTTTATATTTTAGTCCCTAAATTAGACCGAAATTACATTTTACATCCTTTATTGCATTAAAAATTCCAAAAAAAGACCGCCTCGAAAACCACGCATGAATTTTTATAGACATAATTCTAGGTTGTTCCTTTGCCTACTTGTGTTCGACCTTGGGACTTGTCCAAGTAAAATAAACATCAAACCGCATTGATTGAAAATTGATTAACTTATTGTGTGGTTATTTTCTTGACCGATTCTGATTGCCGATGTAGAGATTTAAAAGATGAACAAAATGCTATTTTTAAATAAATAAAATGATGCAATGTACAGGTCTATAATGGATGACAAAGACAGGGGTACGGGTGCAAACTGAATAAATAAATAAATAAATAGAAATAATGCAGGGGGGACCTACTGTTAATTACCTATAAAGTGAGGGGCGGAGATGCAATTGTTCCAAGTGAGCACGTGCTGCGCACGTGCCCTTGGACTGGAGGGTTGGCGCGTAATATCGTGGAAGACCGGGGGGTCTTCTGCAAATTACCCCAAGGGTCACGTGCGCCGCACGTGACCTGGGGTGGCGTGAGGCTGACATCAGCGATCCCTCCCGTCACGTGCCTCGCACGCGGGGAGGGCCTCGGGCCTGACGCCCGGCCGGTGGCGGTGTGGAGGCGGAGGGCGGGTTTCGCCTGGCGGTGTTGGCTGGAGCGGTCAGCTTGCGTGGCGGAGACGAAGAAGAGCGGGGGCTTCCGGCGATGCTTGGCAGAGGGGCTGAGGACTTGCCGGGGCATTTTGTTGAGCGTGAAATTTTAGAGATTGGAAATTAATTGATGGTAAAGGTCGTTGTGATCCCCAAAATCCCGTGTCAACAAAAAATATTTTTTTATGATTTTTGCTACTTATTAACCTGTATAGCGGACAGGGTCGAACTCAGGGAGGCTACAATTCCCGAGGGTTATTCAATTAATCGAAAATCAATCAAGAGAAAACAGGAATCTCAAAGGACAACTATCCTTGGTTTTTGTGATTTTTAATATTTTTATTTTTTTATTTTTTTATTTCTAATTTTTTTATTTTCTGATTTTCAAATTTTTAGTGATTTTAATTTTTCAATTTTTTTTATTTTCAAAAATAACATGATGTAATATTCACAAGATTAAAAATACGCACACCAACTCTTTTTACAATTTTTCAATTAGTCAAAAATGCTCTGAAAAATTCAAAAAAAATATTTTTGAGTTTTAAAAAGTTTGAAATGTTTTTAAGAATTTTTGTGGAATTTTCAGATGTTTTTGTATTTTTCTAAAAATCAAACAGTGAGAAAATAAGAAAATGTGGACAGCCTGGAGTAATTTACAATTTAAAAATCTTTTAAATGTTCCAAAACTCCTGGCTACTATTTTTAAGGTAAACTAGAAACAATTATCTACAAACAGGAACTGAAATCACAATTTTTGGATTTTTTTAGAATTGTTTATGATTTTTAAAAGATTTTTGCTGTTTTTTAATTTTTTTGGGTTTTATAAATGATTAATGCGTGAAAATTGGTCAGAAACTAAAAGACAATGAAATCAAACTACCCTAATTTTTTTGGAATTTTTGGAACAATATTCGAATTTTTATGAATTTTCAAATTTCAAGAAGACAAAAAGGCACTGTTTTTGATTTTTTAATAATGATAAATGAAGGACAAATGCAATGAAAAATTTATGCTAAGAAAATATTCTCATCAGGAGTGTAGCACAATTTCCTCCAAAATTTTGAAGCATGAATAACATTTATTTCAATGAAAGAGAATAAGACAATTCAATGTTCTGCAGTTCAGGGACCAAAATGTAAAGATTCAATAGTTTTGGACTGAAATATAAATAGTCAATGTTTATGCCGCAAACGAATAATAAAAATGAATAAAAAGGCTAAAATGCAATTTTACCCACATATCATGAGCTTGGCATGTGCTTCAGACTCTGGCAGGGGCTCTTTCGTAAATTCAAAAACCTTGAAGGTGTAACTGTAATTTCCCCAAATAAAGTTGAACTGGCCGGGACACGTTTGTAATATCAGAAATGTCGGAGGCGCAAGATGCAATTTGTCCAATTTTTTTATTCAAAAATCTCAAGGAAGCCCTAGGGCTCTTCTTCTTCGTTTATTCTTCTCAAAGGGGGGCGCCGCCTTCTTCTCTTCTTTTTCACGCGGGTCGGCGGCGGTCGCGGATGGCGACGGAGGCGCGACAGGTCCTGCGGCGGGGATCGGCGTTGGAGGGGCTGCGAGATGGCGGACAAGGTCTCTATAGTGGCGCGGAGTCAAGGCGGCTGTAGGGAGGTGCGGAGGCAGCGTACCACCGTGCGAGCTGCGACGAGGGGGCCGACGCGGAGGGGCGAGCGGCGCGTGGAGATCTTCGACGGGGGTGCGGGCGGCCCAGCTCTGAAGGCTGTGAAGGAGGACGGTGGCGGTGCACCACCGCGTGGAGATGCGCGAGGCGGCCGGACGTTGAAGGGCTGCAGGCGGCGGAAGGCGGCTGTCGGCGTCGATCTGGAGGCGCGCGCTTATCGCGGCTAAGGGCGGAGGGTCGGCGGCGGGGGTGGCGACCTGCTGCCGGTTTTTTTTTTTTGATTTTTTTTGTAATGTGATGTAAACAAAAACTAATAAAAGAAATTTTTTTTGTATTTTTTTATCCGAAAAAAAAGAGATTAAAAGGATGAAGAATTTTTTTATTTTTTTATTTTAATTTTTTTATCGTTTTAATCTTTCCCTGCAAAACAAATGTTAGATAAAATAAAAAATGATTTTTTTATTTATTTACACTCGGAAAATGAATGGAGATTCGACGAATGTGGAAGATTCGAATCCGATCTCCAGCCACCGAACGCGGCCGAAATTGAGAGATCGTGGACGATAGAAATAGAACGCGTAGAGATCGAGAAAGTGAGATGAAAAATCGAGTCAGTGGTGGAATAAATCGTGATGGATTTTCTTAAGATATAGAAGAACAAAACGACGATAAAAAAATGCGACAAAATAAAAAGCGATTAAACTAAGATAAAATGCGAAGAAAAATTTGGATCTCACCTTAGGAGCGGAAAATGGACCGTGATCGCCTCGACAAGGCCGACTCGCTGTCACCGGGCGGCTCGGAGGCTAGGCACAATTCTCGACGAAATTTCTCTCGGAGATCGGGCTCCTCTCTCTAAAGATTGATCCGGTTGGAATGAGGGAGATGGAGCCATATAAATAGAAAAGAGAGACATTTGAATTTTTGAATTTTTGGATAAGAGAGATTTTTTTTGGTGGAAGAGATAACATGAGAGATAAAATAGAAAGATAAAATTATTTACAAAATTATCTAATTTTTTTGAATTTTCGTCACTTTATTTATTTGAATTAAAAAAATGTTATTTTTTTATTTTTTATGATGGTTAGTTAAAAATAGCAACTATATACATGTACTATATACATATATGACATTATATACAAGGATAAACGGGGAAATTAGCCTTTTTTTGTTTTAAGAATTTTATTAATTTTTTTATTTTTATTTTTGTTTTAAGTAATTAGTAAAAATATTTACAAATATATATACAAATACAATATACACAAAATACAAGGGAAAATTGCATAAACCACCCCAGAAAACTGACTTTTCAACCGTAACTCCAAAAATTATAAAATCACAGTCATTTTGAAGATAATTTAATTTAGAAATCAATGGAAGTGATATTTGTTCAATTTGAGATCATATGGAGCCGGAATTGATCTTTCAATTAGTGCTTAGTGGCTTTTTCCAAGTGTGGCTACTTTTATTCTGTACATGATTTAATTGTGCAATCAGTTTTATTAATTAGGACCCATTTTTATTTACAACTTTGATTTTGAATGTTATTTGATTTGGGATCAATTAAGGTACAAATAAATTAGTGTTAGTTTTATACAGATATACACAAAATAAGTGAGAAACACATTTTTTTTTGGATTTTCTGGTTAAGGACCCTATCTCCCCCTACTTTATTCCTGGTCGATCAGGTCAAGTCTTGACCTTCTCTCGGGGTTCGGGTCAGCCTGTATACAGTCTTCCTTTTTTTATTTTATTTTCTTTATTTTTCCTTTCTTTCTTTCTTTATTTATTTTAGGTTAAAACTAGTAAGGAATGTACAATATTTACACACAAATGCAAGTTAATAAGAATATGGAGTTAGCGTTATATGCAGGTGTTTTATAAGGGATTTTAAGCTAAAATAAATGAATAAAGATGACGAATCGCAGATTCATCATCCCCCTATGCTTTACCTTTGCTAGTCTCTTAGCAAACACTTATTTGAAAGAATAAGTGAAGAAGAAAAAGAAAGGGAAAATAAATAAAGTAGGACAATATTGAGTATTAAACTTATCTTCATAAAATTGTAGTTTGGAGCTCTGTCGCACCTTTGGATTATTTGTGTGTCGGAACTTCTGTGAGACTTAGGATTTTAAAACCAACAGCCTTCAAGTTCTACACATCATTGTCACAGTTTTGGCCCAGAAGTCATCATAGATTGATCCTCTTCCCAAAGCATACCCTATGAACATTGAATAATCGACTCATGTGTGTGAAAAATTTTAGCTCTTCCCATCCAGAATGCCGGACTACCATGCGAATCTCCTCTCCAATAACTCGTCCTCGGGGAGTCAGGTATTTCCTTCTAAGGTCTGTCGTGCTGTGTTCACAATCGAATTAGGGGAGAAGTTAGAAGAATGAGAAAAGAACTGGAGGGTGGTTTGGTGTAGTCACCTCTCCTTGTGAAGCTGGCCAGTGTAGCCGAGTCTCCACCAAGATCTGCAGGTTTTCTTGAAGCTTGGACCTTTTTGGTCAGATTTTTATTTGGTAGTAGCTTCTTTGTATTTGGAGTTTTGGTGGTTCTGCTTGGATCTTGTTGTGCCCCTACGGATATAGAATCTTTTTTTCCCGTACATGTTTTGGGGTCTTAGAAAAAATTGTGCCCAGCCGTCCATCCCTTTTCCGAAGCTTTATTTCAACCCGTACTCCGGTCTTTAGATTTCCACGCTACCAGAAAAGAAACTCATACAGTCTTCCAACATCCCGTCTGAGTTGAGCTAAGTGCATAGTGCAGGAGTACAAATTAATTCGTTATTCCAGAGTTGTACCCAGAATGAAGAGACCAGGTTAGACACTAAGAGTCAAATGCTGCACATTGTCATGTGGAACTCAAAGAATTAAGTCAAAGACCTGAAGCTTCTAAAATCCTATTTCTCGGTGAAGTTCCTCTTAGAATTAGGTGGATTAAGGTCCAACTAAGCTCCATTCTTCAATTTTATTCCAGACATAGTTTAAATATCAATACTATCCAGAAAAATGCACATGCAAATGCAGACTATGAACAATGCAGAGAGTTTTTTTTTTAAAGAATGATGCACATGTGGAAAGAACCATTTTTAAAACAATTTTCTAATTTTGATCTTTTTATGGATTTTTGGAGAAAAATGCAGATGTGAAAGACAGGTATTTTTGTATGCACTTTTTTTTGAATTATGCAAATTTTTATAGATTTTTGGTTTTGTAGTTTTTTTTAAGGAAAAAAAGGTTAGTAATATATACAAGTATATACACGAGATTTTGTGTTTTTTTGTTTTTGTTTGTGTTTTTTTGTTTTTTTCTCTCTCTTCCTTTTTTTGTTTTTTTTTGTTGTTTTTTTTGTTTTTTTTTGTGTGTTTTTTTGTGTTTTATTTTGTTTTTTTTGTTTTTCTTCTCTTTTTTTTGTTTTGTTTTTCTTCTCTTTCTTTTTTTGTTTTGCTTTGCTTTTTTTTGTTTTTTTGTTTGTTTGTTGTTTTTTTTTGTTTTTTTTGTTTGTTTTTTATGTGGATTTTATAAAATATACACATAACCCCCTAAATAAATGTATTTAAAAGTACGAGTTATGTCTAAAGTATATATACAATATATACGACACCCCCCTATACTTAGCTCGAACTATATCCTCGTAGTGATCAGAGAGCGACAAAGGAAGACATAACTCGTGCTAAGCAAAGAGAGGTGAAAAGACTCCTATGCTACAACGACTCAAAGAAAAGATAAAATGAAGAGAAGTTGGTGATCCCCCCCTATACTTAGGATCAAGTAATCCTAAGTATAGTGGAATGTACAAAGGGGAAAACCGATGAAGAGAATGTACAGACTCACAGAGACACGATATGAACAACATCACCCCCCTATACTTAGGGTAGAGTATCCCTAGATATAGGCAACAACAACAAGGGTGATAAATAGGACGAATATGAACAACACAAATCCTTCACCCCCCTATACTTAGGATAAAGCACATCCTAAGTATAGCATATATACACACACACGGAAAAGGGGTGAATGATAAAACGGAAGAAGACAGAGTGAAACGAAAGGATATACAAGAGGAGTGGATTTACAAAGGTTAAGAAGGTCGAAAACGAACCTTCTTGCGGGACCGTTGAGGTATGGATTTGACAAGATGTAGGTCGATATTGGGATCATCATTAGACATAAATTGAGTAGGATCGACCAAAATTATATCCTCATCGGTTTCAGATTGTGCAGGACTAAACCGATTATTGGAAGTAGTGTGGTCATGTCCTGCCTGGGAAGTCTTGCAAACCTCAAAGTAAAATGGCTCGTAATCATTATCAGAAAAAGCAGGATCAATTTCAGCTTGGCGAGCCTCTACTGGATCATCATCTTTATCAAAAGGCCCAAATTCCTTTATAAAAGCAATCAAATCAAATTTGGCCTGATCGGTCTCATCTGAATCAAGGTGAATAGGAACGGACTCATCAGTGAAAGTAGTCGAATCATGTCCTTCCTATCTAGTCTCAGGGTCTGCCTTCCGCTCTAGGGTGTCTATCGTGTAAATTCCGCGGATGTCATCAATGCATCGCCACGTACCAGAAGAGGGAACTCTAAGGTCTATACTTTCCGAGTCCTCCTCCTTGAAGAGGAATTCTCGGGTCTCAGTATCATCCATCATATAGCAAAAATCTCTGGTAGTATCATCATGATCAAAGTCCTTGGGGTTGTCTAACACGGGTGGGCTCTCATGGGATGCGGGTTTCTGGACGGTAGTGGGTGTAGTGATTAACACATCGCTCCCTACATCAGAACGGAAGCGAATCTCTCCTGAACCATAATCAATAACGGCTCCCGCAGAGGCAAGGAAAGGCCGTCCCAGGATGATTGGAGGGTGATCCACAAGGGTGGAGGTCTCCATGGGCATTACAACAAAATCCGAAGTAAAATCCATGCCCTGAATGATAATGACAGCATTTTCTAAAATACCCTTCGGCCTCTTGATAGATCCATCAGCAAATTGAACTATCATCTTGGTTTTCTTGAGAGGCCCAAGATGAAGAGACTGTACCATAGAGAAGGGTATTATGTTAATTGACGAACCGCCGTCAAGGAGAGCGTTATCACAAGAATAGTCAGATATGGAGCAACTCACAAGAGGTGTGACCGTGTTACCTTTCTTAAAATATGGACGGTGAGAGATGGCGTAGGCAGTGGCCATGGTCAAGATGTGATGCTCAGATCTTCTCCTTCTCTTTCTCTTCTTGTGTTGAGGAGTAGATAAATCTGTCATGGCCTGTTGAAGTGGGGCTTTAATGATCTCATGAAGGGTGGCCACCACTTCGGGTTTAGTCAACATTTTTTTTGAATTTTTGGACCTCATCCATACAAGGGAGGAGGTCGGAATCAGCATTTACATGAGGATTGCCAAGAGCAGTCTGTACAGTGGCATCCTCGGGATCTAGGTTGGGACATGGCTGTGTGGGTGAATGATCGGGCATTTGGGTTCTTTTCTCACAAAATGAATCAATAATATGTCTCCCAGAATCTTTTTGTATTTTCAAAATTTTCTCATTTTTTGTATTTTGGATGATTTAAATCTCTCATGATTATCCTCAAGTGAATCAATATCCTCAAATATTGGAGCAGCGTTCTGGCTCTCATTTTTGTTAATAAAATTGGAAATCTTCGAATTTATATGCTCCACCATTTGATTCAATGTGTTAAGTGTGGAAATCATGAAAGGTGACTCCAAAATCCCAGGATCGGGTGGGTTGAATGAGGGTGGGTGAAAATCAAAGTCCTTCGTCTCCTGAAATAATGGGTTAGGCGGATATGCACAAACATCAGGAGGAAGATCCTCCTGGAAAAGGGAAGGTGGATCGTCTGGAGAGTACAAGGTATCTGCAAAGATCGGATTAGAATAACTCCAGTCGGCCATCTTCGAAACAAATGATGGGAGAGCACGAGGGTCAAGCCAAAAGATATGGAGAAAAAGGTGCAAATGCACATAAAAGATCTGGTATGCACACAAACAATCAAACACAATACAAACCCCCAATTCACCAACTCAACGCAATGTGAAGACCGTGAAGGTTCGGTCTCTTAATCTTGTATGTTTTAGAGTTAGGTGATAATCACAAAGTTGTACAAACACTTAGGCTGAATTATGGGATTTGGGCACTAACCTTAGTGTGTACGCGAGCAAGTTAAAACGAATACAATGAGGGGGTTACTCTCCCCAAAACAATGGTTTTTCCTTGTATATTTTTTTAGGGTCGAGTTTTCTTTAGCAGTCCCAAATTTTAGGCGGATGTCACTTGGTTAAGATATTTTCAAAGAATCGCCTACCGAGTGTCCAATTTCCTTTTTAACTTATGTGAGTGAAAACAAGGGAGGAGATTCGGAAATGCCAATGCGCGATTAAAAATGATGATGCATGCAGGGGTTAGAGATGCGTACCTTGTCGCCAGCACTCTACATGCAAGTGATCCGTGCAGAATTTAAATACAGAAAATAAACTAACCTATATGCAAATGCAAGTGAACCGTCCTAGATGATAACTTCTATTAACGGGTAAGAACAAGTTAATTTGACTAAGTCCAAATTACGATCTACTCTATACGCACAGAAATTCTTGTTTAGGGTGTTTGGACCTAATTAATTACCTGGCTCAAGCAAATTAATTAAAGCAATCAATAGGTGGCTTTCGAAATCCGCGAAAAACAAAGAAAATAAAGGCGATGAAAATAAAACCGGTGAGGTCCCCCAAGTGCACCAGCACTTGGCGAAACAGACCCCGCAACAAATGAATGTCCGTTTACAAAGTTCAAATGATAAAAAAAACTCTCTTCTCTCTCTCTCTCTCTCTTCTTCTCTCTTTTTTTTTCGGCTCTTTCACTTCTTCCCCTCCTCTTCTCACGCTATCCCGCGGCTTGGTGAAGAATCAAGCCGCCTCCACGTCGCTTGGGTGCTTCGGCTCTCCTAGGATCGCCGCCTTCGCTTCGTGGGCCCTCACAAGAAAAAGAAAAGAGAATGTGTAAGAAACACAATTTTCAAATATGAGAAAATGATGAAATGAATGCAATGGATATGAACAATGGAATAATGTGGCAAATAGATATTTACAACTAAGAATAGCAGGTCAAAAGAGAAACCTAACTACCCTCGTCGTGCCTCCCCGGCAACGGCGCCATTTTGTTGAGCGCGAAATTTTAGAGATTGGAAATTAATTGATGGTAAAGGTCGTTGTGATCCCCAAAATCCCGCGTCAACAAAAAATATTTTTTTTATGATTTTTGCTACTTATTAACCTGTATAGCTGACAGGGTCAAACTCAGGGAGGCTACAATTCCCGAGGGTTATTCAATTAATCGAAAATCAATCAAGAGAAAACAGGAATCTCAAAGGACAACTATCTTTGGTTTTTGTGATTTTTTTAATATTTTTATTTTTTTTATTTTTTTATTTCTAACTTTTTTATTTTCTGATTTTCAAATTTTTAGTGATTTTAATTTTTCATTTTTTTTTATTTTCAAAAATAACACGACGCAATATTCACAAGATTAAAAATACGCACACCAACTCTTTTTACAATTTTTCAATTAGTCAAAAATGCTCAGAAAAATTCAAAGAAAATATTTTTGGGTTTTAAAAAGTTTGAAATGTTTTTAAGAATTTTTGTGGAATTTTCAGATGTTTTTGTATTTTTCTAAAAATCAAACAGTGAGAAAATAAGAAAATGTGGACAGCCTGGAGTAATTTACAATTTAAAAATCTTTTAAATGCCCAAAACTCCTGGCTACTATTTTTAAGGTAAACTAGAAACAATTATCTACAAACAGGAACTGAAATCACAATTTTTGGATTTTTTTAGAATTGTTTATGATTTTTAGAAGATTTTTGCTGTTTTTTAAATTTCTTTTGGGTTTTATAAATGATTAATGCGTAAAAATTGGTCAGAAACTAAAAGACAATGAAATCAAAGTACCCTATTTTTTGGAATTTTTGGAACAATATTCGATTTTTTATGAATTTTCAAATTTCAAGAAGACAAAAAGGCACAGTTTTTGATTTTTTTTAATAATGATAAATGAAGGACAAATGCAATGAAAAATTTATGCTAAGAAAATATTCTCATCAGGAGTGTAGCACAATTTTCTCCAAAATTTTGAAGCATAAATAACATTTATTTCAATGAAAGAGAATAAGATAATTCAATGTTCTGCAGTTCAGGGACCAAAATGTAAAGATTCAATAGTTTTGGACTGAAATATAAATAGTCAATGTTTATGACGCAAACGAATAATAAAAATGAATAAAAAGGCTAAAATGCAATTTTACCCATATATCACGAGCTTGGCATGTGCTTCAGACTCTGGCAGGGGCTCTTTCGTAAATTCAAAAACCTTGAAGGTGTAACTGTAATTTCCCCAAATAAAGTTGAACTGGAGGGGACTCGTTTGTAATATCAGAAATGTCGGAGGCGCAAGATGCAATTTGTCCAATTTTTTATTCAAAAATCTCAAGGAAGCCCTAGGGCTCTTCTTCTTCGTTTATTCTTCTCAAAGGGGGGCGCCGCCTTCTTCTCTTCTTTTTCACGCGGGTCGGCGGCAGTCGCGGATGGCGGCGGAGGCGCGACAGGTCCTGCGGCGGGGATCGGCGTTGGAGGGGCTGCGAGATGGCGGACAAGGTCTCTGTAGGGGCGCGGAGTCAAGGCGGCTGTAGGGAGGTGCGGAGGCAGCGCACCACCGCGCGAGCTGCGACGAGGGGGTCGCCGCGGAGGGGCGAGCGGCGCGTGGAGATCTTCGACGGGGGTGCGGGCGGCCCAGCTCTGAAGGCTGTGAAGGAGGACGGTGGCGGCGCACCACCGCGTGGAGATGCGCGAGGCGGCCGGATGTTGAAGGGCTGCAGGCGGCGGAAGGCGGCTGTCGGCGTCGATCTGGAGGCGTGCGCTTATCGCGGCTAAGGGTGGAGGGTCGGCAGCGGGGGTGGCGACCTGCTGCCGGTTTTTTTTTTGATTTTTTTTGTAATGTGATGTAAACAGAAACTAATAAAAGAATTTTTTTGTATTATTTTTTTATCCGAAAAAAAGAGATTAAAAGGATGAAGAATTTTTTTATTTTTTTATTTTAATTTTTTTATCGTTTTAATCTTTCCCTGCAAAACAAATGTTAGATAAAATAAAAAAATGATTTTTTTTATTTATTTACACTCGGAAAATGAATGGAGATTCGACGAATGTGGAAGATTCGAATCCGATCTCCAGCCACCGTACGCGGCCGAAGTTGAGAGATCGTGGACAATAGAAATAGAACGCGTAGAGATCGAGAAAGTGAGATGAAAAATCGAGTCGGTGGTGGAATAAATCGTGGTGGATTTTCTTAAGATCTAGAAGAACAAAACGACGATAAAAAAATGCGACAAAATAAAAAGCGATTAAACTAAGATAAAATGCGAAGAAAAATTTGGATCTCACCTTAGGAGCGGAAAATGGACCGTGATCGCCTCGACAAGGCCGACTCGCTGTCACCGGGCGGCTCGGAGGCTAGGCACAATTCTTGACGAAATTTCTCTCGGAGATCGGGCTCCTCTCTCTAAAGATTGATCCGGTTGGAATGAGGGAGATGGAGCCATATAAATAGAAAAGAGAGACATTTGAATTTTTGAATTTTTGGATAAGAGAGATTTTTTTGGTGGAAGAGATAACATGAGAGATAAAATAGAAAGATAAAATTATTTACAAAATTATCTAATTTTTTTGAATTTTCATCACTTTATTTATTTGAATTAAAAAATGTTATTTTTTTATTTTTTATGATGGTTAGTTAAAAATAGCAACTATATACATGTACTATATACATATATGACATTATATACAAGGATAAATGAGGAAATTAGCCTTTTTTGTTTTAAGAATTTTATTAATTTTTTTATTTTTATTTTTATTTTAAGTAATTAGTAAAAATATTTACAAATATATATACAAATACAATATACACAAAATACAAGGGAAAATTGCACAAACCACCCCAAAAACTGACTTTTCAACCGTAACTCCAAAAATTATAAAATCACGGTCATTTTGAAGATAATTTAATTTAGAAATCAATGGAAGTGATATTTGTTCAATTTGAGATCATATGGAGCCGAAATTGATCTTTCAATTAGTGCTTAGTGGCTTTTTCCAAGTGTGGCTACTTTTATTCTGTACATGATTTAATTGTGCAATCAGTTTTATTAATTAGGACCCATTTTTATTTACAACTTTGATTTTGAATGTTATTTGATTTGGGATCAATTAAGGTACAAATAAATTAGTGTTAGTTTTATACAGATATACACAAAATAAGTGAGAAACACATTTTTTTTGGATTTTCTGGTTAAGGACCCTATCTCCCCCTACTTTAATCCTGGTCGATCAGGTCAAGTCTTGACCTTCTCTCGGGGTTCGGGTCAGCCTGTATACAGTCTTCCTTTTTTTATTTTATTTTCTTTATTTTTCCTTTCTTTCTTTCTTTATTTATTTTAGGTTAAAATTAGTAAGGAATGTACAATATTTACACACAAATGCAAGTTAATAAGAATATGGAGTTAGCGTTATATGACGGTGTTTTATAAGGGATTTTAAGCTAAAATAAATGAATAAAGATGACGAATCGCAGATTCATCAGCCGCCTACAACAAAACGACAAATCATTTTTTAGCGAACGATAAGTACACAGCTTTAACACAGCGAATATTGGACTCGTCAGTGGTGAGTATTCCCGCATGTCACGTGGGTGACCCGGGTTCGTCAGGGAGATTAATAGTGGTGAGTATAAACATATTTTCTTTTTCAGAAGCTTGTAATATCGGAAAAGATCCGACCCATTCATCGACTCCCTTTTGTTTAGAAATAAAATTAAAAAAAAAGAATGTATCTTGTTGTCTAACCTTTGTTTTTGCAGGATACAACAAAAAAAACTAATATAGTTGTTATTTATCCCTAACATTTGTTTTACTAGTAAAAATAATAAAAAAATTGATTGTTCTTCTCTAACCTTTGTGTTGCAGGAAAATAAAAAATATAATAAAAAAGGTCTTTTTTATCATATCTCTTTACATAAAGAAAATAAAAAATATATATACAATCTTTTTCTTAACATTTTCTGCAGGTTAAAAACAAAAAAACAAAACAAAAAAAATAAAAAATCTGCAGCAACCCACCGCGCCAGAGCGTGTCGACCGCCAGCGCGCGGACCATCCTCCGTCGTGCGTGGCCCCGCTATAGCGGGCGACCGCGCCGCCCCAACGAGCGACCGCGCCGCCACCCTCGACAGTGCCCCAGTGCAACCATCTTCCGCTCGAGCGCGCTTCTGCCCAGCAGCCTGATCGCCGGCGCCCCAGATCCGCATCTCCAGCGGCGTGCGCCGCACCCGATCACCGACACCCTGCGGCGTGTGCCGCGCCCCACGCGACAGCGCGCCGCCCGCACCTCTCGTTCCCCGCCGGGCATGCCCCTCCAGCGTCGCCCCCGCAAGGCAGCAACGGCCCGCACCTCCTGGACCTTCGCGCGCTAGCCGACCCTCCGCTCAGAAGCACCCCCTCCGCCGTTCTACGGTCTGTCACAGCGGCAGCACCACGCCACCTCCTTCCAGACCCTCGGTCGCGCGGGCGCCGCCTCCCTTGCAGCGGCCCAGTCCACCGCGCCGCTCGCACCACCACGCCAACTCGACGACCAAGCGCCCTGCCGCTTGCGCGTGGAGAAGAGGACGGCGGCGGCGACGACCCCTGTTTGACCCCCTTTGGTGTGAAGAACGCATGATGAGAAGAAACCATATGATTCAAAATAAAAATCTTTTTGGGTAAATTACAGAAACGCCCTCCAAAGTATTTGGATTTGCAAAGAGGTCCCCATCCAGTATCAAATTTGGGTAATTTGTAAATTATTTCCCTAAGTTTATTTCTTTTATATGTCTAATGCAAAACTTTAAACAATTGCAATTCAGTCCCAGTGTTATAGACAATAAAGCTTACATGATATGTTTGATGAAATAAATGTTTTTATGTATCAAAAAATTCTCAAAAAAATGTGTATGCTCCTGCTATAGTTTGGATCATTGCATAAATTTTCATCAATATTTATTGTCATTTGATATATTTAAAAAATAAAAAACAGTGATATTTTTTCTGTCCGAAATTGCAAAATTCAAAAAAAATCGAAAATTAGCCTCAAAATTCCCAAAAAACATAATGTAAGTGCATTTTGGTGTCTTTTAATTTCTGAACATTTTTTTGCATTTTCCATTTATAAAAACAAAAAACATTTTGAAAAATGAAAATTCTTAAAAAAAATGTAGAAAATTATAGAAAAATCAAAAAATCTGATCTTGATCTCTGATTGTAGATATTTTTTTGTAGTTATACTAAAAATAATCTCCAGGAGTATTAGGCACTTAAAGTATTTTTATGTTGCAAAATACTCTCGGTTGTACACTATTTGTTTTGTTTTGCACTGTTTGATTTTTAGAAAATCACAAAAGCATAAGAAAAATTCTAAAAAATTACCAAAAACATTTTAAAATATATCAAACACAAAATCATTTTCATTATAATTTTCTGAGCATTTTTTGACTATTTTGAAAAATACAAAAAGAGTTTGGTGTTGTGTGTTTTTGCATTTTGTACCTTATTCGAAGAATATAAAAAAATAAAAATTCAAAAACTCTGAAAATTGACTGCTTAGCTTTTAAATCGTGCTCCTTGTGTTTGACCAAGATCGCTATACCAGGTAAAAAGAATAGCGAAAACCGCTTACTTACATTATTTTCATTGAGATCTTTTATTAAGTGGTTAAAAACACAAATTTCTCTGATTGACCGCGCTTGGTCACAACGACCATTGTTTAATTATTTACTTAACCCGAGTTGTCAAGCGTGTCACTAGAATAGCGTCGTTGCTGGGGATCAAACCCGGGTCACCCGCGTAACAGGTGGGAATACTCACCACTATTAACCTCCCTAACGAGTCCGATATTCGCCACGTATTTTCAGGAGCTTGTAATGTTGGATTCACATATTTTCTTTTTCAGAAGCTCGAAGGCCTCTAGACATTTGTGATTTAAAATAAACTCGATGTCTTTTCCTAAGAGCTCAGTCAGTGGGCGGGCGATCTTTGAAAAATCAGGGATAAACCTTCGATAAAATCCAACATGCCCTAAGAAATACCTCACTGACTTGACGTTGGATGGTGGCTCAAGTTTCTTGATCACATCCACCTTGGCAGAGTCGACCTCCATTTCCTTTTTGGAGATGACATGCTCCAACACGATACCCTCAGTTACCATAAAGTGACTTTTCTCCCAGGAGAGTATTAAATTAACCTCCCTGCATCTCTGGAGGACTCGGTCCAAGTGCGCTAAACATGTATCAAATGAATCACCATGAACCGAGAAGTCATCCATGAAGACTTCCAGGAAATCACCAACCATTTCGGCAAATACGGCAATCATGCACCGCTGAAATGTGCCTGGGGCATTACAAAGCCCGAATGGCATGCACTTGAATGCGTAGGTACCGAAGGGACATGTAAATGTGGTCTTTTCCTGATCCCTGGGAGCGATAGCTACTTGATTGTAGCCAGAGTAACCATCAAGAAAACAGAAGAATGTCTTCCCTGCAAGTCTCTCCAAGATTTGATCATTAAATGGCAGGGGAAAGTAATCCTTCTTGGTCGCATCACTCAGGCATCTGTAATCGACACAGACGTGCCACGACATGGGTACTCAAGTCGCAATCTCTACCCCCTCCTCCTTGGTGACCATCTGGATTCCCGACTTCTTTGGGTTGACATGAAGGGGCGCCACCCACTTGGAGTCAGAAATGGGGTATATAAATCCGACTTTGCACCATTTCTCTATCTCTTTCTTAACTACTTCCCGAAGATTGGGGTTTAATCTTCTCTGAAATTCACGGGAAGACCTTCAGTTATCCTCAACATAAATTTGGTGCGAGTAGAGAGCATGGTTGATTCCTACGAGATCCGACACCATCCAACCGATGGCTTTTCGATTTCGCTCAAGGACTTCGAGTAATCTAGATTCTTGGTCCCTGGTTAATGATGAGCTAATGATCACAGGGAATTTCTCTTTGGGTCCAGCATAAAATGCATACTTCAGTGTGGGAGGAAGAGGTTTCAGCTCTAGCAAATCTGAATCATCAATTAAGTCTGGCTAAATGATTTGTAAATCTGGCTCAGTGTTGGTTGTCGTTGAATCACTCTGTGATATGCTAGCTACCAATTCCGAAGAAAGGTGAGTCGGATCGTTAAAGTAGTGTGATAATTCGGCCAAAGCCACGTCCGACTCGTCATCGATTTTTCTTTATTGTCCTGAAGAAGATGGGACTGACAAATTCGAAAGGATTTCTGTGTCATCAAGGTTATAGGCATATGGGTAACTAGATAGGTTTGGCAACATCTCGAAAACTGTTATGTGCACTGTTTCTTCTTCTGATGTGGTGCTTTCAATCTGAATGTATGGCAGTTGGTCCCATCGCCCGGTAGTGCTGATTAAATTGCATTCTTATGTTTCGACATATTCAGTAGTAGATTCAGTGTCTGGTCTTTTCCACTTTGTCTGTTTTATTTCCAAGTCCACTTCTCCGCCTGGAGAGCGGAATTTCATCAGTCCGGTACCGTAATCGAATACGGCTTTAGTGGTTCTTAAGAATGGTCTTCCAAGGATGATTTAAGAATCTTTTCAATGGTTCGGGGTCTCATATCAAGGACAATGAAGTTGACTTTGTATCTCCGTACCCTCTATCACGATGATTACATTTTTCACTTCTCCCTTAGGTCTTTTAGTGGATTTATCAGCAAATTGGAGTAAAGATAATGATTTCTTGATAGGACCTAACTCCAATATGCAATATAAGGCTAAGGGTAGAAGATTTATGGAAGAACCATTGTCAAGAAGTGTGTGTGCGAACGCAATACCGCCAATGCGACTCTCCACATAATGAGCACCCAGGTCCCTTTTATTTCTTGGTAAATGTTGATTTTTGACACATTTGGTAGTGGCAACTGTCAATATATGAGTCTCCGCATATTGACTTGATTTCTTTGTACGAGTCTTGGTGGGAGTGCATTTCACCTTCAAGTATTTCTGAAATGTTGGATTGCTAGCCACATATTGATCAAAGGGTACTTTCATTGTGATATTTGCTGGCAGAATCGTTCCATTTCTAGGTCATCTAGAATGTTTTTCTTTTGTTTTCCTTTCTTAAGAGCATGGGAAAAGGAATGGAAGTATTTGAGACAAGAGATAGAGAGCCATAATCACAAATAAGAGCATCTTTATTAGAAATGGAGTTCTTATTACAATCATGAGTTTTCTGATAATAATCAAAATCAGGTTGCTGAAAAGGTGACAAAGGGATTTTTGCAACAACCAGAGGTTCAAGGTCCTCTGTAGACTCCATAAATGCTTTTCCCTTCTCGCGTGTTGGGATCTTCAGGCGTCCTTCTTCTTCATTCTCGAAAGCATCCTCCAGTTGATCTTTCGAGTCTTCATGATCCAATTCCTGTGCTCGGTCAGGTACGTCCACGGTGCTTCCGCTCCTAAGTGGCATAGCATTGATATTGTCAAACGAAAGGATCTCATGTTCAGATGTGGAAAATTTTGAATAGTTTACCTGGCCATTGTGTTGGGAAGATTGAGATTTGTTCAATCTATTAGGGTTAGCTTGAACTTGGGCAGGAATGGTTATTGCTGGAACTGTTATCTCATCTTTCCAATGGGACAAGCGATTAACATCAACCCGTAAATCATGTAGTTCATTCCGGAAGCTGCGTATTTCCTTGAGCATCTGTCTCTGGATATCTACCGGTTCTTCTGGAGGGTTGGATGATTGAGATGATTGTTTTGGAGCTTGATACTGTTGACAATATTGTTGAGGTTGGTTCTGGCGTTGTATTGTTGTTGCTGCTGCTTCGAGTGTTGGAATGTTGCATTGTTCTGAGTGTGTTGTGGAGCTGACAGAAATGCGGCATTATTGTCGGGTAGTGTCCTGTGTGTACCAAATGTCGTTTATTTCACATGTCAGAGGCGAGGCTTCTTCGACTGTCTCGACAAGTGGAGGTGACTGCTGGGAAGGTTGGGCATAGGATTGGTCCTAAGCCCATGGTTATTGTTCTCTTGATCCTGGCTGCTCCGGGACATGATGCACATGATAGATCGGGATCGTAGGTGCAGTAGGCATCCCCATCTTGGATACCTTCTCAGTGAGCTCCTCCGTTTGTTTTGGGAATTGGGAAATCCTATTGTCGATGTTGTTCATCCACTTATGAATTTGATCCACAACAGTTAATTTATCGGTAATGATGTTCATGTTCGGAATAAAATCCTCTGCTATCTCGGCGACAGTTTGCTTTCCTCCTTTAGCTTGAAAGGTATTCCGGGAATCAGTATATGCTCTACTGGCGATCTGTGAGCAGCTTGTTTCCGCCATCTGCTCCAATACTTTCCAGACGGTCTCAGCTCCTCGCGATGTGTAATTGCCTCCGCAGGCAACGCTGACTAACCCTTAAGTCTCATAGTTGAGTCCAGAGTAGAGTGACTAAACTAAGATTTTGTTATCCATGTCATGGCAGGGACACTTCTGTAGCAGATCTTTAAACCTATCACAAGCTTCACAGAGTGATTCATTAGGCATCTGAGAGAAACTGGTGATACGGGTCCTCATTTGGTTGGTTCGACTTAGAGTGTAGAATTTCTTTAAGAACAGGTTCTTAAACCTATCATAAGTGGTTATAGTCACTCCTAAGTTATTCACCCAGTAGCATGCCTTCCCTTTCAAGACGAAAGGTAGTGCAATGAGACGAATGTAGTCCTGACTGACTTGTGGGTGCCTCAAATTAGAACATTTCATCTCCAAGTCTCGCAAGAATTTATAAGGCTCTTCAGTAGCATTACCATGAAATTGGGGTAATTGACTCAGAAAATGTGGCTTAAGTTCATAGTTAATCTCTGGCTGAGGTGGCTGCAAGTAATTTCTAACTCTGTATTGCCCTGGATTGTATGCGGCTTCCATTGGCGGTTCTCCCCCAGCATTCAACTGTTCTAGTTGCTCCCTCAGTAAAAGTTGTTGTTGCTTTGATGCAGCTAATCTCGCAAAAATCATCTGCATTGGATCTTCATTGGGTTCATCTTCATGATCTTTCTTGGATGACATCTTGGGAGGCATCTTTTTCTTCTTCTTCTCTTCACCTTCAGATTGTGAAAAATCGGAGTCAATAGTCTTGAAAGAATCAGAATCAGAGTTATCGAGGTGAGAGTCTTCCTCGATGTGATCAGGCGATAAAGAAAGAGTATGGGCTTGCCCTCCTTCCACGAAGATGAAAGAATCATAAGAGGAGGATTCACAGGAGAAGTATCCCAAAACCTAAGGTGGTCCGACTAAGAGTGCCTCCAAACCTTTGAGACTGGAAAGTTTATGGTGGTTAGAGAAGGGTTCGTGGAGTCTGGATGAAAGTTACCACAATCTTCCATTCTCGATTTCAAAAGATCAGAGAAGGCCGTAAGAGTTCGGTCAGTTATCTTGTCAATTTTTAATTGGTGAGAATTCAAATCTTGCAAACCGTTTAAATGAGTTGTTAGGTGCCTGTAATTCCCTACCGACTGTCCTGAATTCTTACAACTTGTTGCGCTTACTTTCAACCAGTATGGGAGTAAGTACGGACCATAAAACAACTACCCGTGTTACTTGAGGACGGAGCCTTACGCAGTGTCCTCTAAACCACCCACTCTGCTAAGGAAATCCGGACCGTTTACCGATTACCCGTTAGATCCTCACTGAGAAGTAGCTAATTGTTTTTGGGAGAATTAGTAGTCAATATGAAAATCCTGGCTTAGCTCTATCCTGGTATGTGTCTCTCTCCTCGCTGCAAGATAAAAGCAAACAATGTCGGGGTTGCTCTCCTGCAAGAATTCTTGATTTTATGGGTTCTTAAGATCGGCTATATTTAGTAGTCCCAATTTTAATTAGGTTATCATTGAAGAATTTAAATGAGCACAAATACACGTCTACCGTCCAGTCCCAATTTCTTTTTGAGTTATGTGATAAAACAAAAGGGAGAAGTTCGGGAAAGCCGATGCACGCGAAAAACTATGATGTATGCTCAATTAGAAGACTTAAAGTGAATCCTCGAGATCTTCATGTGGGATGTGATACAAAATTGAAACATTATTCTAAATGAATACAAGCTGATGAAAAACCGCACCTAACAGAAAGTTCTATTAGCGGGGAAGAATTGAGTTAATTTTTTTGCTAAATTGAACGATTTATGTGCGTCTCAATTAATGTGAAGTGTGGCCTAATTCCTACGAGTATAATCGAAAATTAAAAATGCTCTGAGAGCTGTATGTACAGGTCTATCCTAATCGCCACTCAAGTCGGGCCCCACCATCACCGGAGAGTGAAACATGCCACGACACACCACAGAAAGAGTTCAAGGTCTTTTTACACACACGAGAGTCCAAACGGAAACGACTATAAATGAGAAATTAATTACAGGAATTAAAATTTACAGAAATTAAAAACCTACACTCTACGCTCTCTCACAACTTGACTTGATCTTAAATTAATTGTGGTTTTTTCGGAAGTCGGTGAAGATGCGTTGGCTTCTTGAAAAACCGCTCCACGTATGCCGGGTACCTCGCAAGAAAAATAAGAGAGAGAGAGAATGTAAGAGAGTGACTCAATAAAATATGAAAAATAAATGCTGAAAATAAATGCAGAGAAAAAAATTATGGAATTTACAGTGAAAAAATCGAGGATCAGAATATCCGAATGCGGAAAACCGAGCAAAATTTTCAAAACAAAAAACTAAGCCGTTTGCCTCCCCAACAACGGCGCCATCTGACGAGTCTGATATTCGTTGTGTTAAAGATGCGTATTTATCGTTCGCTAAAAAAATGATTTGTCGTTTTATTGTAGGCCGCAATCGGAATCGATCAAGAAAATAACCACACAATAAGTTAATCAATTTTCAAACAATGCGGTTTGATGTCTATTTTACTTGGGCAAGTCTCAAGGTTGAACACAAGGAGGACTAGGAACAACCTAGAATTATGTCTATCAAAATTTATGCACGGTTTTCGAGGCGGTCTTTTTTTGGAATTTTTAATGTAATAACGGATGCAAAATGCAATTTCAACCTATTTTAGGGACTAAAATGTAAAATTCTATCAAACGATGCCCGCAAAATACGAAACTTGGCCACAATGAAAAATATGATGAAATGAATGCACTATAATGTTTTTGAAATTTTTGGATGCAATATGGATTTTTTATGAATTTTTAAATGCAAATAAAATGAATTTCAATATTTAATTGTAATAAATATTAAACCTAATTTTTGTAAAGGTATAAAATTATCTAAGATCTATCACTAGGTGATGGATCTCAGAAAAATCCTAAACCTCAAAAATACTAGTTTCAATACCTATTAAAAATCAAGCACTAAATATGCAAAATGATTTTTATAGGACAAACTATGCATGCAAATGCGATTCTTTTTGGGCACAATGTCAAGCACAATTAATTCTACAATATGTGATTTTTCAGGAATTTTTAGAGCAATGATTAATCAATGGCAAATTTTAGAGAAAGAAATGGGCAAATTATACAATTTCCCACAAAATAATTAATTATTAGTTAACCATTGATCACAAAAATATCTACAATGTGTCAAAATGAAGAGAATTAAATGCAAAACAAAGTGCCTATTTTTGATAAATAAAATGATGAAATGTAGTTGTTCAAAATAAAGGGGAAAGACAGGGGTACAGATGCAATAAAATAAATATAAATAAAATATGCAGGGGGACTTGGATGTATTTACCAATGCTGATGGGGGATCTGGTGCAAATCTTCCAGTAGATCACGTGCCATGCGCGTGACTTGGTCGGCAGGGGCTAATGTGTAATTAAGAGAACTTCCAGGGGGCTGGCTACAAATATCCCTCCGGTCACGTGGAGGTCACGTGCACTAGCAGGCTCGGTGGGAGGTCTGTCTCGATGCTCCACGTGTCGAGCTTCTGTGCCTCGGCTTGGCCCGAGGCTACTGGCGTGGAGGTTGGCTCCGATGTAGCTTTGGGGAGGATCTGAACCGTCAATGGAGCTTTATCTGATGTGATCTAACGGTTGATTGCTTGCGAGTGCTTCAACGGCTCAGATGCTCGAAGAGGTTCTATCGATCGACTATGAATGGCCGACACACGGTCGGCGGGCGTCGGTGGCGAGGCGGAGCTCTGGTGTCCGGCGAAGGATGGTGCGTGAAATTGGCGATGAGGCAAGGTCATTCATCGTTGATGCCGGGAGCGTCGCCGGCGAAGCTTGAAGTTCAAAGGATGGGATCAAAGCCGACCGTATGCTCAGTAGATGAAGACCGTCAGTGGGTGCGTTATCGATGGGGCAAAGCAGATAGGAGTTGATCGGAGACGAGGATGATCGAGATAGATAGCGGGGTTGGAAATGAAGATGGGATAGAGCTAGATGCGTGTGAGAGGCGGAGCGGAGGAGCACCTGGGAGGCTCTATGGTGACATACGACCGGAGCTGGAGCAGCAGCCTTACGGTGTAGCTGCAACGAGGTGAAAGCCCCGGATCACGCCGGTGGGGGAGGGCTCACGGTTCTTACGACTGAAGGAAGCTCTTGAACGAGGAATCGGCGGATGGCTGTTGAAGTTGGCGGCGAGTCTCATAAATAGAATAGGTTCGGGCGGCTGGCGATGGAAGGTCCTGGGTTGAGATCTGGGATTGGAGTTGACGTGATGATGCGAGATCTGGGATGAGATCTAATGGAGGATCGGGTATCGGAGATTGATGCAATGGAGGGGAACCGGCGAAATCGCGGTGGGCGTGAGATACGTGGAGATCGGTGATGGCCAAAATCAAGGGGAGCGGCAGCGGAAATTTCCAAAGGTGGAAGTGCAGAGGTAGACAATGGTTGATGGTCGTCCCATTGACCGAGATCGGACATCTACGGAGGTTGACGCTTGGTAATGGATTGGGGGCAAGGTGAGGCACGTACGTGGTGCGTACCTAGGTGGCACGTGCCTCGCACGTGCGGTGGCTTTGATTTTTTTTATAAAAAACTTAATTAACAAAAACCTCAAAGTGGTTGACACGTGGCGGCTCCAGGAGCTACCACGTGTCAGCACCACAAAATTCGAAAATTAACTCCTTTGTAAAATCTAAAACAAGTAGCAAATGACCTCGGATCGAAAAGTTTCTTCACTAAAATTGTTGTCTCGATGAGATCTACAACTTTCATGAAGACGTCAAAATCAAAATTGATCAAATGCACAAAGTGAATTTTTGGGGTATCCCATGTACATAGAATACATTGATTTTTGGGTTTTATAATTTTTTGTCATTTTTAAACCAGATAAAAATCCGGAAAAAAATATTATAAAATCAAAAATAAATATTTACACATTAATCGAATTTTTTTTGGATTTTTATTGATTAAGAAAAAGAAGGAATAAAATAAATCACGAAAAAGACCAATTTTGTACAGGCAGTTAGTGAAGGTTCGGACCCAATTTGTTTCTTTGATTTCAAACTCAATTTGGATTTGGATTTTTGCGCATTTTAATAAAACTTTCATAAAACAAGACAAATGAAAAAGAAATGAACGAAAATAGGTTAATTATGTACATAAAATACTAGGTTAAAAACCGCTAAAATACAAAATGTACAAAAGAAGCCCAAAACCCAACTTTCACATATGAGCTCCGATTCACTTGAACTTGATCTTGTTTTGAAGGTAATTGAATGTATATTAGTTCAAAAGTGAGTAGGATTACAACGGACACTGTATGAGGAAGATATGAGGTTTTTATTCCGGAAATCCTGAAACTAAGGTTTGGGTTTTTGGTCCACTTATTTGGGCTAGTGATTTTTTTATATTTTTTATTTATTCTTGTTAATGATATGTACACTGTGGAGTGGTTTTGTGGTATTCGGAGTTAGCATGAATTAGTTAAAAATCTAGGAAGTTGGGCTATTTACAGGTTATTTTTTGCTTAGATTTTTGGCTTCTTATTTTGTGCAGAAATTCGTGCTAAAACGCAATTCTTATGAAAACATGCATGAATGCTAATTATGCAGAATAGATGCAGAAATGCTGTTGATTTTGAGGGATTTGAGCTTAAGTAATGAGATTTAGAGTGATGAATCTGAGATTCATCACGCGGTTCATCCCCGTGCTCGCAAGCGTCTTCTCTAAAGATCAGACTTGAGACAGGTGGTCTCTTTTTGTAGAGACTTGATCGCAACCACGATACAAGAGGTATTCCTTTATCTTTGATGTGGTTTAGATCAAAGGATCTGAGAATCGTTCTTGGATCATGCGAGAATCGTTCATCGCATGAAAAAAATTAAATTATGTTTCATAGAACAACTAGTGTGACTAGTCGATCTTGATCGTATACGATACGATCCACGCGCTTCTATGATGCACTTAAGGATTATTAAATATCCTTCACTTACTTGCAAGCACATCTTCGATGTGCATACTCTTTCCTGAGCACCAACGCTTTGCACCTTCTCCGTCGTGTGTCGACAGGAAGGTGCCTCCTCGGCGAAGCCCTTTAACCATGCCTTACTGCAATTGGAGAGATCAAAGGAAAAGGGAGGATTCCTCATAGCAGTAACCGTTTGATTTAATTCTCATCCTCATCCAGACTGTGCATCGAAAAGGCTATAGATGCTCTTTATCCAACATGAACCTCCATTCCCAACCTTGAGCCTCAGGATGCTCAAAGCGGTCAGGAGAAGACACGTGGTCAAGAGCCATCTGCACCTGCTCCATTGTACCCAAGCCTCTCCTCACATGCTCCAAGTCGCGTGATGGGGGTATGTGCAAGGCGCACCCCTCCAACTTTCAAAAACTACGAAGACGCCCCTCACGTGCTTTAGCACGCATGTCTTAGGGAATTTTGCAGTCGTACTCCTCGCGCATCCTGGAAATTATGCACACATCCCCGTACACGTGAAAACTTCATAGAAGCCCCTTTGGTTCCCCAAAATTGCAAACAAGACCCATAAGATCTATTTTGAGACATTTAGAATTATTTTTTCTTGCATTTATACCACTGAGTTTGATCTATTTATATCTTGAACATTTGTTTTGTGTTATTGGTGTCAATTTGAACCTTGATTAATTATCTATCATTTAGAATAATGAACTAACTATTTGGAGATATTACTTGGCGTCAATTAATTTGAGGAAGTGATTTATTAGTTGTGAGCACATTTATTCTTTGTTATTGATCTTCATTGCTCTTAGTTGTAAAATTTTGGGAGACCTATTTCTAGAATTAATTTAGAGTTGTTGATCATTTATTCTCTTAAATTAAAGGGAGGGCTATTGATTACATTGCTTGCTACATCATCTTGCATTCATTTTTCATCATTTAAAATTAATAAAAAATTTGCATTTATGTATTTTATTCTTACACATTGCATGGTATTATTATCTTGTATAAAATATTAGTAAAATCCATGTACCATATTTGTTTTAATTAATTACATATTTTATTTAAAAAGCCATAAAAATATACAAAATACAAAAACCCTAAAAATTCTTCTTTGAAAACCTAAAATCTGGGTTGCTTGAAAATTGACATTAAACCCTCGTATTACCTCTCTGAGTTCGACATTGGGCCTTGCCCAAGTAAAATAAATAAATTACTCTATTGGGATTAACTACATAATTATTCCATGTGATTTTTTATTGATCGTTGGATTTTCGTGCTACAATAAAAATGATGAATTATTAAGGGGATCCAACAAGCTTTCACCCCTATATTTTTTTATTTGAGAATACATGGGATAAACCTCTTTTAGAGATCCATCCAAAAAATATAAGGAGTAAATTACAAAAAAAATCCCTATATTATACACCAATTTCAACGTCATTCATGAACTTTAAAAGGTAACAATGTGGTACCCGAGCTTTAAGATTTGTCTCTATGTGGGCCTTGACTATTGATATTTAAAATTAGAATGATGAAATTATCAAGTAAATTTAATTAGTTGAGGACCACACTAAAATAAATCTTAAAATTCGAATACCACATTGTTACCTTTTAAAGTTGGGTATGACATTGAAATCGGGTGTGTAGTTCATGGACTGTTTTTAAATTTACTCAAATATATATTAATAGGTAAAAAGAATAAACTTTACATGCGCCAAATATCCACTAGATCTTTGGCATTCTTAAGAACATTCTCAAAATAAAGCCTCGTTCTCTGAAAGATGACGCAATTTCTAGCCATCCAGAAGGCCCAAATAAGCGCACGGATCTTTCTTATGTCGTCGACCAACCCAGTCCACACTCTACCAAAATAAATCCAAAAGGAGTCCACATCACCCTTATGTCTAAAAATTGTCAAAGAAATACCACAAGTGTCTTAATTGTGCTCTACAACATGCTTAAAAAGTTTTGAAAAATAAAACTTCGTGTGCTTATCATAAATTAGTGAGTGTTTTTAATAATTATTTCATATTTAATTCAATTGCCAATATGTTGCAAAGTTAAAAATGCCATTATGTGCCTAATTGAATTATTTTTATGTTAAGATTTTGAATTGCAAAATTATGATGGTTCTCCATTTTTATGAATTAAATACCGCAAAACAACAAGTACAAAATCATTAGAAAATCATTTATTCCCAAAAAATCTAAAAAACTTACAAGTACTTGTATAGAAAACCATTCATTTTATTATTTGTAGCTCAAAAATTACTTTTGTTAGAATCATATAAAATTAAATAGATAAACCAAATGCATTCTATGTAATATTTAAATCCCTACATAGGAAAATACCACTTTGCGAGATATACCTTATGCATTTGCTAGATAATAAGGTACATAAATGTTATAACTTTCCCATAATTTCCAATTAGATATTTTAACCCTTCTTAAAAATAAGCAACAAGTATTTAAGATAGATTTATTTATTATAAACCCAAAAATATTTTTTCCTCAATCTTTAAGATTCGATTTTGATTTTCAAAAAATCCTTAATATATGGTATCACACTAGTTTCAAATCAAGTTTTCCTAGATTTGCATCACATTTTGTTTTTGCCGTAGAAAAATCTAAAATACCAAAAACATACCTTTGCTAACATGATTGTGTGATGTTGATGTTGTTATTTCTTTGTTAGACATGCCTTTTTGTGTCCGACCTTGAGCTTGCTCAAGGAAAATATGCCAACCCGCACTTAATTGATAACATTTAGTGTGGTTTTGAATTATCATTTTCTAATCAATACAACAAAGCAACCATATAAACTTAGGTTGGAAAGTGCTTTCCAGTCAAACACTCAACTAGAATGTGCTTAAACTTCCTGGTAATGGTAGAACTAGGGATTGCCTAGTTGAGACATTGAACCAACTGAAAGTAATATTGTTACCTCCATATTTGCAAATTTTCAAGAACAATAGAAGGAGGGAAAGAGTGGTGTCTTTGCTCACTGATTCTTGGACCAACTTATGACGATGTCACTAGGTTGAAGTAATGGTTTCTACAAAGTCCTAAAAATTTGGGAATATGTGCCTCTCAGACTATTAGCACTCCTATTATGAATGACCTCCAATTCGCGTCCTTTAGATCATCTCATAACATGTTGCTATGTTCGAACTCCTTGACCAATATGAAACGGAGACTTATTAGCTTCTCATATACTCCATTGCACATGTTTCGTGGCTGGGAATCTTGGTGTAGGAGATAATATATTCATGGGGATCATAACTGATAATTTATTCATGGGGATCATTAGTCCTTCGTCATCTCAGCAATTTGTCTCATTCACTCCTCTACCAATTGCCGTAGGAGAGCGAATTGTGAAACTCACCCATAAAGATATCAATGTGATAGGCTCTTCCGAATGTTAGTATCATATCATCAATAATTTACATATCTAACTAGGAAGTACTACAAGAAAGCACATCATACCTCCTTAGAGGGGGCGTTCGGTTCGGAAATACGCAAGAATAAGGATCTATTCTCTATTCAGTTGAAAAGATAGGAATAAGGATAATAAGGTGGAATAAGTGTAGGTAAGGTGGAATAAAGATAAGAATAAAGGTTAAATAATGAGATGTGGATGGAAATAACCATACTCTTGGTAATCATGTTGGGCGGGGAATTGATCCCTTATTCCAGTGCTTATTCTCCAAATGAACAAGGCCCATTGATTATCCTCAACACTTTGGACCAAGAACCAACAAGAGATTCCCCACTCTTCTTTGATATGTACAAGGGATGAGCTTCAGGCTGAGAAAAGGTGTGATTTGTTTGAAAAAGACTTGGTCTATCCACAGCTCTACCACATCTAGTGTTGAATTGCCTTGAAACATGACATAATGGCCCTCCGGTACATAGTGTAAGATGTTCGATGCTTTTGGACAGCCTCCAGATCCTTGAAAGCTCGTGAATCTAAAGACATTGGTGCATGGATACTACCATCTTCCTTACGTAAGGTATGAAACATCATGCTTCTAGACGAGCTTATGATTAATGGAAACCTAATATTGCTGTATATCCTGCATAACAAAGAACCAATGCATCCGAGGATTCTGCAAGAATAGAATAAATACCAGATAGCATGGCTCTGCAAAATAATTGCATCAAGGAATGCCCCGCTGCTTAGATAGACAAAGATATGTTATGAAAACATTTTGGACCTTCCTCCTTGAAACCCGTGTGCCGGAGTCGGGGGACTCCAATATTCTATGTTTTGAATTGTCACTGATGGTCTACCATAAACTAGAGGGAACAATGTATCAGACTTCTATATTGTGTGTGATGCATTTTCTTGGACCAACAGTGCAGGACATTTCTTTACATCAATTGACTTGTTGAGCTCTCTCATACTCGGCAACCATGTCTCATGCATATTATGTTAGCATCCAAAATATGGTATTCATAGTACAATATGAATTGTAAATAAACTGCACTTATTTGCATTCACCATATACATACTTAATCCATGTCCTAGTTAAACGAAGATACATCATGTATGTCTTCAACAATGCGTAACAAAATATCCTCGTAAAACTATCTCTACAATATGCCTCTAAAAAGAAAATTACATTAAAACTACATGGAGACAATTAAAAAAAATGGTGTCCCATATCCAATGCAAGCGAGTCCAATGAAAGCAAGAAAAAGGCCCTACTGTTACTGTGGTGCTTATTTACACTCGTTGGTTCATTTAGACAAGAAACTGACAGTAAAAGCTTTGTTGTGATTGCAAGCAAGAAATTGTGTAGCCACTCTGCCCGCTAAGGCACACATACAATATTAAAATTACATGGACAAGATTACACTAACTCATACCTAGTAAGTAGTGTATCTGCCCGCGCTTCGCAGCGGGTTGAAAGAAATACATTTGTTTGTAATATTTTTAAAATTATAGAAATTAAGTAAGATAGCATATTACATCTTTTTTACAAAATAGAAAAGTAAATAGAACATCTTTAGAAAATTCCTATTGATATCGTAAACATCAACTCACATAGAACAATTATTAATCATTGATAATAAAATAATCGTTTTACATTTATCATAAAACTATATTTTTTTAAAGATGTATATGCTAGCATTACTAAATAAGACTTTCGATAACAAATTAAAGTTATTTAGCCGTATTATTGGCATGCGGTTTATTTCAATTATAAACCACGTAAACAACTAACATACATTGAATAATATAACATTTGTATTTTCAGAAAAAATATTACGTAAAGTAGAGTATAAGTTAACAAGTTTAAAATATTCATTCAATATTTTTTTTATTTTTATATAATTAAAATTAATTTTATCTACGTTACTATCTATACCCAATTATATCAATCTATGATAATCGATTTAGAAAATATATTTTAAAAATTCATAAGAATTTATAATAGACGAAAAATAATACGTAAAAATATAGATATAAGATTCATTCAATTTATGAATATAAATAAAATGGAATTTACTATATATATATATATGTTTGTCAAATACGTGTACGTATATTACATTTTAAAATTACTTCTTATTTACAATTTAAGTTATTTTCAAAATACATTATTATTATATTATTAAAAAATAAAATTATATCACTTTTCTTTTTTGTTATTTTAAAAATACATCATTATTGGATTATTTTTAATTGTATTAAATATTAAATTATTTATACTATGTAATAAATATATAATGATTCAAAATTAACTTCTAATCACGAATTAATAAGATGTTATAGCGAATAATATTCATGCGATAGAGTATTCAAAATTATTATTCTGCATGAATCATATGATATAAAAAAATCTACTATTTCAAAATTATTACATATGAAAGATGTCAAGAGTAAGTTTGAAAAAATTAGTGTGTGAGTGTGTGATATAGAAATCAAACTAATAGCATATTATGCAACACTAAATATTTAGGGGATAATATGTAAAACCAACCATAACTTATGAATATACGTATTTAAATATAAGTTCAGACGTCTATAGAAAATACAATGTGATTTAAATTATCTATAAGATATTTCCTAGGGAAAAATATAAAATATGAAAATATATTAGATCGAATAAGTATCAGATTATATGCGTGCGTAGTAATCCCATATAAATGGAGTTATAAATAGTTAAATATACATACATATATATAGACACATACACACGATTTTGTTTTACCTAAACAGTTCAAATATATAAGTGTGGGTATGTATGTATGTAAATATCCTTAAAAATATGTCATTTTATTTAAAAGTCATATGGGTAAGAAACCAATACATTGGGTAAAAACAATTATAAAGTAGCATAGAAAGATTTCTAACCATAAATATTTAAATGGTAGTACGGGTAGGGATGAGCATCGGGCCGGGTCGGGCCGGGCCCAAGCTAGCCCGACCCGAGCCCGATTTCGTTTTTCGGGTCAACGGGCCGGGCCTAAGCCCGCGAGATATCTGGGTTTGTGGCCCAAACCCGAGCCCGCCTGCAATTAAATGGGTCGGGCCGGGTTCGGGCCGGCCCGTTACTGCATAATTTTGTATCTGTGCTAGCTCTTTAATTATCTGCCATGGCAATTAGCCTGTGTAGATGCGGATCTTGGTTAGAGAACTTTTAAAACCCTAAGGACTGATATAGATTGATGCTTGTAGAACAGGCCACACCAACGGTAAACCACGATTTATTCAAAATAAAGTCTGGTTAGAAATGAAATTTTTATTACACGTACTCTTTAGTCGGATCCCTCACATCCCGCCTGTGCTAAAGATGGTTGCCCTTGTTTGTCAAAGTGATGACTATAATAACTATCACTAAGTGTTATTATCAGTACCTTATACTTTTCAGTTCTAACCATTTGATCTAACAATTTGACAAGAATTTTACGGCTAGTAGAGATTGCAGTGTCAATATGAAACGGTGGAGATTGAAGTATTACTGCAATATTTTGTTGAGGCAAAATTGTGAAATTCACTCAATTAAATAACTTCCACATTTTATTTGGCACATAATTCTAAGATAATCTTGCAAGGGAGCTAGGTCTTCAGGATGGTAAATCTCTACTCTAAACAGAATGAAAGAATGCACTGGTCTAATTGTATTTGCATGATGACTTGAGCCATGGAAGAAGAAAAAGGATCAAAGAAGGAGCATGGCATGATATGAACATATATATTTGTTCAAAGACGTCATAATAACATTCAAAAGTGATTGGAAACGCTACACAATACGCATATACAGAGCTTGATGCTGCAATAACAGATGAATAGGCTGAAATTGCAAGCTTTGGCAGCCGCTGCATTAATGCATCTTATATGTGAAGAGTGGAAGTAGTACCAGTATACGTAATAGAAGTCCTCAGGTATTGTTTCGCACATCCTGGGCATATACGCGGGCTCGGGGTGGGCCTATAATCGGGCCGGCCCACGGGCCTCGGGCTCGGGCCCACCTTGCCCAAGCCCGGCCCGAAATTCTGATTGGGCCAAAAAAAGAGCCCAGGCCCGCCCAGCTATTACTCGGGCTCGGGTATGGGCCGGGCTTGATCGGGCCGGGCATTGGGCTGGGCCGGGCCGGCCCTACCCAATGCTCATCCCTAAGTACGGGTAAGAATGACATATATGGAAATTTTAAAAATCATTGTCATATGTGTAGATAACTATATATGAAAGTATGTTGAACATTTATAAGGTCATCTAAGTATTGAAAGTGATGAAATAGGACATACGTTCAAAAAATCACATATTGTTCAAAACAATATAATTTACATTATCGTATAATTAAATTATATTTAAGATGTAATTTATTACGAAAGCATATCAACGATCAATTTATTTCTTTTGATTTCACTTTGTATCAAATTCTATGTTGTATCGATATTAATATAACCATATATAAATAAATAATGATAAGGGAATGTTAACACATAATGTATAGAACGCTTATTATTATTATTATATAGATATACTAATATTTCATGTGGAGGATTATATATATCATGGAATATATACATTGTAACTTGAAATAAGATATAGAGGACAATCCTTTATAATGTTATAGCTGCAGGGGGTTATAGAAAAAAAAGAACAGCATACTTGGTAATCATATATGTAGAAACTTCATATAATAACAACATTAATTTTGCAAGTTTAACAGATAGAATATATTTGGAATTTTTAGTTAGCCAAATTATAATATTAATTTTTTTGGAAGATTCTTAATGGTTGGACCTACTAATGTTGTAATATCCTATGCTAAAAATCACGTAAACAGATATGTGATATGTCAAAACATATATGAACAAAAACTACGAGTATCAATCTCAAATAATATATTAAAAAATAAAAATATAAATTCATATGTTGAGAATTGTTAAAAAATATTAGGATAGAAATTTCTCAATAACTTTAGGAAGACTATGTTGAATGTGATATTTATACTAAAAATAGAATGTCAGTTGGTGAGAGAGAGAGGCATGAGGGGGACAGAACTAGAGAAGTAGGTGGAAAACATGTGATGGGTGAATCAAGAGAATCTTGAGAAGAGAGAGAGAGAGAGAGAGAGAGAGAGAGAGAGAGAGAGGGAGAGAGAGAGAGAGAGGTGAGAAGAATTTAACTACGTAGAGAGAAAGATGGAGGACTGGGAATCTGGGGGTGTAACCTACGTTTCTTGTGTATGTAGTAAAAATTGGAAAGATAAAAATAGGACATGTTTTCCACAAAGAGAAAGAGGAAAGAATAACCAAAGATAAAAAAAAAAGTGGGGAGGATAACTCATATCGAGGAGAACGTGCCAATAAAACCGGGAGAAGAGAATAGTGACAAGGCAAGGGAGGAAATGTTGAGGCATCCACGTGTCCTAAAGTTGGGTAAAAACCCAGCTTTAGTAAATGTAATACATTATTCAATTCTTGATTCCATGGTTTTGCACACGTCACTACGCATTGTGTTTACTTAGGATGGAGGTGGTTTGAATTCCAATATCTCCTCCTTCATTAACCACATCTTGAAATACTTCTCATGATGCTACTATTCAAAGTACCACATGATCATGCCTAGTGTTATTCCGAGTACTATCTTATCCAAGAACACATTCAAGAATTCCAACTACACCTCCCAACAAAGGCTCTATCAAGCCAAAGGTCCCAAAAAACTTATTGAATTTGTCTAAACATGGTGTATCACCTTATATACAAATTACAGCCAAGATCTTCTAGATTTCTAACATGGTGCCCAAGAGTACATGTCTGCCTTAGGGAATATAGGTAAACATGCCACGTGCACGATCAAGTGCCATACTGCATCCCCAAGACAAAGATTCTGTTGTGGGAACTGCATCCATGATACAATACACAACAATAGTTAGCAACCTATTAAGGATATAATTTGTTAGAATATCATGTTATCATCACTAAGGATGTAATACCTTAAAATCCACCAAGATTCAAATCCATTTTAAAAAATTTAAATCTAGTCGAACTAAGTTTTAAATAAATCCATTGCCTTCAATTCAATTTAAGTTCGATTAATTTTAAGTCTCGTAGATTCAAATTCTATTCATTTTATTTTGAATTTAAATTATTGATTTATGTTTTAAAGTTTACAAGACTATGATATAATAATATAATTCATTATTTTATGTTATACTTTTATTTTTGATTAAAAATAACTAAGATAAGGAAAAGAAATCTAAGATTGCGGAAAATACATAGTAGATAATATATAATATCATAAAAATATCTTATTTATGTAGCCATTGAATATCTTTTGCAATTTCAATTTAATCTTTTTTGTTGAGATGAAATAAGTATATGAATAAAAATTGTTAGGAGTATATATATGTTAAGAGTATATTCTGTGTTAGTAATATATTCGTGTAACCCTGTTACGGGTATTTATGTATTTTTTTCCTTTGAGCTCTCTAGAGTTTTGTCCTATATAAGGACACCTAGACCTCTTGAATAAGTCACGCTCCTTCATCTTTTCATTATTCTCCACATGGTATCAGAGCAACGGTCCTAGATCGGTGTTCTGACCTAATCTTACTACCACCACCAAGCCCCCTACCCCCCCTCCCCTCCTGCGGCCCTGAGCTGCTTCCACAAGCGGCTCCGTGCCTCCCCCAACGACCTCGTGCCCGCTTCAGTGGCCTTGCGCCGCCCCCTCCACGTGGCCCCGCACCGCTACAGCGGCCCCACGTTGCCCATCCTCGCAACCCCGCGCTGCCCTAGCGGTCCAACACCGCCCAACCTCGCAGCACCATGCCGCCCTAGAGGCTCAGCGACGTCCACCCTCGCGGCCCCATGCTGCCCCATTAGCCCTACGCTGCCCTCAGCAGCATCACGCCGCCTCCAACAGCCCCATGCCACCCTCATGCAGCCTCCAGTGACCCTGTGTCACCCCTTGGGTTACACCGCCTACCAGACTTTCATTCGATGTGTTGCTAGGTCTACATGATACTTAAGACTACAACGACTATCTAGGTCACTTTTTCTTAACCTTTATGGCCTCCATGGCATCTGCTGAACCCAAGCCCCTGTACCCGATGGTCCAAGGCACTTCTATTAAACTCAAGGGTTCCGAGAACTATGTACTATAGTCTCAAGGGGTTTATTGGTGGTCAGTGAAAGAACTATGTTCTTACTAAAGATCTGCCTAAGGAGACAGAAAAGGACTACAATACCTGGTATGTCGACAATTGTCAGGTGATACTCAGATGACCAATAGTCCGAATATAGCCTCCAATCTTCTCTACAAGGAAACTGCAAAGGCAATGTGGGAGAGCCTTGAGAACACGTACTCCCAGAAGACAATTAAGTCCAGACTCTCAGATATCTATACACGAATTTGGTCTGCAAATCAAGGAGATACATCATTGATTGAGTACTATCGACTCTTCAACAACCTGTTTGAGAAGCTCCTTATCTTCCAAACTGCTTGTTGTGACAAACAGATAAAAGTACGCACAAAATGGCAAGTACATTATTTCTTATCAGGACTACATCCACAGTACAAGTCGGTGAAGGATCAAATTCTGAGTGCTGCAACACTACCCTCTCTTGAGACTATCTTTGGCCGACTATAGGAACTAGAGTCTCCTTTACCTCCTATGTCTGCTGAGACTACAACACATTTTGCTAGAGGACGCTCGACCTACCAAGGAGGACATGGTCGTGACTTTGGCCGAGGTAGAGGCCATGAGTTTTGACGAGGACGTGACTTAGGTCACGGCTGTGGGAGTGATCCTACTACTGGCCTCTATCCATCATGCACCCATTGCGGATGCCTGAATCATCCGTCAGAACGATGTTGGGAAAATTTTGGCATGCCTCCCAATGCCAACAGTGCCCATGGGACTGTCTCTTATGATTACACCTATGATACTGTGGAACCTCTCACGTTCAGTCTTCCGGTGACAGACAGACCTCCTTTCATGCTTCTGAGTATGCTCGCCTTCGACAATTGTGACAGAACTCTGCCAGTGACACTCCTACTTCTACTCCTACTGCTAGTCTGGACACTACATTAGGTACAGTTGCCAGTCTGCCTCTACATCTGCTCCTGCATGGATCATCGACTCGGGTGCATCAACTCATCTGACAGGAGAAGGTAGTATTCTCACCTCCTCACGACCGTCTTTCGTTGTGAAGACTGTTCGGGTTGCTAATGGTGCCCATTCTCCTATTACTAATGTGGGCACCATGGAGTTTTCCTCCAAACTCCGGCTTACTGGCGTTCAATGTGCTCCTGACTTTCCTCTTAGCCTATTATATGTTCACAAGCTATGCACTGAGCTTAATTGTCGAGTTATATTTGATGAATTTTGATGTTATTTTCAGGACATCCGGAGGAGACAGATCTTTGGTGGGGGACATGAGAAGAACGATCTTTACTTCGTCCATCTCTGTTGATCTTCTTCTCTGGCATGTTCATCTCGATCATCTATATGCCAAAGCTCTCTCTTTAATGTTCCCTGAACTCTCTATGCTCAAGACTTTTGAGTGCGAGGCATGTTAGTTCGAGAAACATTAGAGCATCGTTCCCCGCTCATACTGAGCCTCATCGTGAAGTTCCTTTCTCCTTAGTCGATTGTGATATTTGGGGACCTTGTCCGGTCCGTACTCTAAGTGGACATGGGTATTTTGTTATTTTTGTTGATGATTATAGTAGGTCATCATGGGTCTATCTTCTAAAAGAGCGTTCGAAGATTAAAAAAATTGTCAAAAATTTCTTTCATTTTGTCAAGAATATCTTCTCCTCTAGTATAAAAAATTTTCGCTCTGAGAATGCCCTAGAATTCACAAAACATGACCTAACAGTTTTCTTTATCTCCCACGGTACCATACATCAAACCTCTTGTCCATATACTTCCCAACAAAACGGGACAGCAAAAAGAAAACTCAAACATCTCCTAAATATTGCCCGCTCCCTTCTTACCCAGATGAAGGTTACCAAGACCTATTGGGGTGATGCCATTCTGACCGTTGTTCATCTTATCAACAGAATTCCATCTCCAAACCTAAATGGATCATCCCCCTTCTCATTACTTTACCCAACTGAGACACCCTTTACTCTTCCATTAAGAATCTTTGGATGTGTCTTTTGTTCATAATTTTCACACTACAAACAAACTTTCTCCTTGTGCAATCAAATATGTCTTCCTCGGTTATTCTAGTACTCAGAAAGGTCACAAGTGTTATGATCAAACTAGACATCTTATATCTCTACAGATGTAACCTTTTTTTAGCAGACTAGTTTCTTCACTAAGTCTGTTACAGATAGAGATAATATTACGATCATCATTTCATGTTGAAGCAAGACAAGACATTCGAACAAATTTAATCTAAGGCACAAATAATTTAATGTATGATTCTATATCATTTGTTGTTAAGCTTATAATAAAAATATTACTTATTGCTTCATTCTTTAAATTCACAACTAATATCGTACTTATTGCTTTATTGTTAGTAATGAATTATAATAATGGTTATATGTTAACATTTTCTTGTAAACATTGCTAATCTGCAACGATTTCTATAAAATCTAACAAAAAACCAACGGATAATCATCATTATATTGACATTTAGCAACGAATATCAACAATAAAAAAGATAATTTTTACGAATAATATTCGTTACAAGTTTTATAGGAAAATAATACAAACTAATATTATTTGAAACAATAGGGATGAAAACAAATAACTTAGCATGATAAAAGGAACAACATATGCCAAGGAATCGCCACAACATGACCATCATCTTTATGTGTTAGGAAAGGCAACATTAAGGCTGGGGAATCCGATGGAAGTTTTGAACATATGTTATTTCCTACTAGATTTAATGTATAATATTTTCTACTCTACTTATTTAGTAGTAGATATTTAATCTTGAACTAATACAATGTTTTACATATAAGGTATGTAGTGTTAGGTGTATATGTGAATGTAAATATCAAATCAGATTAGTTTTGAACAAATTCAAGTTAATTCAAATTTGCTTTATTGGGGAATGGAATCCCCATGTTGAATTCATAGTCATGCTATTTTATTTTGAATCAAACTTTTTTATCTGTTATCGAACAAGTATTAATCATAATCTAATAATTCAATCCGGTTAGCACCCTAGATCTTCCCAGTGTGATAATAATGCATATCAACTTTCATGTACCCATAACGAAACAGCATATATTTAATTAAACTTAGGAAACATTCTTTAATTTTTATATACACATAATCCAAAGTATTAGGGATCCAATTAACTCAAAGGTGTCTCTAAAAGAACGTATTGTTGCTCTCCAGATGTACTGGTAGAAGTTACATTATATGTGTACAGGTCTACGCCTGTGAGCATCACGGTTGCTTACCTGTACCGATGACATCCTGCATCAATAGATGCTATGTGTACCGGCATTTGTTTTCATCATATTTATACAAGGAGTATGTACCAAAATACCGATGCTTGAAGGATGTAGCTTTATCTAGCCATATTGTATATGTAGAACAGAATATACTTGATACTAATGTTGCACTGATAGATTTCCCTCCACCAGTTCCTGAAGGATCCCTAGACAAGGACATGCCATTGTACCTTCCAGATCTATCGGTTGACCAGTGACCAGGACTGTAATTTCCTTTGACTTTTCCATTGTTTCTTTAATATTCTGTATTTACATTTATTGTTTTTATTCCTTTCCCGAAATCCTGACGAAATCCTGCTGTTACATATACTATCCATCGCATTGGGTTATATGCATCAATCACGACTTGGGATACGTTGCATGTCATTCATCCCCGCACAAAGCCACAAGGATACCTATGGCTTGATTGAATACCTTTTATACTGGATTGGAAAATCGTATAAAATCAACAGAAAGACAACGGGTCTCATTACCTACACAAACATCCTTGTGAGATCCCCTCCATGTACAAGAGGCTCTCTGGCATCCAAATCGTGTGAGATAGCTGCAATAGAAATGTGGGAAGAGTTGGTCATCTACAAACAATGTCAAAAGCAAAGCTCTAAAATCATGATCTTACCAATCTAATGCAGCCCGAGGATAGTCTCAAGCTTCTGCACACAATGGTGTCCTTGAATGATTGATCAATCAAACTCTGACGAGCTCTAACAATGGTCCCGGTGGTGCTCTAACAAGAAAGAAGAAATTATATCCATTTTGGTGGCCTTTAAGGCAGCCAGCCCACACTTTTCCAGGTGCAAACTCTGTATTCGGCTCTAATGGATCCTTGTATGTATTTTGATTTAAGCCAACCCCACCTTCCTTGATTTTTGACGGGTATAAACCCGATTGATACAAGGAGAGCACCTGGAACAGAAACTACATTGCAATCCATTTTGGCACCATAACAGATTGCAAGTCATAGCGGCTCATTAGTCATTAATCATACGACTTGTCAGCACCACATCAACTGGAAAATAATCTAATTAGTGCTTAATGCCCAATTTGGTGAGATATTTTAGCCCTGAATGAGAATTATTTCAAACTTGATGCCCTGGCAGGATCTCCTGGACAAAGACCACTTGAATGAAGGAGAATTCTTCTTTTTTACGTGATGAAATATTCAAGATCTTATACTTCTTTTTGCACAAGACAAATTTCCTTCTGTTTCTCCCTAATAAAAGGCACGTGATGCTAATCTATAGTGGCTTAGGTACAAACCTAGGAGGGGTTGCCATAAAATTTTATAGACAGCACCACACCAGTAACTGTTCAGTTTCAGGGTTACCCTCCCAATTGTATCGAATTCAGGAATTGATTCCGGGATCACCTACCTTAAACAATGCTTGATTGAACAAGCTTCTAGATATGCCACAAGCTTCACTTTGAGAATGCTACAAATAGTATTAAACTCCTGAACTCCACCTGCGTTACCGATCAGATGTAATGGTTCCAGGCAGTGGTGGTCAAAGGTTAGTTAGCTCTCTCTCATTACTATATACAATCACCCAACAATACCCACCTATGAGCCGAACCCCCATTCCACATATTACATTCATTTGCCATTCTCCTATCAACAGTACTCAGACAGATTGACCAATCTAGCGCTTCTAATTATTTCTCTTTGCTGATGAACGCTGCCTATAATCCCTTTTTTAAAAGTTGATCCAGCGCCCACTATCCATTAAATGTACTCATCACAACTCCTATCCCCAATCCTTCTGCCATCTTTACATCTCTCTCTATTTTTAGCTACTCCGACTTATTGTCAGCATCCCCTGATTAACCTCAATGAGAAGCTGCTGCACATTCCCAAAGTTGTGGATTCCAGTGGCTGGTGGTCTGTTTGTCACATGCCGACACAGGATTCACTCACTTCTTGAACCCCACCCTGCTTCCATAAGCAGCACAATTGACATACAAGAAAATCAGCTTGTAGATTGTTTTTAACACTCCGATGCAAGACAATTCAAAGCTGTTAGATGTGTATCACAAGGTAAGCACAATGATATCCTGGAAGAGGTGAACCCCTGATCTCCTGGAGTCATCAACTAGTTAGAAGGGGGTGTATCCCCCTATCAAATATCACATCATAATTATCCCTTTACATTTACTAAATAAATAAATTCTTTACCTACTTTGGGACAAGGAAATTGATCGGTGAAAATTTTAGTTGATAACAAAATGGCTCAAGTACTATCTACTGGTTGTGGGTATGCTGTTCTCTATAGGTCCATACCGAGCCTTCAGTTGTATCAGACTCAGCTGATCAGCAAAAAGTATGTTTTCGAGGTGCTGTACCTGCAACCGCTCCTTCTCTATTAGTAACTCCATCTCCTCAAAACGAAGAATCTTTTCTTGCATTTCTTTCATCTATAGATCACAAAAAATCGCACTGGATTCAAGACTAGTCTAAAAAGAAGCAATAAACTATGAGTAAAAAACTGCTCACCTGAATTTCGATGGTATCGGAAATTGACTGCTCTACGTCTCGCTGCTCTTGCTCAAGCAGCAGCCTAGCATCTGCAACAGCATCATCAAAAGCTTTCTGAGATGATGCAATATCAGTGTTTTCCTCTGCAGGCATGGCAATATGTCAATGATCTAGGCATAACAAACACGCAATCAAGACAAAGGATAATAGGTGGACTAGCTTTGATGGATTCACTAGCATCAGAATCGTATTATTGAGATTTCAGATGAGTACCTTAGCCTTTTGTTAGAGTATTTGGTAGTGCGCCATGTTGAGTTGTAGCAGGGTAAATGGATCCTGGAGAAGATCCATTTACCCCATCCAGTGTTTAGTCTCATACCGCCTGTGGGTGGGACTTGGAGGCTCTGGGAAGGCTATATAAGGAGCCCCAGACCTCCTGTACTCATTGAGAAAGTCAATAGACAAATACGCCCAATTCAGGGGCTTCTCCCGTGGTTTCATCCCGCTCCTCACGGAGTAGGGTTCCACGTTAAATCCCGCGTTCTTTGATGTTTATCTTTATTCCATGTTTTCCGCATTCTTCATATTTTATAACATGGTATCAGAGCCATGACCCTAACCTAGGGTTTCTCCACCGCCGCCCCCCCCCCCCTCTAGGGTTTCGGCCCCTTCTCTCCTCCCCAACGCCCACCTCCACTGTCGCGGGGCCTCCACACCGGCCCCTCTCCACCGCCGGGCCTCCCTAGCGGCCACCCCCACGCCGCTGGTCCAACCCTAACGCCGCCGGGCCGCATCTCCTCCGTGCGGTTCTCCAGAACCATAGGTCTGTCCTCATGCCAGGCACCATCAACTTCAAACCCTCCAGATCGCCGCATCTCCTTAGATGCGCGGACTTCGCAGGAGCCGCAACTCCAGACGATGCAGATGCGGGGCCCTCCTTGCACAACGGCGCACCTCCGATCTCCCAGCCAATCCGCTCCAGCGGCGAGTCCTATCCCAAGATCGGAGCTCCGCGCTCTGCCACCGCCCGAACTCATGAAGGCGCTCCAGCCCTTCCTCCAGACTTCCCATCGAGCGGCGGCGCAAAATCCAGATGCCCTCCCTCGATCTCGCGAGCCCAGGCGATATCCCCCATGCTTCAGGCGGCGGCGCTCTACATCGGACTCGGTCCCATTGCCGCACCTATCACCTTTCTCCCATCAGAACCCGAGCGGCGGCAGCATCGGATCTACAATGCGGTGATGTACCCATATCCCAGGCGGCGGTGCTACGCCCCACTCCTCGCGCCCCATCTTCAGCGGAGGAGTGCAGCTCCGATCTCGCGACCTTCCAAGCAGCTCGCTCCTCCCCTCCCGATCTCGCCTCCTGTGCGGCGCATCCCTCCAGCGCAGGCGGAGTCTTCATTGATACCTGCCACCCTTCTGGTCTAACGGCGGCGCCAGAGAAAAGAGGCCCCAAAGCGATGTGTGTGGGGTTCCCACGATACGGGGAACCCTAACGAGAGAGTGTGATATGCTTGAGCCCAAATGGGTCGAAGTAAAAAAAAATGACGAGGCCGAAAGTTACAGGTTGGGCCGTGTGTTAATTGGGAATTAAAAAAAAGGTGAGGATGCTTTTGTAGGTCCAAATGCGCGAAGGTTTTGATTAAAAAAAAGAAGAGAAGATTTATTTATAAAAAAAGAAGGTTGTTAAAAAAAGGAAGAAAGAAAAAAAAGGCACGTACAATAAAAAGCCGTACGCAAATGTTTTGCAAAAAAAATGAAAAATGAGAGAAAAGCCGATAAAAAAACAAACGGCTTTAAGAAAAAAATAAAAAAAAATGATGAATGTTTTGGAAAGGCCGACAAAGTTGTGATCGGCTAAGTTGTTTGTTTTTGTCCCCATCATTGTTGTCTTCTCCCAACTTGGTCGACATCTATGTTTTCCGACAAGTATGGGAGAAAGGGGGAGTATATGTAGAGTCACAGGTCTTCTTCCAATCATATTCAGATGTTTGAGATTCAAAGGCAGATTTCCAGACCATTCAGATTTCAGACTCTACAGTTCGGTTTCAGACTCGACGATTGTTTCCGAGTCTTCAGTTTCAGACACGCACAAGTGTGCGGTCATTGTCAGATGAGCATAAGTTGCCATCGCTTGTTTTGAGGTCCCCATCATTCTTCTAGTTGTCAGGCCAGAGTTTTCATGTGAGCCATAGGGACTCCAGAGCAGAGGACTATTCCCTTGAGGGCAAGGGTTTTCATGTGGTATCATAGGTACACCAGAGCAGTGCACCATTCTCTGAGCCAGATGGGAGAGACCCAGTTCTCCGACGAGGAGACTTCAGGCGCAGTTTCAGACTCGATGGTCAGATTCCGAGTCTTCAGTCGACTCACACTCCAGCCCGTTCGTCCTCCTCACCTGCACGACATGAGAAACAACGTCCTCGACTGCAGCATGTGCACGTTGGGTTGATATTGTCCGTAGTGTCCTGTAGCGTGAGTTGAGTTTCTTTCTGTTTGTCCAAGCTGAGCATTGCATGCTCCAGCTTGAGGGGGAGTGTTAGAGTATTTGGTAGTGCGCCATGTTGAGTTGTAGCAGGGTAAATGGATCCTGGAGAAGATCCATTTACCCCATCCAGTGTTTAGTCCCATACCGCCTGTGGGTGGGACTTGGAGGCTCTGGGAAGGCTATATAAGGAGCCCCAGACCTCCTGTACTCATTGAGAAAGTCAATAGACAAATACGCCCAATTCAGGGGCTTCTCCCGTGGTTTCATCCCGCTCCTCACGGTGTAGGGTTCCACGTTAAATCCCGCGTTCTTTGATGTTTATCTTTATTCCATGTTTTCCGCATTCTTCATATTTTATAACACCTTTTAATCAAACAAGTGTGATATACGAGCTCCACAAAAAAGTTTGAGCTAAAGAAAATAGACCTTTTTCAAGAAGCACTAAAGCATATCATCCTTTATGCCCGAAAGAGCAAGAATGCATGGTGGTCTTTGTGTATCACCTCCACACTGGATCTTGGTTATGATAACAAAGGGAAAAAATGGAAAATAAAAAATGAATACCTAAATTCTAAGCTTTTCAGAAGATACCAGATAAGCAGCGCTAAAAATTGCAGATTCTCGAAAAAAATGCCTTTGCGGAATGACGGCTCTGGTGAAAGAAATGATGCATGAGGGGAAGGAGAAGAGAAGGCGCATGTGGTGGAGAAGGGCCTGCGAGGGTGGGGTGGAGTATGTGCCTTGGGGAAGGACGGTGTCACCAAACATGGGCAAGCGAGGCCCCACCAAATCTGTGTCAGTGGATGAGGAAGGTTTGCGGAAGCCTGAAAAAGATGGGCCGTTGAAGACAAAGCGTCGTCGGCACTGCTCGGGGGAAGTGTTGATTTCCACCAACTCTGGTTCATGGAAGCCTGGGAAAGGCAGGTAGTTGAAGCCAAAGTGTCGTCGGCACCGCTCGGGGGAGGCATTGGTTGCCAGTACTTCGGGTATCTTGTGTTATCTATGCATGCATAGTTGGCATCTCTCCAAGACTTGCCGAGAGGAGGTGGTTGCCCATCAAGCGTAGAAGTCCAAGCCACCGAAACAGAGACTGCTCCTCGCGGGCTAAAGATCGAGTAATAATGAATGATGAAGGAGGTTGTTTGCGACATCCCGTGTCGATGGAGTTTTTAACCTTGAAGGTCCGAAGGAGGAGTTGCTTCGCCTTAAGTTGGCATCGACCAGCGACAGTGGATGCGCCAAGGATGGAGACTTCATGAATGATTTCACCCTTTGCATTAGGGGTTTATTGGCAGACGAGGCCTCGAGCTTCCTCAAGAATGGGAAAGGGGTTGAAGATGTCCAAGTTCTGTGGAGTAGGACAAGATTAGAAGATGGTGTGATGGTGTTGGAAGAATGAAAGTTCTCGGCAATCGAAGGTCTCCTGCTGAGATGTCGTAATCTGGCATTGTCAGTTGCTTTGAAGTCGGCGAAGTGGTAGTTGTTCATCAGGATAGCCCAAAACCTGGGGAACATTTGCATGGTGTGGTAGAGGTGAAAGGGATGCTGGCAAGAGTCCCACCATTGATGGTTTACAAGGTTGGGCAATCAGAGTTTGGGTTGAAGCTCAACACCATTCCTAGAGACCGTCGGAGGGGAGTTCGGTGATGCAACTGGTTTCGAAATGTGCGAGAGAAATTCCTCGACGATCGCGTGCAACAGCGGCGGCGAAATCTCAGCTATTTTCCAACATCTCTGCAAAAAGGATTGCGAGTGTAGTAGGAAGGGTGAAAGATGTGGAGTTAGGGTTTGTACCCCTCTTATTCAGATATGGGGTTTTGAATATGCGACATCCAGGTAAGGAAAACTGGATCTGAACCCCCCCTAACCGTATTAATGGGTTTCGATATCAGGACCTAGGTAGCTCTTCTCATAATGGTTTCTTTACTCTGGTTTGTACATACCCGACTCCACTAGTTAGTAGAGGCCTTAAGGACCCAATTTCTAGGTTGACTTCAAGAGGGTCTGGAAGGATGGTTTCGGCATATATGAACCCACACGTGGGTTTGGTGTAGAGGTAATCGTGCAGGGAGAGACAAGGGCACCCACTGCACCTCAGGTGATTATACAACAGACAACTCGCAATGGTTTCGTCGCCGATTTGGCAACTGTTGTGCCACAGAGACTCCTCGGCTGGAGGTGGCGGAGGATGCACTCCTAGAAGTGTCAGCGATCGAGCAACAAGAATGAAAGGGTTTAATCACATAGCCAGACCTAAATGAGGATGGTAGTAAGCGAAGAGCTAAAGGCTCTGGCTGAAGAAAGAAAAAAGGTCCCCCTAGAAGAGAAAAGGGTTGTGAGGGTGACCATTCGTGTTCTGAAGGCGGCTAGAGTGAAGGCCAAGGAGCTAGAAAAAGGAGGAAGTGGGAATAAAAAGCACTCGTTGGTTGTTTTCTCGCGTAAAAGGAGAAAATCGGACGCTCTTGATTGGCTCGAATGTGAGCTCGCGGACGACTCTGAGTTAGCAACCTCAATTTGTTTTCAACAAGCTGGTACAAAGGTCCTTGAGGTTACTGATCAAGTTGCAACGACCGTAACCAGGAGGACTTTTAAGCAACAAGGTGGATAATTTCGGTTCAGGTAGTAGTGTGTGTGGGTGGGTGGGGGGGGGGGGTGAAGAATCCTGAAGGGGGTAAACCGATTTCCAAATGAAGGTTGCCACATGGAATGTTCGGGGTTTGGGCGACTAGGAGAAGAGGGAAGCTATGGGATCCCTCTTGTGTTCATGGCAAGTAGATGTAGCATGATTGCAAGAGACAAAGATCAACAGTTGGACCTCGAGTCTCTGGAGATCTATGAACTGCACCAAGCTATCAGAGTTCCGAGCGATGCAGGTTATTGTTTCAAGAGGTGGCATTCGGATTACATGGAAAAGTGGCGTCCTTAGATCATTATCGACAATGCTAGATAGGGTTTCTGATGGCACTTGTTAGATGATATCCAAGGGAGGATCTCTGATTGTGAGAAGCAATTTTCCAGACGTGTCTTGTCTTGTGGCAAATGATTTTAACATCATTATCTTTGTCGACAATCGTCCGCGTGGAAGAGGAGGCGCATACCATGGTTCTGGAGCATTCTTGGATTTTATTCGTGAGATGGAGATGGAAGTCTTGGATGCTTCAAATGGCAGGTACACTTAGCAAAATAGCTCTCAATGATCGTCTATTAATCGTGTTTTGGTATCAAAACAATCTAGCCTTTCCTCTGTGCTCTATGAGGGTACTCACGTGATCTAGATCTGACCACACATTGATTTGTTAAGACTCGAGTGAAGGATATCTAAGATCGATCTCCCGGTTCGAGAAGGTTTGGGTCCTAGAGGATGGCTTTAAATTTTTGGTCCCAGGTACAGGCCGAGGGTCGGGTACAAGAAAGATGGTGAAAATTTTGTCAAAATTAGGTATAATGCAAGGAAGGTACAAGGAGATGAGGGGAAAGAGGTCAAAAGAGAGAAGTGCAATGCAGGCAAAGATTGAGAGACCGGATGGCATTAGAAATGATACAAATCTAATGGAGGACTTGGCGACTCGGGTTTTGCACCTTGGTGTGGTTGCTGGGAAAATAGGTGAAGAGAAGTTAGAGGTAGAGATCGAAGCAAAAGTAGGTTAAGGAAGATGATGCAAATACGAGTTTTTTTCACGCTTATGTGAGTGGATGGTGGCGTAGAAACCATATTCATTCAATCACAGTAGCATGTGAGAATTATACTAGGGACAAAGAGGTGGGAAGTGCAGTGGTGCCATATTTTAAGGACGTGAGTAAGAGGACTTGTAGCAGCGTGCCCTGGACTAGTAGAATGGTGGGAAGAATCTTTGAGGCATGGGGGAGGGGCTATTACAAGAGTTCACGATGCAGGAAGTTAGGCAGACAGTTATTGATCTCAATGCAGATGGATCCCCAGGGCCAGATGGGTTCCCTATCTTGTGCTTCACAGAGTTATGAGATGAGGCGGAAGAAGAGCTATGAATGCGATGGAAGAGTTCAGGCAAGGTAAAGGAGGTTTAAACCATTATTTTATTTGCATGCTTCCTACAAAGGAGGGGTGCATGTTGAGGTAGTATTCTGATCGATTTCCCTTTCGAATGCATTGTACCTTATTATGGCTAAGGTTATGGCCTACCGTCTCAAGCGGGTTCTAGACTGAGCAGTCAGCTTTCATTCTGAGAAGGCAGTTGATGGATAGTGTTGTCATGGCCTCGAAGGTCATCGCAAACTGGAGGCAGCAGAAGAGGAAGGGGTTGGTGTGGAAGGTTGATTTTGCAAAGGCGCGTGACAACGTGGATTGGAGATTTCTTTGGGTGTCACCATCGTGGTTTCTCAAGATTGAGGATTGAAAGGATGAAGAGGTGTGTTACTACGTCCTTGGCATCTGTTTTAGTGAATGGTAAGCATGAAGGTGGTTTTTTTAGCGTCAAAGGGGGACCAAGCAGGGTTGCTCGCTCGCTTCCCTCATGTTCGTCATTGTGGCAAATGCTCTAGTTGTTATGACTAACATGGCATTGGTTGGTAATTTCCACAATGGCTCCTCAACGGAGGATCTATCTATTCCTATATTCTAATATGCAGATGACACGATCTTCTTCATCAAAGGGGGCATATGAAAGTGCAAAGATCAAAGTATTGTTGGATCTTTTGGAGATTGTGTCGAGGTTGCGAGTTAATGGAAGGAAATCTGTGTTCATTACATTTGAGTTGGCAAATGAGGAGTTAGGTGTGTTGAAACGTATTTTAGACATGCAAAGAGGTAGTCTTCCTATCACGTACATCGGGTTGCTGCCACAGTGGGAGGGAGAATGTGGCAAATAGATTGGATGCCCCTGATTGAGAAGATGGAAAAAGAAGTTGGATGGATGGAATACCTCATGTTTGTCAAGAGGGGAGTGCATGGTAATGATTCGGCAATTTCCGTATTTTTTTCTATCAGATCGTTTGTTGCATGTGAAGGTTCGAAAAATATTAGAGGCTTTGATGAGATGCTTCTTTTGAGCTTCATTGTCAAATTTATCAGGTATCCATTTCGTGAATTAGGATACGGTTACACAGCCTACGGAGAATGGGGGTTGTGAATTCTGAAGCAAAAAGAGATGAGAAAAGCCCTACTGCTAAGTGGGCTGTACGTATATGGGGAGAACATGATGACTTGTTGTCCAGGCTGATTAGGGTGCCATATGGGGTCAATATTGATTTTACAGCACATCCCCAATTTGATGACTCCCTCTCAATGTTCTGATAGGGGTTTTACTCGGTTGTTCCCGAAATCACTCGACACCTAAGGCCTATTGTGGGGGATGAGAGGGGTTTCAATATTCTGGTGGGATGATTGGACGGAGAAAGGAGCTTTGTGTGAATGTTTTCCCTGCATCATTGCTATGGCAGTGGACTGGAATGCATGTCTAGCAAATACCTAGTGAAACAACTCGTGGACTCTATTCCGATGGGATCTTTCTAATCAGAGAGTTAAAGACTTTATTCAGATGGTGATATACATTGGCAGAGTTGAATGTCCAATGGAGGGGAGGGACACATAAACATGGAGGGATGGATATTTCTCGATGCAGGTGTACAAGGCATTGTACTCGATCATGGTTTTTATCAAAGGATTTTTGCATGAGATTGTGCACATTTTTTATCGTGGAATATGCCTTCTAAAGTGAAGGTTTTCTTGTGGCTATTGAGAAGGGAACGTATTATGTCAGGGGCTAGAAGAGCTCTTTGGTTTCCTGGAGCTGGATATGAGGTGATTGTGCAGTTAGGAGCCGATGGAATGCATTAATCACAGTTTTTTGCTAATGAAGGTTCAAAGTGGGCTTGGGAAGATGTTGGGATCTCCGGGCTCTACTCCGACAACGTTGAGTCATTCTAGAACTCGATTACTGAGGGCTATAGAGGTTCAGATGAAGGCAGAGAGTTGTTGCAGTGCTATAGTCTATTTTGCTGGCTAGAAAAGGGTTCATTTCAGGAGCGATTTTACATGGAAATTGTAGTAGTGTACGCTAAAATATTGTTTAAAGCTCGATGTTTGTAATTTTTTGTAATTATTCATACCATTATGAATATATTTAGGTTAGGGTGCATATCTCTATGATGTACCTTCCCTGTTTTTTCCTAAAAAATTACCGATTCTCAACAATCAGAATGTTATAAACATGCACGGATATCGAAATGTAGCTTTCTCAGAATTCAGATATTCAATGCTGGTGAGGTGCGAAGTCAACATCATAAATACTTGCCATTTAAATTTTTAATATCACGTTCTCTCAAACTATATTTTGCAAAAAATGGTGCATGTTATTCGAGTAACAAACACTAGAATGCACAAAAAACATTCAAAACTCCAAAATTGGCATCTTTGAATCATGGATTCAGCTACCGTGGCATTGTCGATGGCATGTTGGAAGTCATGTTGTTTCTCTAGCTTATGTCACTATCGTTGTCGATGAGAAACTCGGAAGCTTCAAGAACTACTGCAAAGAGGGTTTTCTCCCTTTACATTAACATTTTATCTTTTATTCATATTTGCAAAGAAATGCACTGCAAAGCCATTTTCTATGCTGTATCTTTGACTTTCTAGAATATTATAGCAGGGAAATTAATAGGTAAGGGTCATGTAGCACAGGGTCTACCATCTTCTTCAGTCTCCACTAGTAGCTTTGACTAAAGATCATCAACTATCTATTACTTCAACATCTGTATGGCATCAGCGTCTAAGTCATCTACCAATCATGCAGCGTCTAAGTCATCTACTAATCAACAAACTTCAACGTATACTACCAGAGTTTAAAAGGTGTAGCCTCGAGGCGATGAGGCATACGCATCAAGGTGAGGCGCAGCTTTTTCGCCTTGAGGTGTGCTCCTCAAACCTCTGTTGTGAAGTGTCTGCCTCACCTATGTGAAGCAGAGTAAGCCATCGCAGTGCCAAGGCGAAACTGAGGTTCACTCTTCATTAACATGGTTCTTTATGGGTTTTTTTCACAATAATGGCATTATGTGATCCTCCAAAGAAGATCAATCAAGTTGTTTCGTAAACCTATATACATCAAGGACATGATTAAAAAAGATAGCTGGATGATGTCATTTTTACCATGGTATTAGCACCTTCTAAAATATGAAGACGTTATTCTATGTTTTCTCAAGGTGATATCGACAATAGCAACGATACTAAAAATGTGGCTTGAGGCGCTTGATGTGTACAACTCGAAGCGAGGAGATCCCATTTAGCCTCGAGGTGTATGCCTTAGTCCAGATTTATGACATACGTGTTGGGAGCAAATAATAAGTTATTATTCATGAGGCTTTAGGGTCCTCTTACGTAGAGGAGAAACTTGTTGGGCAAATTACATAAAGAAGACTGAAAGAATAAAGAATACACAAAAGAGACAAATTATAACTAATATATCAACACTCCCCTCAAGCTAGAGTGTAGATATCAATCATGCTCAGCTTTGAACAACATATCTAGAAAGGCCTCTGGCTCCGATATCCTGAAATAACATGAGTGGTGGAGATGAAGCCTTTTTGAATCATGTCTCAAGTGTAGTGATAGTCTATCTCGATATGCTTGGTCCTCTCATGGAAGGTTGGGTTGTTGGCAATGAAGAGAGCAGCTCGGTTGTCACATTATAGGTGCATAAGAAGAGGCACCTCAACTGTTAGGTCAGAAAGAACAGATCTGGCACACATCATCTATGTACTAGCATGTGTCATGGCCCTGTATTCTGATTATGCACTGGATTTGACAACCATTATCTGCGTCTTGCTCTTCCATGACACCAAGGAACTCCCTATGAACATTGCAAAGCCAAAAGTAGACTTTCTGTCATTGGAACGCGTCATATAATCTGCATCTGCACAAGCTGTAACGGCAAGGGACGTACCTCTGCAAAATAGAAGATTAGTGTCAGGTGAGGTCTCCAGATACCTTAGAATCATATGGACCGCATCCATATGTGCATGTCTAGGTTGATCCATAAATTGACTCACTTTGCTTATTGCAAAGTGTTAGGAGAAAAATAAATCATATCATATATGAGACCGTAGGGCTCTGTTATAAAAGAGAAAAGCCCTAGGTAAATTACACGAAAGGTACACAAAGAAAACATAAATAAGTAAAAGATACTGTAAAATATATTTATCTCAACACTCCCCCTCAAGCTAGAGCATATATATCTATCATGCTCAGTTTAGAGCAACACCTCTGAAATGGACCTCTAGACCTTGATGAAGATGTCAGCAGTCTCATCTCCAGTGGAACATGGGAGGTAGATATTAGACCTTTCTGGATCATGTCTCTCTATATGCTTGGTCCGTTCATGAAAAGCATGATTATTGGCAATAAATAGAGCTGCTTGATTATCACATAAAAGCTGCATAGGAAGAGGAACCTCAATACTAAGTTCAGTCAACATAGATCTGACCCACATCATCTCTGCACATCCCTGAGCCATGGCCCTGTACTCAGATTCTGCACTCGATCTAGCCACCATTGTCTACTTCTTGTTTCTCCATGAAACAAGAGAACTCCCAACAAAAATAGCAAAGCCAGAGGTAGACTTCCTGTCTCTAGGGCAACCAGCATAATTTGCATCTGCACAGGTTATCACCTCAAGAGAAGTATCACTACTAAATATAAGACCAAAACCGGGTGAAGTCTTCAAATATCTCAAGATCATATAGACTGCATATATATGCACCTTCCTAGGATGCACCATGAACTGAATAACTTTGTTTACGGCAAAAGATATATCCCTCCTGGTGATGGTGGCATATAAGAGCTTCCCAACAAGCTCTCTATATCTCCCCATGTCTACCTCCTCAGTGTCATCATCATACAATCTCATGCTCGGATCCATAAGGGTAGTAGCAGGCTTGCACCCTGCCATACATGTCTCAGAAAGAAGATATGTCACAAACTTCCCCTGGTTCATCACAAGACCACGTTGGTTCCCGACGAACTCTAATCCAAGAAAGTATCGAAGAGTGCCAAGGTCCTTAGTCACAAATTGCTGACCTAGGAACTTCTTGGGCGCCTCAATACCTTGCTCACCATCCCTTGTAACAACAATATCATCAACATACACAAGTATAACAACAATACCTCTCTGTGTCTTCTGAACAAGAAGTGAGTGGTCCGTAGTAGACCGCATAGCTTCTGGTACCAAGCTCTCGGACTCTGCTTTAGGCCATAAATCGCCTTATGGAGCCTGCACACCTTCTGTGACTCCCCCTCAGTAGCAAACCCTGGTAGCTGCTGCATATATACCTCCTCCAGTAGGTCCTCATGTTGAAATGCATTCTTCACATCAAGCTGGTAAAGAGGCCAATCCCATGAAACAGCAACAGATAGAAGAATATGAAGTGTCGAGTGTCCGGCCACAGGGAAGAAGGTATCCTGATAGTCCACCCCATAAGTTTGGGTGAACCAAGGTACCACAAGTATTTCCTTGTAGCGATCCATATTGCCATCTGCCCTTTGCTTGACCGTAAATATCAATTTGCAATCCACAATAGAGGCACCTGGCGGAGCAGACACAATGCTCCAAGTACCCCACGACTGTAAAGCAGCCATCTCCTCCTCCATCGCGAGTCTCCACCTATTGTCCTATATAGCCTCCTGAAATGTTCGTGGGATAGTAACAGCAGAAAGTCCCACAACAAACATCTTGTACTCCTCTGAAAGATGGTCTAAAGACACATGCGCGACAAGGGGATATGTTGCACATTGGCGACGAGGCTTCCATAAGTCAATAGGTATCTCTAGGTCATCAGCCTCTCTGTTCTCTGGAATCAACTCATCTCGTGTATCATTCAAAACTCCAGTGTCATCAGTAGAAACAATGTGCTCATTACATACCTGAGGCGTGTTGGATGATGTGGGCAGCGCATGAACATAGGGGCGAGCAGAAGGCCTGCGAATGTAAACATGTGGTAAGAACTGTGACTAGGTAGACTGAGGTGGAGGTGGTGGAGGTGGCGCAACATGGGGCACGTATGTGGAGAAGATGGAGCTGGAGGAACAACAACATCCTCACCAGAAGCAGTAGTAGACAACCTGTCACTTGTAGGAGAAAAATACATAATAGACTCAAAAAATGTGGCATCAGCACTCACATAATATTTTCGTCCTACAGGATCAAAACATATGTACCCCTTTTGGGTGCGAGAATAACCATCAAAAATACATTTGATAGCTCTAGGTGAGAGCTTATCACAATCACGAGTGAAATTGTGGACAAATGCCACAGACCCAAAGACACTGTGGGTGAGGGAGAAAAGGTCCTTCTCTGGAAACGCAATCAAGAAGGGAACCTTTTCTCTAAGCATAGTGGACGGCATGTGGTTCACTAAGTAGCAAGCAGTAAGAACAGCATCATTCCGGAAAGAATGAGGGGTACGACTCTTAATCAAAAGGGTCCGCGTGACATCAAGAAGATGACGGTGCTTGCGTTCAGCCACACCATTCTGCTGTGAAGTATATGCGCAAGTGGTATGATGAACAATACCATGAGATCTTAGAAACTCAGATAAGTGTAATGTGGAAAACTCTAACGCATTATTTGTACGGATGAATTTAACATTAGCAGAGAAGATATTTTTTACCTCAATAAGAAAAGATTTAATAATAGCACATGCTTCATACTTATGTTTTAACAAGAATACCCAAGATAATCTAGAATAGTCATCCACAACAACTATATAAAAATGATGCCCCTAACGACCAGGATCGCGACTCGGACCTCAAATATCAAAATGAAACAACTCAAAAGGCTGACTACCGTGACGACTCTGACGACTTGGAAAAGAGGAGTGATGGTGCTTCCCAAGTTGACAGGCTTCACAGTCCAAGGTAGTACGAGTAGATATCTGCGGTAAAAGATGACACACCTTCTGAAGAGGAAGGTGGTCGAAGCGAAGATGTCACATGAACAGAGAAACGGATCCTGAAGGTATAGTAGCAGTCCCAGCACAAGATGGTATGGCAAGCTTATACAATCCTCTCTGTTCACGGCCACATCCAATCACCCTGCCCGTTAGTATGTCCTGAAATACAAGAGAAGAGGAATCAAATATGGCACGACAATGTAAATCTTTTGTAATTTGACTTATAGACAAAAGATTCATCTGAAAGTCTGGAGCATATAAAACATTCTGCATATGCATAAAAGGGGCTAGAACAATCTCCCCTAACCAACAATGGGTAGTCGGACCCCAGTAGCAATCACCACAGATATATCAAGTGGGATAGACCCGTAAGAACTGAACTGTGTCCGATCTCCACACATATGATGTGACGCTCCAGAATCCATAATCCAATCAGTCAAATCTGAATTTCTATAACTTGTGAGTGCATAAGTAATACCTGATGAGCTAGATGAGGCTCGGGAAGTAGCGGCAGCCTCTAAAGTACTTGCACTCGAAATAGTAGGAGTGGACATCATCTCACGAAATCTCGAAACAATATCATCCAAAGCACGCGTCTTTTGTAGGAGCAGAAGAAGGCTCAGCCTGTTCAGCAACCCTCGTAGATACAGGTTATCCATGCTTCTGAAAGCATGTCTCCTCGGAATGTCCAGGACCATGTTGACGTCCTCCTCCATGACCACGAGGTTCGTGCCCTCGAAACTGGGAAGTTCCCCCTCTACCTCGAGACACTGCCATAGCTGTGGGAGGCTGGGCTACAATAGTAGATGGAATAGTAATCCTGCTCAACCGCCATCATTTCGAGCCTAATTATCCTTAAACCCAATACCTCTTCGGTTCTTCCATCGGGGGTATCATTTCTCCAGTCAGGAGTTCAGTACGTGTTGCATCGTACTTAGAGTCAAGAGATGAAAGAAAAACTCTTGTCATAGTAGCATTCTGATATTGTTGTTGTTGCTCGGTACTGGTAGTGATAGGCATGAAGTTGTGCAGTCGCTCAAACATGCCTTTAAGATGAGAGAAGTGTTGATGGAGTGCTCGATCATTCTGTTTGGTCGAGAAAATGTCAAACTGCAACTGAAGAATCTTGCTCTCATTCTTTACATGCACATATGTAGCAGCTAAGATGTCCCACATGGCTTTTGTTGTGGGATGACTAACTATATCGTTGGCAATCACCGTCGTCAGCGTCCCGGAGAGCCAAATGCAAGAATATGCATCATCTTGCTTCTTTGAAGCATTAGCCCCCGTTTTGTTCACTAGTTCTATTTCTGTCATAATGTGCTCCTCATTATGGCACTACATGAGAGCAAGAAACGGCATGGAGCAATGTTGTAAAAGTCAACCGACTAGGTTGATTAGTCGACCCAACTAGTCGAGTCGGGGGGGTAGCCGACTTGACTAGGCCAAGTCGGCCATTAATCGTCAACCTGACTAATCGGACCGACTAGTCGGCCTAGTCGGTCGACTACAAGGCCGACTTTTATATAGACAATTTTTTATTATTTAGAGTTTTAAACTTTTTAAAAAGAAAATTTATTTTAATATGCTTAATGTTATATCTAAAGTCAGTTACTTCTTTTATTTCATTATGGTAGTATAGAAAATATACAAATCAATAGAAAATATATAAGAATATATGTATACAAATTGATTTATATATTTAAAATAATTAAAAAATTCACAACCGACTAATGTCTGACTAAATCCGATTAGTCGTTCGATTGTCGATTAATCCTTAGTGACCCCGCCGACCGAGGACCGACTACCGCTTTATGCAACATTGGCATGGACCACAATTCGTAGTTGGTCCCATCCATCTTTACGATGGGAGCCGAACCCTTGAAGGCACCGGACGAAGAAAAAACATCACTCTTGTTTTCTGACATCGTATCAATAAGGAGAACCACGGACAACGGAGGAGCAGAACAATCCGAGAGTGTCTACACAATCATAAAGAGGAATGGTTGCATTTGTAGACACATACAACCATCCTCATTGATTTGTTGAGATCTAGTGTCGGAAGATGTGAGTTATATGACAGTAATCACAACGTTAGAACGGGCATATGAACGACCCTTGGGAAAACAGTGCACGTCGGTACTGCCCTGTGAACGTGTAGGCGACCGAAGGGATTCACGATGGAAATGTAGCCCCTGCGCAGGCGGAGCTCGTCCCTGCAGTAGGCTGGTGGCGCCCCTGGGCTGGCAGACGGCACCCTTATGCACCGGGAAGGGGCGCGACGATTGACGGAGAGGCAGGAAAGCCCAGAGGTGTCGCGCAGAGGAGTGGGGAAGCCCGGCGGTGGCGCACGGAGGGGCGGGGTAGACCGGTGATGCCGCGCGGTAGGGTTAGATCGCATGTTGTGGCTGGTGGCGGGGGGGACGTGTAGGGTTAGGGTTTTGGAGTGGGATATGAGAACCCTGGTCTAGGACCGTAGGTCCGATACCATGTTAGGAGAAAAATAAATCATATCATAGATTAGACCCTAGGGCTCTCTTATATAGGAGAAAAGCCCTATGTAAATTACACGAGAAGTACACAAAGAAAACATAAATAAGTAAAAGATATTGTGAGATATAATTATCTCAACAAAAAGGATATATCTGGCCAAGTGATGGTCATATATAGGAGCTTCCCAACGAGCTCCATGTACATCCTCTTGTCTACCTCCTCAGTGTCATCATCATACAACGTCATGCTCAGGTCCATAGGAGTAGTAGTGGACCTACAATCCATCATGCATGCCTCAGAGAGATCTGTAATGTACTTCCTCTGAATAATCACAAGACCTCGCTGGTTCCTGGCAAACTCCAGTCCAAGGAAGTAACGTAGACTGCCAAGGTCCTTGGTTATAAATTGTTGACTTAGGAAATCCTTAGCATCCCATGTAACAATGATATCATCAACATAAACAAGTATGACAAAAATACCTCTCTGAGACCTCTGAACAAACATTGAATGATTAATAATCGATCTCATGAACCCATGTTGCTCTATCAGAACCGAAAGCTTCTAAAACCATGCTCTTGGACTTTGCTTAAGGCCATAGATTGCCTTGTGAATCTACAAACCTTCTGACACTCCTGCTCAACAGCGAACCCAAGTAGTTGATGCATATAGACTTCCTCCTATAGTCACCATAGAGAAATACATTCTCCACATCTAGCTGATAGGGGCCAACCCCGTGTTACTACAACAGAAAGAAGAATACGCAGCGTAGAATGCCTAGCCACTGGAGAGAAGGTATCCTGATAGTCCACCACATATGTCTAGTGAACCCACGTACCACAAGTCTCGCCTTGTAGTGATCTACAAGGCCATTTTCTCGGTGCTTCACCGTAAACACCTGCTTGCATCCAACAATAGATGCTCCTACAAGAGTTATAACAATGCTCCAAGTGCCACGCGATTGTAGCGTGACCATCTCCTCCTCGATGGAAAGACATTACTGACTGTCATGTATGGCCTCCTGATATGACTGTGGTATCTCCACGGTAGATAGTACCACGGCAAGTCTCCTTAAGTCCTTTAACAATCTGCAAACGGAGACATGAGCTATAAGAGGATATGTAGCACAAGTAAGTCTTTACTTCCGCAGAGCAATAGGCACATTTAGATCATTTGCTATCTCCAAAAGTTGTAAACTACCCTCCTGAGAGGGCACCTGCTCATCCTGTAAAGAATCATGTTGCATAGACAACTCATTAGTGTCATCAATAGAAACAATGTGGTCATTACATACATGGGACGTGCTGGATGAGGACGTGCTGGATGATGGGAAAGTCCCATGAGCAGGGGGAACAGTCTAGACATATGAGTAAACACACATAGCAAAAACTGAGTTCAGGTACTAGGTGGTGGTCCAGGGGCAGCCACCAAAGCAAGTGTAGGTACTAGAGGTAATAGAGGAGAAAGTGGTGGAGGTAGTGGAGGTGATGCCCACACTTAAGACCCAGTAGCTCCATCATAACAACTTCAAGATGGCTCTTCCATGCTAGACTAGAAGGAGAGGTGGTGATATTGGTGCATGCATAGGAGGAGGCATGTATACCTCCTCACCTGAGTCAGTTGGAGTTAACATGCCACATGTAGGAGAGAAATACATAACTGACTCAAAGAATGTGACGTCAACACTGACAAAGTATTTTCGCTGAAGCAGATCAAAACAACGGTACCCCTTCTAGGTACGAGAGTAGCGCACAAAGACACATTTGACAGCTCGAGGAGAAAGCTTGTCACGACCAAGCATCAGATTGTGAACAAAAGTAACACAGCCAAATACTCGAGGTGTAAGGGAGAAGAGGTCCATCTCGGGAAACGTAGTCGAAAAAGGAACCTTTTCCTCTAAAACAGAAGATGGCATGTGATTCACCAAGTAGCAAGCAATGGGAACCGCGACACCCCAGAAAGAGTGAGGAGCACAACACTGGATCAAAAGGGCACGAGTCATATCAAATAAATGATGGTATTTGCGTTCGGCAACACTGTTCTGCTGGGATGTGTAGCCACGCGATGCCTAGTGTACAATGCCTAGAAATCTGAGGAACTTGGATAGCAGTAACATGCAGAACTCTAAAGCATTGTCAGAGCGTAAAACCTTGACAATAGCAAAGAAAACGTTCTTTATTTCATTAATAAATGATTTAATGACAGATCTAATCTCATACTTGATTTTTAACAAAAAGAATCAAGAAAGTCTAGAATAGTCATCCGCAACAATAAGGTAAAAATGATGTCCCTAGTGATCAAGAACACGACTGAGACCCCAAATATCTAATTGAATAAGCTCAAATAACTGAGTACTACTGTGATTCTGACGATTAGATAACGAAGAGCGGTGATGCTTCCCAAGCAAACAAGCCTCGTACTGGAAGGAAGATCGCGTAAAGATCAGTAGAAGGACATGGCACAGCTTCTGCAGAGGAAGGTGATCAAAACGAAAATGCCACAAGTATGGCGAGAGTGGTCCAAGGGAATAGCAGAGCCACCAGCATGAGGAGGCTAGACCAATCTGTTGAGCCACTATGGCTCACGACCACATCCGATCACCTTGCTCATGAGTATGTCCTAAAACACAAGAGAAAAGGGGCCAAAATGGCACGAAAATGCAAATCCTTCGTAATTTGATTGATAGAAAGCAAGTTTTCATCTGTAAGTCAAGAGTAAGTAAAATATTCTGCAGGCACATGGATGGCGTCAAATGCACCTCCCCATGTTTTGTGATGGTTAAGTAAACCTCATTCGCAATGACAATCCATCTACCAGAGGTATAGATATGTAAGAACAAAACCGTGTTGTCTAATACACTGATGGTGGGAAGCACCAGAGTCCATGATCCACTCTGTCATATCAGTCCTACTACAATTGGTAAAAGCATATGCTATACTTGAGGAGCTCGAAGAGGCTCTAGCAATAGTTGCGACATCTGAGGTCCCACTATCGTCAAGGCGTGAGTCTGCCTGACAAGCCAACGTGTCTAAACACTCAATCTGCTTTGTCGCACGAGCAGATATGGGGTATCCATGCTTCTGATAGCATGTGTCCTCGAAGTGACATGGACGACGATAGTAAGTGCATAGGCCACATTGACGTCCACCTCCTCTGCCATAGGAACCACGCCCTCTGAGCTGTGTGAAACCTCCTCTACAATGAGATGAAGCCATCGTTGAGAAGGCCTATGTGGTAGCAGTAGGAGAGATAAGAAGCATGTTGAGGTGACTGTAGGCCTCCTCCATGGGAGGTATAGTCACATATGTAAGAAGTTGTGTGTGTGCTGCCTCGTACAATGGATCTAAAGCTGCCAAGAAAACTCAAACCATCGTAGAGTTCGTGTATGCCATATCTTGTTCCATGGAAGTGGTAACAAGCATGAAGTTATGAAGCTTCTCAAACATGCCTCGAAGTGAAAAGTATTTGCTATGCAAAGGATGACTATTCTGCTTGGTCGTGTATATATCAAACTGGAGTTGAAGAATCTTTACCTCGTTATTCGCTTTGTCATACGTTTTTGCCAGAATATCCCACATCCCTTTGACGGTGGGTTGGTTCACAATGTCGTTGGCTATCTCTGTAGTGAGAGTCTCACAGAGCCAAACATGCACGTAAGCGTCATCTTGCCTCCGTGAAGCATTATCCTCGATCTTATCCGTCGGCTCGAGTTTGTCAGAACGTACTCGTTGTTATTGTATTGCATAAGGGTCAAGAACTGCATGGACCACAACTCATAGTTGATCCCATCCATCTTCGCAATGGGAGTCGGGCTTTTGAAGGCATCGGACGAAGAGAAAATGTCACCCTTGTTTTCTGACATGAAAAAAAACGTCAAAATGAAACTTGATTGGAGAAATAGACCGATCGAACGAGTCTACACGATCATACAGAGGATTGGTTGTATGTATAGACTCATACAATCATCCTATCGCTCCTCAATTTGCGCTAGGGCATAAGTAATTTATAGGTCTAAATCTACATTTTCCGATCAAAGTTAGACCGCTTCAAAGAGCAGTTTGGCGACGGAGGAGAGAAAACCACCACGGGGGTCGCTGGTGATGTTAGAAGAGGTCGTAGAGGTGCGAGAAGTCCCATAGCGGTGTACGGAGTTGTACGGGGAGCGCTACAACATGCATTGTGATGCCTAGCGATGGCGTCGAGGCACAAGGCTTGCGTTGCAGCACTGCGTGCGGAGGTATGCCGGACTGCCTCCAAAGGAGAGGTAGCGATGTTGGGTTGCCTTTGATGGAGAGGTGACAGCATGTAATGCGGTCGCGAGGACGTAGGGCGGCGGCACATAACACGAAGGGGGTTGTGGGTAGGGTCAAGGACAAGGTGGGGTATGTATTCATAACTTCATATTTATACAAGTAGCAGAAGCAAATACCTATGAATTTTGCTCGAGACGAGGGCAACCCTGCAAGGGAGCGCACTTGGAACTCCCTAACCTTTCACCCTCCAACACCCCCCCTCCCCCGCTTGCAGGGAATGGTACGACAGTAGGCGTCGCCCGCACTTTTTATGCATAGAAACGATTCTTCAACAATATTTTAGACCAAATACCAAACATGTACTTATTAATTTGACAAATACCAAATACATATCGATGAATTCTTTCATAACATTTATAGATAATGAGTCCATCTTTTATTGGATGAAAATTTTGTAGAAAAGGATATGGAGTTATATCCTTTTTTGATGTTTTTATCTCTATTATTTCATCATACTTATTGTGTTATGTAGTAAATATTGGTCAGAAAATATATAACTATATTGACATACATATAATATTGCGTATTTTTCTCTATAAACTAGGGCTTTCGTCTCAAGACTATCCCTCATCTCAATTCCAAGAAAAACGCCTCGTTCCACCTTTCATTTTTTTTTCAAACTTGTTAATATCACCATCTTTGATTATTGTTTTTTAATGTGTTTAGTCATATTTAAATCTACTTGTCAAGTTACTAATCTAATTGAACTACAGATACTTGTTCCTACGTTTATATGATTTTTGGAAATTTTATTGATTTTCAAACTCATAAATGCCATAACAGAGATTCTTGTAATTCCTAAATGTAGCATGGGTTGGCCGTAAAAACTGTAGCCAGGTATATGGAGTTATGTGGTTTGCTGTTGATTGATATGAGTATAGCTTATGCTTATTCACTCTAACCAGTATCAAATGATGTGCTTATTCAATGTCTATTATCTATATAATAATATGCACTGTCTATTGTTTAATAATATCATCTTTGTTTTATAACATTGTCTAATAACATTTTTTTATTGAAAAGAGGATGTGCTCCCGAGGTGGGAGTCACCACAACCAAAATTCATTAATAATAACATTGTCTAATATCATCTTTGTTTTATAACATTGTCTAATAACATTATCTGTTTAAAAGTGCATATGCCACTGCATGTGTGGGCCGCATATGTATTAGGACCTTGACACTGCTCATCCCTAAAAGGAAACCCCACCTGATTAAATTATACCCCAGACCTCTCCAGCTCTCCGCGAAAACCTAAAACCTTCCTTCTCTTTGCTCGAGCACCTTCAATTTCCACCCAAGTATTCCCATTGCCTCCCCAGCTCCTCCAAGCGATACCCCCATCCTTCAAGTGCCTCTCTCCGATAAAGCTCTCCGCCTCTCTTGTAGTCGTAAGTCTCTGTCAGGTGACAACTTCTTTTCTCTGCTCTCTTTCTCTCTCTCTCCTTGTCGTTGTGCCCGCCAAGACCCATTTCATCGCTTGTACTACTCTTTCTTCACCATCGCATTTGCCAAGAGCCATCTTCTCGCTGCTAAGCAGTAAGGCTTTGTCCTATTTTCCCATTTATTTATTTTCTTTTGCATTTCGATATATATTCTGAACTTTCAGATTTAATAGCGATATATCGATAGCAGTTTATGTCATATTCCAGTACGTTTGCATCCTCTATTGGTAGAGGAATTCACTTCAGATGTTATATGCATGTTTAGGAACCATCTCTCAGACTTTGTGATCACATTTTTTATAGTTCATGCTTGCAATTACTTTTTTTTGAAAATTTATAATCGGAAATCATTTCAATGTATAGTTTCATGGTGATGGTTTCAAACTAATTTTTCTAGGTGGGATCCATCATCTAGTATGTATATGTTATTAGGTTTTACTTGAAATCACATCAAATATATAGTATAATAACAAAGCCTTTCCCACATTAAGTATGGTCGGCTACATGGATTCTTTATCTCCATTCAGATCTATCTTGGATCATTCTCGGGGTTAGATCAAAAAACTAAGATCCCTTTGTATAGACATCTAATCTATAGTATTTGAATTTATTTTTTTATATTTTTATTAATATATCACAAACCGCATAATCTGCATATACGAAGTGTACTCCACAGCAAATCCGCATACTCGCTTCAGACTACATAATGATCGAACGAATACCGCATACCGATGTTCTGAACCTTGGTTATTATAGATATTCTTGTGGGTCTATATTAATTACTCTAACAAAACGAAACTTAAAAAGTTCTTGTAGATATTTGTGTGCCTTGATATTAGTATTTTTCAACTCAAATGCTTGAATTGCTTATATGTTGTACACTTTACCATAGTGGAATTCCTTTAAATGTGTTTCTGACAAAACTTAGTATTGTAATAATTCCAATTCAGTATACCTTGCCCTGATTTTATTTTTTTCTCTAAAAACTAAGAATTATGCCTCGACCGCCTCGAAGTTTACACCTCACCTCATATATGGGAAAATTGCCTCATATTGTCTTACATTCTTTTTTATCCAAACAGGGGGATACACGCTAAGGTGTTTGCCCCAGTATATTGAATGTCTCACATTCTTTTACGCATCAAAATTACCTCAGTTGACCCCTATTACCATACTGGAGTGTGAGACCCACCAGCTCAGACGCATCACCAGAGCCCTTTTTCGGCTTCTAATTGGAAACGTTTCCTCGGTATTTGGACTTAAACACATGAATATATGGGGGCTCAGTCGAATTCCTAATCATCTTGGTCACCAATATTATCTTACCTTTACGAATGATTTTACCCATTTTTCATGGATTTTTATTATGAAGAATAAGTTGAATGTGTGCTTTAGAAATATTCATTTATTAATGAAATAAAGATGTAATTTGGTATCATTACAAACACTATTCGAACAAAAAATGCTCGAGAATTGTTCTCTGCAAAACTACGAGACTTCTACTTTTCTTTAGGGATTGTATACCATACCTCATGTGCTCATACCTCACAACAAATGGTGTTATCGGATTCAATCATCGCATATGCTTGATGTTGTCGGGACTCTTCTCATACAGGCAAATTTTCAATCGTTATATTGCAGAGATGTGATATAGCTTCGTATCTAATTAACCATCTTCCCTCCTTAACAATTGCTAAAAAATATTTTTTTTCATTCAGTCTTTGCCATCTGCGTAAGGTGCTTTGAAGTATGGTCTTTAAACATCGTCTTAAGAGCAGAAGGGAAAAACTTACCCCGTGAGCAATTAAGTTGTTTTTCTATACTACTCTAGAAATTAGAAATTGTATCATTTCTTTGATTCCAGAAGCTAGACATTATTGCAATGCAAATTTGGCCTTTTTCGAGGCAGCTCATTCTTCTCTACAATAAGGAACCCGGCCTAAATTGGTCCTACTGAGGACATCCTTCAAGCTCATAGGAGGTAAGCTCGATTACAAAAGAAGACCATTTGTGGTGTCAAACAAAGTCCTAGAACGTGGTTCTAGAAGCTTACGAATGTGTTTGAGAGCAAAGATTTTTTTTGCTAAATCATCGTCAAATCATATATTTGTTAATCAGGGGAATAGATAGATGAACTAAAGCATGTTAATATGCATTGATGATATACTCATGATCGGTGATAATAAGCATGGGTTCAAATAAATGAAGTAGATGCTACCAAATCACTTTGTTATCAAGGATATGGAACTACTAAAATATTCCCATGGGTTAGAGTTAGCCGATAATTGTAGAGCACTCATTTTGTCGCATACATATAGTGTTGATCTTTGGCATGTGAATGGCTCAGCGTGTGTCAAACTAGTTCAAATTCTTATCGATCCTGAGGATCCTTTATACAAGGAAGGTAAGAGAGTATATCGGTGTTGCCAAATTCGGTATTCAATATACGGTTGGAAGGGTCATTGAATAAGGCTGGGATGAGGTGATGAGAGAATGTAAGAATGGCGGTTGGGACATTAGAGATGTTGATTGTATGAATAAGGCTCTACTGGCGAAATGGGTGATCTGTATATGGGGCAGCTCCGAGAGATTAGTTGACAGAATGTTGCGGCAGCTTTACGAGGTAAAGGGAAATCTGAAGGAAGAGAAGTGCCGGTTCGAGTCGCGACTATGGGTAGGAGTACGAGGGAATCTATGGGAAATAGAGCAGAAATTGAGGCCCAAGGTTAGTGGAGGCGAGTGTTTTCGCTTCTGGGAGGATGAATGGACGGGAGAAGTGAGACTAAGAGATCGTTTTCATAGACTTTTTGTGCTAGCTGCTGCGAAGAAGTGCATGGTGAGGGAGACAAGGACTTCGGGGACCGACTTTCGTTACGAATTTTTCGAACCAACGTCTTGAGGAGTTAGACAAAATGCATGCTGAATTACTGCCGACGGGATGCATTTCTCATGGGAGAGATCACTTCGAATGGTCGGAGTTAAAGCCTCAGTTAAGAAGATCTATGCAGAGTTCAGGAGGGGCAATATGGACGTGGATGACGACCTTTGCAAGGATATGAAAACTATTTGGAATAGTAAAATTCCAACCAGAATCAAAGTCTTCCTTTGATGTCTGAGACGGGGTAGAATCTGTGACAAAGATAGGAGAAGTAAGATGATGGGCTTTCAGGACACACAGTGTGCTAGATGTAGACACCACACGGAGGATACTGAGCATCTGTTCTTCGCTTGTCAAAGGTCGACGCAGGTATGGGGTGGCATTTCCCTGCCTTGGCTGTCAACTACTGGCTCGGCGGATTTTTGGGCGTCAGTGAGGAATAAGGGGATCAACTCCTTGGCAGATGCTTCCAAGGCATTCGCTGCATTGTGGGCCATTTTTAAGGGACTGAACTTTTATGTTGAAAATGTTATATCTCATTGTAACGCGCTTTTTCATTTCTGTCAATCCAGGTAATGTAACCTCTTCTTAATTATGAAGTTTGTGGTGAATCCCAACTCGGGACCTCACCCTTTTTCGAATCAAAAACAAATAAATGGTATTTGGGTGACTAAGCAAAAATATTGCGGTAGATATTTTTACTCATTTTTAATATAAAATATAAATCTAATGCATGTAATATTATAAATCATGTATGGTCATTAACTAACAAGATAAAAGTCCTCATTGAATTATATTCAAACTTTACACATCTAGTTTTTACTTTATATTAAAGGATATGAAAAAACAAAGTTCTATTTGGTCAACCCCTCAAAAAGCATAGACGGACTGACTAATCAATCTAGTCGGATAACCATTGCAACACTAGTCAAATGATGGACAATATTGTCAATTGGAGGGAAAGCTTCTCGATCTCACTATTACTTAACTTAACCTGACATCTCCTATTCAATTGGAAAACAATTTATGTGAACGCTTAGGTAGGTCTACTAAGAGGTTGACATGTTAATATTCAACTACATCAAAGCCATCACTGTGGGGGACATCACTATATATTACAGCATAATGTGATGCCTATTTGCAGGTTAGCCTTATCTAACGAAAATCCACTACAAGATTATGTACTTATCAAGGGGACACTATGGTTCCATCGAGGAGTAAGAAACAAGGAAGAGTACCTCTTTCAAGTGTAGAGAGCGAATACAAGGCAATGATCCATGCAACAGCAGAGATGTTGACTAATTCCGACTAGGTCAACTAGTCGACCAATTTTTGCTTGGAGATACCACTTTTTATTTTAAAAAAAACTTATTCTGATGTGCTTAATGTTTTAACAAAACTCAATTACTTCTTTTATTTCATTATGACGGTATAAAAAATGTACAAATCTATGCAAATATATAAGAATATATGTATAAAAATTATTTATATATTTAAAATAAGTAAAAAATTCAAACACGATTAAAGCCCGACAAAATCTGATTAGTTACTCGACTGTCGATTAATCCTCACTTGGTAACTCAGTCCAAGTACCGATTTTTGCAACTTTGGAGCAAAGATGTGACAACTCTATAACCATGTGCATAGTAAACAAACACATGTTTCATGAGAAAAAAGTCATGTAGAGATTGTTGTCATTTTACCAAGGATGTCATCCAATCAAGACGTCTATAGACTTACAGTGTCTCTTCTATAGTCAAACCACATATATGTTCACCACATAAATTCTCGAAGGCTTCCTTTAAGCAATGTTGTCACAAGCTAAGCATGTTAGATATCTATGCTCCACCTTGAGGAGTGTTAGAATCCCCTCTAGGGACCAGAGGTAGTATTGTCTTTTCACGTTCTTATAAACTCTTCCTAACCCTAGCCCCTCTCCTAAATATAGAGTTAGGGTTCATTCAATAAAATACAACATGTCTCTCTTTTACAATAAGATAACTTGGGGATATCGAACTTGATGGAGCAAACAAGAGGAAAAGAAGAAAAGGGGAGCAGAATAAAAGAGAGAGAAGATGAGGGAAGGAAGAATTTACCTAATACTCACCTGATTGTGGAGCAGCTATGACCGACTCATGTTCTCACCTCATAGGATGGCAATGTTACTCGAAGCTTTACCCTAGTGGAGTTCAGCAGCGCGGAGATGGGACTCTACGAATCGCATCATGACGAAGGACTTCGCTAGAGTTTGCAGAGGTTGTTGTCACTGGATCCTCCACCCCCTCCCCCCACACCCCACCCACCACCTCCCCCCCCCCTCTCGATATATGTTAGAGATGGATGATGGACGATGATTTGGGAGGCTGACAGTGATGAGTTTAATAGGTGAGGGCAATGGCGATTGGGTTTGGGTTTTTGTTGGGGATAGAAGGGAGATGAGATTACAAATTCATTTGATGTAACGGAGGTAGAGGACAAGGTGGTTCGGCTATGGTGTCTGGGTCCAAGTTGGAGAGATTATCCAAGGATAATGGCTTTCTTCGGATTAGGTTGTTATTGATCATCGGTTGTGGCCGAGGGGATAATGGGCTGGTTTTAGTTTCCAGGAAGCAAATAGTTGTTGTCGAGGAGTTTGATTTCAGTTGAGTTTTAGGTTAGAACGTAGGGCAATGGCTATTGGAGGAAGGAAATAAGGGAGATGGTGCTGGGTTTAGGCCGCAGAAGATAGGACTATGGCATTTTGGTCCGAGTTTATTGGCCAAAAGGTAGCAGATGGTAAGGTGGTTTCGATCTCGGATTTCGTTTGTTTGGAGTTGTCTAGAGATAAAGTTAGGTAGGGTTTTAGATATGATAATGATAATGCTTTTTTTGGGTATTTGTTGGTGGTCGAAAGGCAGAAGATAAGGGGGTCTAGGATGTTTTGATCTTGATGGATAGATGTTGATCGAGATTGGGTTCGTTTCAGGTGTTTTTTGGGGGACGAAGGTATGGAAAAGATGGCTTAGTTCTAGTGTGGGTTGTCAGCTAGTGATAGAGTTAGGGCATTGGGTTGGTTGGTTTGGGCTATGGAGTTCGGTAGGGCAAAGGGATGGGACATCTGGAGTTGGTCTTTAAGTTGTTAGGAATTAGGATTAAGATTGGGGTTTGAGTTGACGGTTGGGTCAACTTCGGGTGCATTCCTATTGGCTAGAATTGAGGGGGTGTAGGTTGACCAAGGGAAGAGGAGAATTGACCAGCAGGTGATGTGGCTAGAAGATATCTAGTGAGAGGTAGACACGTAAGCATAGTTGACCTGACCTTTGAGTCTTTGACCATGACCAAAAAAATAAGTATAACTTAAATTAAAAATGCTCGATGGACCCAGATGTAAAAATGGTCAAAAAAATGTTGTAGATCTCGAGGAGATCTACATAGTTCATGAAGGACTCGAATGCAATTAAACTCACAAATGAAAGATATGAAATTTTTCTGTTGGTATTTTATAACATATAATGTGGAAAACGATATCGGAAGTGATAATAAGAACAAGATGATAAATATACTTGGAGATTTTACGTGGAACCCTACTCTGTGAGGACCGGCATGAAATCATGGGAGAACGCCTCAAAGGCAGCGTACAAAATATCGCGATATATCGGTATTGGCATCGGACTGATATCAGTATCGATATAGTGATATATACTTCTTTTTTTGTCTTTCATTCACAAAAGTGTGTCGATATGGGCGATATATCGTTCATATATCGTCGAAATATCGTATCGACACCATATCGATATCGTGTCGATATAGACATTTCCTACCTATTTAAAGGGTGTATTCCTCTATTTCATTCTCTTAATGATCACAGGGGTGTTGGGCTCTTTATATAGTCTCACTGACTCCAAGGTCCCACCAATAGACGATGTAGGATTATCTATAGGTCATTCTCCAACAGTCCCCCTCAGGCTCATGCAAGCTTGGACAAACAGAAGGAGACATGAACTCGCTCAATGAATACATGACATTACGGATATTAATAACTCAGCGTGTACTCTGTCTATTATTGTTGATGTCGATGCTTCGCATGCCATGCTAATGAGGATGAACTTGAGATCTAACCTCTGTAATGAGTCTCTTCTATAATCGAATAACTCGTACGGGTCGACTCGTCTCCTATGGGGGTATCTGTCGTTGAATGCATTTTTCTCATGTCATGCGATCTCCAATGAGTCACTCTCTTAGGATCTCAAAGTGGGTTCTCTCTCTTGGGAACCTCGAGAAGATCTCATACTGGGGTTGACGGTCACTGGAGTCTTCAATTTCCGCATCGAGTTGTTCTCTGAGTAAAATCTCTAAATATCAATGGATGAATGTTCCATGTACTCTCTCACTCCCCCTTTCTCTCATACTTGTCGGAACTAAGATTGGTACTCGACCTCGACAAAGTTGGAAGAACAAATGAATAAGGGGTAAATAAAAACTTCATCAATTTTTAATTTTTTTTGTTGTGCTTTCTTTCCTCCTTTTTTGCATAGATCGTCTTTTTGTAGCCATCCTTTTTGTTTCTGCTATTTTTTCCTTTTTTTTCCAAGTCATCTTTTTTTTTGACTTTTTTGCATACAATAGTGACCCAATTGGGCCAAAAACATTGACCCCCTTTTCTGTTGGACTTTTTTTTTAATTCAACAGCAACCCAATGCCCAAATCTGGGTCCAAATAACGCACTCACCCTTTTTTGCATCCAAAAGCGGCCTGACCAATTTTAGCACCCCCTCTTGTTGAAATTTGCATCTTCCCACTCGGCCCGTAACCCTCCTCTCTTTTTGTGTTTCCAACCCACTCTTTGTACCTTAAATTTCTCTTTTTTATAAAAATGAAATTGGTTACAGTAGCAGCAGCACCCCTCTGTAACTAGGGCTCCTTTGACCCATCGTTGCCGCTACCAAAAGGGAAAAACCGAGCCGCTACAAAAAGGGAAAATCGAGGAGGTGGATCGCAGTGGAGAGGGGTGGCCTGAGGCTTCTGGAGGACGTCGATCTGAAGGGAGGGTGTCCGATCCAATCTGAAGGGAGGAGGAGCCGGGGGTAGATGTGTCGGTGCCATGAAGCTTTAAGAAGGTCATCGCTCTTCTTCTCACGAGGGACGTAGGTGATGTGTGGAGGTGTTCTGCAAGTAGTTGGTGTACGAAGAAGGTGTTGCGCCTATGTGTGGATCAGATCATGACCAAGGGAGGCATGTACGGGGAATCTGATCTAATTTGAAGGGAGGGAGAGCCGAGGTCAGATGCGCCTATGTAGTGGTGAATCCTCTCTTACGGAGGAGACGCCTAGATCTAGTGCTCGCACACGGATTACCATGGTGGGGCCCCCTGGAGGTGCGTGCAAGGAGATGTCTTCTTCAAAAAGGTGGTGTTTCTTCACGTCGAGGATGAAGAGAAATTTCGGTGGGGGTTGTATGCTCTAGAACGAGAGTGTCTGGAGTTTCCTCATTGAGGATTGTCACCATGAAGATCATGGATTTCAGCCTGGAGGTGACTCCTCGACGTCCTCGTCACGTTAAGGATGAAGGTGGTCCCGCCATTGTGGGATTAGGGTCCTAAATTAGGAACCCTAGCCGCTTGCACAGAATCGAGCCACTACTCAGATTTAGGGTTCGTGGAACCCATTAATAAGACCCGTTAGATCGCAGAAAAAGAACAATCTTCAATTCATAAAATGAAATTTTCATGAACAAAATGATGAACCGTAATCTTCAAATATCAATGAACATGAACATTCAGATTCGGAATAACATGAATAATAAGCGATCTTCGAAACAAAATTAAATCTCCCAAAAAATCGACTTGCTCGAATTCCATGCGGAAAACGATAAGCGGAATCGATAATGAGAACAAGACGATAAGCATATGTAGAACACGAAGATTTTACGTGGAACCCAACTCCGTAAGGAGCGAGCGAAAACCACGGGTGATTTTCATTCTCTCAATGAGTGCATGGGGTCGGGCTCTTTATATAGCCCCACTGACTCTCCAGAGTCCCACCAATAGACGATGTGGAACTATCTAGGCCATTCTCCAACATATAAAATATTGGATTTTTTTGTTTGTATTTTATTTTCTATAAATGAATATTAGCCGGTCCTACTTAAAGTGGGAGAAGGCTTTACCATTTTTCTTTAAATTAATAATGCATGCAAAAATTATGTAAAATGGTAAATAATGCATGAAATATGCATGCCATTTTTTGGATTTTTATTGGTTAAGAAAAGTTAGAAATAAATTAATAAATAAGAATATTTACATGTGAACTAATCGTTGTACACAATGTTAGAACTCATCTTTTTATGGCTTTTCTGATTTTTTTGGATTTTGTGCAATTAGTTAAAACATGAAATAAATAATTAATGAAAAAGAAGTAAATGAAAAAGACTTAAATATGTACATGAAATGGCAGTCTTCTCCCACTATAAGTAGGGTCAGCTATATGGATTCTTGCTCAAATTCATGTTGAAAGATTCGACTATTTTTTACACCGGTTGTTGACTACTTACCGCAAGGATCTGAACCCTGGTCTTTTGGGTGGTAGGCAGATTGCACTACCACTAGACCATTTAAGTGGGTTTTGTACATGAAATAATGAGTTAAACTTAGTCGGTTTTGTACATTGTACGGTTAGGCCCAAAAAAATAAATTTCACAAATGAACTCATATTCCTTGAATTTGATCTGATTTTGTAGAGAGGTTAATATGTGCTTTGATTCAAAGGTGAGTAGAGTGTAACTGGACATTGTATGAGAAAGATATTCAGCTTTAGGACTTTTTGTTGGGAAATTAGGGTTTAGATTTTTTGTAGTTATTATAATTTATACTTTTGGAGATTTTATATAGAATGACGTCGATATTGTGTACACAACGAAGTTGATTTCATGTTAATTAGAATCAGTATGAATTTATAACAAATGTACGAAGTTTGTACAAAGTGAAGATAGATATTCATTTCAGCTCAAATCTCTCGTCATTATATGTGATTGTGCTCATAATTTCCATGATGAGTTAATTTTCTCAAATTAATCCACATTTATCACATGAGATGATTTTATATATTTTATCATTTTGTGGATTTTGTCGTGTTTCTCTCAGTAAGGACAAAATTTAAGAATAAAAGCGATGAAATGCAACTTTATCAACAGACGTGCTTATATAATCCAAAAGGCCAAAACAAGTGTAAGGTCATTGTCAAAACATGTGACTAAGAAAATCTCTTTTTTTCCTTCTTTTTCTCCCATTTCCTTCTTCGTACGCCGTTCTACTTGTGTCCGATTTTCTCTCTATAGTAAGAGAAACAGGCATCCAATCATCAAATAAGAAAATGGGCTTGTCTACCTCTAATTGAGATGTTACATAGAATCGAAATGCTGGTATTAATAAGCAAGTATTACAGTAGCAAAAGGACATCTGTGAATCTTCGTAGCAGAAACAGAGATGTCATGTTGGATGTGTGACCATGAAAAACAGATGGGATGTCTAGAGCAATGGAAAAGTAAACTAAGCCATCCCAGGATCGCATCTAAAATAGGGCAATTGATGTGCAAAATCACGGCATTGGTTAAATGGGCTCCCATTATCCTTAAACCTATGATTGCACATGAATCCAATTGGATTAAATATGACCTGAAGCAAGGCTACAGCAACCAAAACTACTGTGTAAAGCTATAATGTTTTTGAATGGCATTAACTATTACAGTTTTAACCGTTATGAATTTTATCAATTATAACAAAACAAATTTATTATTTCAGATAAAAGTACGGCAGAACGATAAATATACAATTTAATTACAAGTAAAGCAAGAAGAGCATTGAGAACTAATGTTGAGTACCTTTTTTCATAGGGCTTCTTATTATGGAATTCTTATAAAATACATTGTCGATATTTGAATATTAAAGGATAGTAGCTCATACGCATCTCAAATTATAAAATATATAGTTCCGGCTCAAAAAAATAAATTATATAGTCGTAAATAATGAAAATTTTGGAACAGATTGATCAAACAAAAGAAATTCAATCTATTGTTCAACATATTTTCGAAGTCTCAACCCAACTAATCCACAAAGAACTGCAAATCCAATATAACGCATCCTAATTGGAACTACTGTGGTTGATCAAATCCTGGGTGCGCTCCTACTAGTAGTCGATTCAAGGACCATGTTCTGATCACAAGTTAAATTGTTAATGCATAAGCTGTGCAAAAGAAATGATAATGACAAAGGATTTATGCAGCTAATAAAAACAAGCAAAAGGGTTCTACCTACATGTGCTATGCATGTAAATATGTGGAACTTTCTTCAATTATAAACAGCGATGAAGGTCTAGGATGATTTTCATTTATTTTTTTGAATAAAAAAGGTCTGGGATGAATTGGTTAATACTTTTTTTTTGGAAAAGAAGCCTCTAAACAAGTGGCCATGTGAAATCACTCCAACATTAGAAATGTTTACAAGTAAATGAGAGAAGATCCTACAAAAGCAATAACATAGATTTCTTATAGGGATGCAGTAACAATCTAGATAAAGAACGTCCAGTACAGATCCATTTTTGGCTGTATAAAGAGACGCCTAAATTTCAAAAGTGGTGGCTAATCAATGTGCAGATTACTGTCATAGTTTTATTCATGTATTTTCACCAAGTGAAATAAGTGGGATAGATGTTATCCTTGAATAGCCACCCTACCTTTTGCAATCAAACTTACTATAAACTTCCACAGCAATCTGATGAAACTCCGAACATAAGTAAGTAAAGAATTATACTGGAAACCCTTACCTTCAGCAACAATATAACCGTTCGTGGCATCATTTCTATAATGCAAACTGGCATTTTCTACATTGTTGAGAGCTTCAACAGCAGCCCTGGCTGCAGCTTCAGCAACTTCTGAACCCACCATGGCAGATAAAAAAGCTACCTGAGATTTTGCCAAAATCAACTAGGTAAATTGCCCAAATGCAGAAATCAACATGGCATGAAAGGTATAGGACAAAATACAAGACTTGTCAACCTCCAGTTGTCATCCTTTTCTCATTTTAAAAAACATGCATGGCCAATAATTGAACTTACTAGCCAAAGAAAACCTTTTATTGCATACCTGTGCCATGATGGGGTTGCTGGCATCAGCTAAAGGTGTAAGGTGTATTCGTTTGGCAGGAGGCAACTCATCAATACTTTCTCTGTCATTTTTAGCCATGTCTATGTTCTCCCAACAACTATCCCCGCCCAACTTCCCACCGCCCAAGGATCCCATGAATTGTTCCCCAAATGGCAGCTTCACAAATCGAGCCACACAATCCTTCTGGCTCCTCCCATTTCCAACATGATCGGCCACCCTTTTCCAGTCATCTCCATGGTGCAAAACTGCTTCCAGAAGATGCAAAGTCTCTTTCTCACTCCAATCTAACCTCGAAGTCTTCCCTTCCTCCTCAGTCATATCCACCCTTTTGAAGTCACCAGATGTTAGCCCACCTCTGTAATTCCCACGAACAAAGCATTTGGCACAGAGAATAACGTCTGCCTGCTGAAAACCACACGAACAAATTAACAAATTCAATAATTGAATGTACATCTTCAAATAGCTGTAAAAAATATCACGAGTAAAGATACTTTCTGCTGACAGTAAAAGATGAATTTGTGGCGCACTGTTTAGACTGGATTTTCCATTAGGGAGAAACAAAAAATACCACGAATTCGTGGGAGAAGCTCCGAAAGCACCCTTTAGTCTTGACTTTCCATTGGGGCGGAGTTCAGTGCCAATTTTGATATCAGTGGCTGCCGGTAATGGTGGAGTCTCGGCGACAGCGACTCTGGAATCGGAACTTGTGGTGCAAGAGGCACCAGCATTGGAAGACGCAGCGCATTCAATGGAGAACGCCGCCAATTCAGGAGGAGATTGGGACATTGATTTGTGAAAGAACGGCTGTGAGATCTCCGCCACTTCCGAAGTTGGGAATTTTGAAAGACAGTGTGCAGCTCCTAAACCCTAATTGTGGTGGCTCATATGCAGCAGCTTTAATGCGGAAGCCCCAAGCAGCCAGTTCATCTTCAGTCTCTTTGGAGGAAGGTGTCAAGTTAGGCTTTTTGGGTGAGCAGAATCTGAACACAATCAAGCTTGGTTTCTCAGTTAGGCTTAACCCAAACAACCTCGGATTCCGTGGCTTGGTCCCGGATCCACTAATTGATGGAATCATGGAACCCAAATCTGCAGGTCTATTCCTTAGGCCTTCACACGAATGGCGTTGGTTGCAACACTTTGGATGGGGAATTCGTAAAGGGTTTGAGGGTCCTTTTGTTGGGCTGGAACTTGTGCATACACCTTCCCCTAAAACCCCTTAGGTTTGAAGCATGGAGCTGGGGCTGCTGTTACGACCCAAGAAGTGAGGTTGACACCTAAACTATTATTTTTTTAATAGCATGCCGAAAGCGGATAACAGTCATTTAAATTATAAATTGTAATATTGAAATCGACCGATCAACTAACAAATAGCTGGTGACATGAGGATTTTCAGTCCTCTACCAGTTGAGGTATCCCGACTCAACTACTTTTTTGGCCATTCTAGTTCACTAGTGTGACTAGTGACATCCATTTACGGCACCTCTAGGGCATCCCCAAATTCTTCTTTATCGGCAGAGACAAGGAATGTGAGGGCTAGACTCCCCTCACTGGCTTAGATCATTTTCGGTGACTTTCATGTCACTCTATATTCAGACGATAGACCGGGGGAGACGGGTGCAAGATCCATGGTCTATCATACTTGCGGAGGTGGTAGAAAATCTGTCCTTGGAGGTTACGGATGTTGCCGACCGCAAATATAATTGGAGGAACTCTTCCTCTAGATTGTGTATCGATCGCTTTTTGTTGCATGTTGATGCAATAGAGATGTTTCATATGTCCTTTGTTCTTCACTGCATCGGTCGCGTTCAGATCATACCCCATGTCTATCTGGACACTGATTCTGAGAAGATTCCTCTTTCTTCGGAATTGACCGATCTTGGATGCTAGAGGAGGGACTCCGGGATCTTGTCATTTCTTTTTGGTCGAATTTGTTAGTGGAGGGCGCATTCAGAAGATAATCTACGCAGAGGCGTGAGCAGCAGAAGAGTAGTGCTCAAGAGGGGGTAGTGAGGTTAAACATGTAAGAGGATATTAAGAACCGTTAAATAGAGGATTAGTTCAAAGGATTATAGTGGAAGAGGATCGAAATGAAGTGGAGTAGAGGCAGAGATCACATCAGAGTTGGTTGAATGAGGGGGATACAAATATGAGATTTTTCCATACAACTATGAGTGGTTGTAGGCGACAGAATCTTATTCATATGATCAAGGTTGAAAATGTAGTTTTCCACGGGGGATGTGGTGGAAAGGGCAGTCACTGCGCACTCCAAGGATGCTATTCGCCATCGACCTTACTGTGGTTCCAGGTAAGTAGCTTGGTCTCGAGGGCACCTTGATCTCTGATGATGATTCTTTGTTGATCAAGGCTTTTGATTTGCCAAAGATTAGGTGTTTACGATTAACCAAATAAGGTATGTCATGGCGGATGGTTATGGCTTCGAAGGTTGTGGCCGATTGGAGGAGGCAGAAGACAAGGAGAACTTTATGGAAGGTAAACTTCTCAAAGGCATATGATTATATGGATTGAAGCTTCTTTTGAGCTTTGTTGCATAAAAGAGGTTTTCTTGACACGTGGATTGCCTGGATAAAGATGTATGCCAATGACGTTGTGCATAGTCATGGTCATTGGTTAACGCTAAGGCGGTTTCTTCCAACCTCAGTGAGGTCTGTCAGGGATGCCCTTTGGTCCATCTTTTATTTGTTCTTATGTCAGATATATTGTCCGTCATGTGGATCGAGAGGTGGCAGATGGTTTCTTTTATGGCTATTCAAGGGGTGACATGTCTTTGCACATTCTTTAATATGTAGATGATACTATTCTTTTTGTAAAGGGTCATCCGAACTTCGAGGAGTTGTAGAGGGATGTCAACGTCTTTGGTGAGGTGTCTGGTCTGCAGCTCAAAAGAACCAAATCTTAATTTTGTCCTTTTTGGTTTAAGCGAGGGAGAGATAGAAGTATGTGTGAACTGGCTGAGATCACCTCACTTTAACTTGCCTTTGCATTATTTTCGTCTTCATTTGATGGATGGGATTGCATCAAGATAATCGGTTACCCTCGATTGAGAAGTTGGAGAAGAGACTTGTTGGTTGGAAATCCACTTGCTTATCTAGTGGTGGTAGATTGGTGCTACTGAAGTCGATCCTATCGATAATTCATGTTTTTCCTCTCTTGTAGATTTCTACATAAGGCATCAGGAAGAGGTTGGAATATATTATGAGACGCTTCTGTTGGTCCTCTCCAACGGGGTAGCCCTGATCGACTGGCAGCCGATTTCTCTATCTAAGGAGGATGTGGGTCTTTGAGTTCAAAGCTTTGTGAAGATGAACAAGTTGTTATTATGCAAACAAATCAACCGAATATGGGGTCATTGTGATAGTGTGATCTGCGTTTTAATTCGAAATATCTACAGGTATGATTCTGCAACAGTTATTGGGCGATGGAGGATGTGCTCCCTCTCATTTATGGAGGGGAATACACAGTTTTACAAGATGTGTCTGATTCTGCAACCGTTATTGGGCAATGGCAAAGATTTTTGCTTCTGGCACGATGATTGGGCGGAAGGAGGTTCACATGGGGTGAGGTTTCCTATACCTGTAACATTAGCGGTTGATCCGGACAGTACATGGCAAAGATGTGGGATGGGAAATCTTTCTTCCTACATTTCAAATCAACCGATAAATGATGTAATGGAGTTGTTGAAGAGTTTGGAGGACAAAAAGGGACCCTTGCAGGGGCGCGATTGTTAGCATTGGCATGATGGTAAATTCGCCTTTTATAAGACACATAAAGCATTGATGATATATGGGCCTTTTGGTCACGGTGGTTGTGTGATTGATTGTAGGAGGATATGGAACTAGAAGGTTCTGGCCCGTATAAAGTTTGTGTTGGGGAAAATATCCGTTATGCCCCCCTTAGATTATGCAATATCAATTATTACCCTCTTTTTTGTAATACCAATTGTGCCCCTATCTTTTTACAAAATTCACAATTTTTCCTTCCGTTGAAGTAAAATACATGAACAATTAATATTACAAAAGCACGGAACTGTGAATTTTGTAAGAATATAGAAGCAAAACTGATACTGCAAAAAGGGAGGGGCATAACTGATATTGTAGAATCTAAGAGGGGCATCACTAATGTCTTCCCATTGACATTAAGACGTCAACAGTTGATAACAGACGACAGACTTCCATGCTTTTTCCATAGCAGAAATCCTATGTGCAACCGTTGTCTGCAGAATATTGAAGATGTGGATCACATCTTCTTCAACTGTGCAAGCTCAGTGGATGTTTAGACGAGTCTAAGTAGCATGTTGCTTTTGATGGATTGTTCGATAAGATTCTGGGAGTTTATTGGGTCTGGTTAGCAGGGGCGAGATGAGGAGAGAATCAACATGGTGGTTGTGGTGTGGTCCTTATAGCTGGCATGAAAATGGGTGATCTTCTATAATGATCAATTTTAGGGCGAAAATGTAATTGGGCATGCTCAAGCGCTAGCAAATAGTTGGGTTCTGTAATTCTTTTCGGATCTTGATAGCTCTATACTTGTAAATTTGTGAATTTATGGTGAGTGTTGGGCACACCTACATGGTAGGCGCCCTTTTTCTTTAAAAAAAGGACTGTAAAAGTTGGATTGGCTTATGCATCTTTTCATAGTAATAAAAAAAATCCTCGAGCATGTCAGCCTTCTTGACATGGCCTACCCATGCTCTAGCCAACTATGCACAAATTCAACTGAACATATTTTTTCACTTAAAATTACCGATCAAAAAGGATCGTGTACAATTCACTTCATGTAGAGCGGTATTGAGAATTGAATCTTCCTAATTTATGTGTATCCTATAATCGCTCCTTTTTTATTCAGGTATTACATTTTTGCTATTCCCTCGTGTAAATTTTCCCCTATTGGTTGGGATGCCCCTCGTATATCACAATAAGAAAGCGAAGTTTGTCCTTCCTGTGATATCAGACCATGGAGCCCTGTAATGTTCGGTGCTGATCACCTCCCACCTTTTCCTTATTATTTCTCTCTTTTCTTTTCCTGTTTCGATCACGGGGCCTTACTCTCACATTAACATTATCTCTTCACACGCTTTCGCCACCTATGGGTAGCCCTTTGCATATCACCTGCTAGCCCAAGCATCCGAATGAATTCGGCATCCCCATTTACTTTTCAAGAGCTTGTAAATCTTAGTTTGTGCACACAAAATTTGTAGTCTGTTTGTTCTTATGCAAGTCACCATTTTTAAAATGTCGACTACTAAACCTCGCACCACCTATGACTCCCAAGGGCACAATGATAGTTGCGATCTGGAGTTCAAGAACCCATTCCCTGGCTTAATTGTTAAGTTTGATAAGAAACAGTGAGTTTTTTTTTGAAGAAAAAGAGGGGTATCCCAAGCTGGGGCCCACCTCAAAATTATAATTAAAAACTAAAAAAAGAAATTGTTACAACATGTTACATGCTCCAAGATACGCACAAATCTTCAGTGGTCAATTACATTCCTAGTATAACACAATTGCCCCCCCCCCCAAAATGGCTTTTATCGCGCACCAAATCGCCCAAAGAATCGCAAAAGACAGCGAACAATCCTCGTGCCCAAAACCGTATACGGATATGAAATTACGCCAAAAACTGTCGCACCCCACGGCATCAAGCCAAGAGATGTTCAGTCTACACCAGATCTGGGAACGACACAGAAAGAACAGGTGGTTTGCATCTTCTTCCACCACCCCGCATCGGACGCAACGTTCATCCTCCACCCCCAGCACCAGCCTCCAAAAAGCATGCGTGGATAGTCTCCCAAGCCGAAGGAGCCAAAGAAAGATCTTGATGCGGTTGGGCACCTTGCTTCTCCAAATCAAGCGATTATCAGCAGCAACCTCCTCATTCACCTCAGCCCCATCCTCCACCAAAAACCGACACGCCCTCCTTACGGAGAATCGCAAAAGACAGCGAACAATCCTCGTGCCCAAAACCGTATACGGATATGAAATTACGCCAAAAACTGTCGCACCCCACGGCATCAAGCCAAGAGATGTTCAGTCTACACCAGATCTGGGAACGACACAGAAAGAACAGGTGGTTTGCATCTTCTTCCACCACCCCGCATCGGACGCAACGTTCATCCTCCACCCCCAGCACCAGCCTCCAAAAAGCATGCGTGGATAGTCTCCCAAGCCGAAGGAGCCAAAGAAAGATCTTGATGCGGTTGGGCACCTTGCTTCTCCAAATCAAGCGATTATCAGCAGCAACCTCCTCATTCACCTCAGCCCCATCCTCCACCAAAAACCGACACGCCCTCCTTACGGAGAATCTCCCATTACCATCTGCCATCCGTCGGACCCTCTATCCGGCCTGCATCTCCAAGAATTCCTCAACCCTCTAATCCGACAAATCCAAAGAGAAAGTTGGTGAAGACCCCTACAACCAAATATGATGAACCTTCGCCTCTTCGTTGACCACCACCTGCATGAGACGTGGGAAACGATCACCCAAAGGCCCATTCTCCAACCAATCATCAAGCCAAAAACAAAAGCCAGTTCCATCACCAAGAATCGAGCACAGTTTCTCACTCGGTTCCGGAATCACATATGTTATCCCTTTCCACAATGACGACAGTAGCCAGCCCGGGGCGACCACTAGCGACGGAGAAACATCATATACCTTCTGCATCAGCCTCCAGACCAGAGGATCTGACCTTCCCCAAATACAAACCACCTACTTTACCATAAAAGCCTTGTTCATCTCTCCCACTTGAAGAACTCCCAATCCACCTCTTTTCTTTGTTTGTGTCATCTTGCCCCTCTCCACCAAGTGCATCCCCTTCCTTGCCTGCCTCCCATCCGACCAAAAAAATCTCCTCATCAGAACCTCAATTCTCGTGCGTGCCCCTGCAGGAAACAGTTGCATGGAGCAGAAGAAGATCAGAACGACCGGAAGAACATGCTTCAAGAGAACCAGTTTCCCACCTCTCGACAACACCTTCGTCTTCCACCCCACCATCCTTCCTCCAGCCTCGCCAACAAGGTCCTCCAGTCCCTAACCCTCAGCCTACTAGCAATCAAAGGCAAACCCAGGTAGGTGATCGGTAAAGTAGTCGTTGGACATTCAAAAATCACCGCCACCTTCCATATCTCCACCTCCCCCGGCTCAAAAGGAACCACCATAGATTTACTGTGGTGAATCTGAAGGCCAAAAAGATCCCTAAAAATGCTTAAAATCTATGTCACCTGCTGCATCAACTCGTCGCCAAACTTCGAGAACAAGATAGTGTCATCCGCATATTGCAACAGGGAGATGGAGATATCCCCCTTTTCGTAACTAGAGCACCATCCCCCACTAGCAGCCAACATCATCATTACTGCCAACGCATCAGCCACCACAACAAACAAGAGCGGCGCTGGAGGACACCCCTGCCTAATGCCCTTTGTTGTGACAGAAAAAACTACCTTATGGTCTGCCATTAACCAACAACGCATGAGAGGTCGTTGTGATGCACCTCTTGACCAAAGCAATCCACATGACTGGGAAACCCCTCTTCTCAAATGATGCCCACAAGATTCTCCAGTCAACGTTGTCATAAGCCTTAGAAAAGTCCAACTTCCACAAGAGCCCCTTGACTTTTTCCCTTTTCCAATAGGACACCATCTCCGAGGCCATCACCAAACCATCGGCCAACGCACAACCAGGCACAAAAGTCGCCTGCTCTGGGGCAATGATCGAACCAAGCACCCCCTTGAGACGGTTCGCAAGGATCTTAGCAACAATTAGGTAAATAGCATTAGACAACGCAATCGGCCAATAATCCTCCACCCTGATCAACGAGTCCTTCGGGAGCAGAAATATAAATGCCTTATTTAGCCTCTCAAAACCACTGTTATCCTACCAAAATGCTGCCGCCACCTCAAGAACCTCCTGCTTGATCACCTCCCAGAATTGTTTTTGATGGAAAGAGGGTGACCTCCCGATGTGGGTGTCACCGCAAAAACTATTTCATCAAAAAGAATTTAGAGTACATTACTGCGAGACCCAAAGTGATAAAGAGTCGTACAATGAGACGCGACATTCTCTGAGTAAAACCTCTTGTTGTTAAAGATCAAATCATTTCGTCCAACCCAAATGGCCAACAGAACAGCAAAAGGCTTGGAACAATCATCAGTAAAGTTGGTGCCCATCGCTCGAACTGAACTCCAGAACTCCATTGCCCCTCCGGTCGCGGCCCAAGGAATCCCATCCACCCTCCAGACCAACTCAGGTGCCGAGAATTTAAAGAACAAATGATCTGAGTCCTCCCCATCACATCACATCCGTCGCACAGCATGTCAGCCAAACCTAACAACCTCTCCTTCCTTGCTTTATCCCACAAGCAGTCCCTTCTCGGATACCACAAGAATATCTTGACTCTGCACGGAATCTTCGCAGCCCAAACCACCTTCATGTCCTGGCAAAGATCCAAATCATGTACCTCTGCCATTCTTTTCATCTCCTTGTAGGCTTTCTTTACTGAGAATCTCTCGTCCGCCCACTTAAAATGGTCGGTGTCCCGCAAAAAGTCCCCAGGCAGTGGAATCTCCGCATGCAACCTGGCATACTCTTCGAAGCACTGGTCCGAGAGGTCCGACAAAAAACCGACAACCACATGCCCGAATCCACCATCTGCAAAAGAGGACTCTCCTTCGATGTCTCCAAAGCAAATAGTCTCAGAAATCTTCCCTCAAGTGTTCCATCCCCCGTCCAGTCATCACGCTAGAATCTGAATAGGTGGTCATCTCCCACCTTAGGTCGTATCCTAGATGCAATCAACGGCAAGACATCGCGGATACCGACCCATAGCGTCGATTCAAACCGCACTCTTCCAGCCACCAGATTACCTCTGACATCATAGATTTTCCTCATAAGTCTAGCCACCAGTGAGGTTGATGGACCCCAAATGCGAGTCACCCACTTAGCGATAAGCGCTTTGTTCATACACTCTACATCGCAAACCCCAAGCCCTCCGTCGTTACGCTCCCTTGTCACCTCCTCCCAGCTGACCAGGTACGTCCCCGGGTCGTTGATGCTTCCCGTCCGACCAAAAGAATCTCCTCATCAAAGTCGTAATCTTCTTCCTAACCCCCACCAGCATCAATCGAGTAGAGTAGAAGAAGATAGGGATGGTCGAGAACATGTGCTTCAATGGAATCAACTTCCCCCATAGACAGTGTGACCGCCTTCCACCCAGCCAAACTCTGCTTCATCTTCTGCACAACATCCCAATCTGATTTCTTCAGTTCTTTAGTTTCCCGCTACCAACAGCAACCCCAAGAAAGAGATAGGAAGATCTCCTAGGGGGCACTCGGTCAACCCCGCTAAGATGGTGCGCTCCGCTTCATTCGTCCCAAAAGTAATGACCATCGACTTTCATCTGTTGACCTCAAAGCCTGAAAGACTGCCGAAAATTTCGACCAGCTGAACCGCATTTGCATTATGGTCCTCTGAGCCTCCAAGAAATAGGATCATATCATCCGCATATTGTAGCAGAGGGACAATTACAGAAATATCCTCCTGACAAAACCCCTCACACCACCCTGCCTATATCGCACACCTGAAAAAAAAGTACCGCCACAGCAACTGCCACAAGTACAAACAGCATAGGAGCCAACGGACACCCCTACCGGTAGGGGTGTAAACGAGCCGAACCTGAGCAAACTAACCCAGGCTCGATTCGATTCGCTTAGCATACTTTCAGACTCGGGTTTGGTTCGGCTCGATAAAATGAAACTGTAACTAGGTTCGATTTGGCTCGGGTAAGGTTCGTAAAGGTTCGATTTGGCTCGTAAAGGTTCGTTTAAGAATAAATTTTGTGCAGAAGTTTCTATTAAAGAGAAAAACCATACCGTAGGGGATGGTGTTGTGGGGTTTCGGGAATAGGGAATAGGAACTTAGGGAATGGATGACTGAATCGGTTTGGGAAAATAAGTGAATAGCCCTTATGTTAATATAGGATGTATTTTTTCTTTGTATATACAATAAGTATGTATATATACTTTTATGTGTGTATGTGTGTATATAATCGAACTTTTAAGAAACCAAACCTGAGCGAACCTATGTTTTTGAGGTTGGGTTCGTTTATTTAATCGAGCCCAAACTCGTGTTCAGTTCGGTTCGCTTATTTCTGAATTAAATCCGAATCTAACATTTAGTGAGCTGAACCTGAGCGAATGTCGAACCTGAGAATTTTCTGACAGCCCTACCTACCGGACACCCTGCTACGGTTGAAAAAAGCCCCCCTCTAGCTTGCCATTCACCAGGATCGAGTAGGAGGTAGTGACACACCTCTTCATCCATTCGACCCAAATATCGAGGAAACTTCTCCTCCGTAGAGACACTCACAGGAACTTCCAGTCGACACAGTCATAACCTTTTGCGTAATCTATATTCCACAAAGCTCCTTTTTCTTTGACCGCTTCTAGTAAAGACAAATTTTTGAAGCCATCATCAAACCGTCCGTCATCTGTCGCCCGGAACGAACGTCAACTGAACTTGAAGCACTACCGAGTCCAGTACCCCCTTAAGTCGGTTCACCAGAATCTTAGCCACAATAAGATAGATGGCATTGGAAAGCGCAATAGGTTTGAAGTCTTCCACCCTCACATGATTCTCCTTCTTGAGAAGGAAGAACAGCAGAGCCCGATTGATCTTCTCGAACCCTCTGTTCCCTTCCCTTAACTCGTTAAACACCTCCAAAGCCTCCTCCTTCAACAACTCCCATAATTCGCGGTCGAACAACACCAGGAAACCATCAGGGCCAAGAGCATCATCTGCATTCAAGTCCCATACAGCTCTCTTCACCTCCTCCTCAGAAAAGATCGTTAACCTCTCCGCATTCTCGCCAGACAAAGCATCCACCCCTCTCCCCAACCACTCCCAACCATCCCCTCTTTTTCTCCGCATCGCCTCTACAAAGTGCCCCCGCAACGCACTGCCAATCGACGCCTCCCCCGATACTCTTACCCCCCCCCAACCTCAATCCCGTACAAGTAGTTTCTTCTCCGCCTCCCAGAGACGCCATAGCGTGGAAAAATCTTGTATTGGCATCCCCTTATTTCAGCCACCTTTGCCTAGATCATTACCTCCACTCCATCTCTTCTTTTCTGTCCTCCAAAAGTAATTCTTCGAGTAGGTCCTGCCTCTCCACAAACTCTTCCTGACCCGGGCCTCTGTCATCATCTAAATCGTCCAGCCGGACAACTCCGGCTTGAGCTTTCCCCCTCCTAGCCATTCGCCTTGCCTTCACCTCTCTCTCCCGAAGGTGGTAAGGAAGGACCCTAAGAACAACACCTTCGCTGCCAACCACGAGATGGCCGAGCCCACAGGGGACTAGCCTTTCCACCACTCTGCAACCACCTCCTTAAATCCCTCTAAGAGCCAGCTTCGCTCAAAGCGAAAAAAGAACACGCATCTCCTCTCCTCCCTGGACGACCAAAGAATCGACGTGTGGTCCGTAAAAGCCCGCGGCAGTGCCCAGGAACGCGAAAGGGGGAACTGCTCTGCACCTTCATGAGATAGAAAAAATCTGCCCAATCTGGACCATGATCTTATGTTACGCCAAGTAAAAGCACAGCTAGCAGCATCAATAATCGACAATCCCAAGTTGTAAGCCACTCTCCGGAATTCCTCCGAGCCAGGATCCCCGCCACTCCGTCACGGTTGATCGTCAGGAAGGTGCGTAACATTTAGGTCACCCCTAATGATCCAGATCTCGGCCGCATTCGCATTTCCCAACTGCTCTAACTCGACTGCCAAAGTACCCCTCTCACTTCATATAGAACCGTAAACGTTTGTGATGAGGATGTAAAGACCATACACCCGCCTTCTCAGTCATAGGGATAAGCAAAACAGGGACTTCGACTCCACCATAAGTTTAAACTCATCTTTCTTCCAACCAGACAGCAACCCACCCCATGCTCCATGCGCCTCCAACTCCGCATTTTCAAACCGGCCTCCTCCATCTAGCCCCCGCTTGACAGAGTCCATATCTCTTGACAACTTCGCATCCTAAAGGAGAAACACATCTGCATCAGCCTCCATTACCAGGTTCCTAACTCCCAGTAGCTTTTCAGGACAACCCAACCCCCTGACATTCCAAGATAAATGCTTCATCAAGAAACGACTTGTGTCAACTTCTTAAGCAGGATCACCCCCAAACGCTCGGTCATTGTCTTGTACACAACACTGAAGCGATTCGGATGAACAGGCAAGGCAGCGGAACCAAACGACAAACCCTACAAGTACTCATGATCCGTCAAAGCGAGTAAGGCCGCTCTACTCTCTTTCCTCTCCGCCCTGAGGATTTCCTTCCTTTTGTATCATGTTCTGAATCTAGATCCCCCCTCCCCGAACCCTGAAGGCACAACTCCCTGTTAGCCTCTGCCTCCAATCGACTACACAGAGAACCAAGCCTAGACTCTACCTCTTGGTGACCCTCATCTATGTCCTCTGCCTGTAACGGGTGAGCCACAGTCGTCGTCTCCCAGCCAAAAACCTCCACCAAAACCATCGTCGGCGTCTCCTCCCCCTTGCAACCTCTGCCCACGATTGAATGGTCCCCAGCCGAAACCAAAGGCCTCGCACAGCCTCCGGACCCCGCCCCTCTGACCGTCGATGAGGCATCGCCGCCCACCGCAGTGCTTCCATGCCCGACAGTCCCGTTCCGGAGTGTCCCTGCACCGTCCGTAGCAGAAGGTTCATTCGAGCCCCGAAGTTGCAGACTCGCAGTTCAGGTCTTCGAGATGGATCTCGGACATCTCGTATCCGGACTATGCAGGTTGTCCAAGCGGGTCCTCAAGATGTATCCGGAGCTTGTCGGATATTCGGAGCTCCCCAGGTCCTGCTTCTGAACCTCTGAGGCGACCTACAAGTCTGAACAGCTTTTCGGATCTGGCATCCAAAGCGGTAGGGGATACGATAGACCGCGCGAAGGAATAGACCGACAATGTCCATTCACACCTAACGATACCTCAGCGAATAAAGTATCCCTTCCTGTCATTTCCAAAGAAAGAGCATAAAATTGAATCGTTGCCGACTTTGTGGAGTTAGGAGGCCGCTCCGCAGTAAACGTGCCGAAACAGATTCCCCGCGGAAGACGAGGAGCCATCCCCAACAATTGTGCTGCTCCGCCATTCAACCGTTGCTCCGTCTGGCCAGGAACGCCATCGGCCTCCACCGTTGGCGCCTCCTTCTCCCGGATGCCCAGATGGTGCTCCATCCCATGCCCCCAACATCCTGCTCCACCATGGCGAGCTCAAGGTGGACGGTCTTCCCCGCCAAGCAGATGCTCCACCAACCCAGCTGCTCCGAGCCTAGGCCCCTCACCCGAAGAATGGGATCAAGCGGTTTCCCCGAGCGGCATCCCAAGCTTTCAACGTCGACAACCTCAGTTATACCGCCCAGCAACTCTCGGAGTTTCGACAAGCCCTGTGCGAAGAGCGAGATTCCCCTCACACGAACGTGGTCTAAATGTTTTGGCTCCACCAAACCATCGCTAACCCTCGGCCTACGCCATCGCAGCAGCGTTTACCCCTCCCTCAATCATCGTAGCAACTCCCTGGCCTCCACCTCAGTAAGCCCCCTCGTTGCCACCCGCCATGGAGTCACCTGAGCAACATCTCCACTGAACCGCGTCGTCGAGACCGCACCAACATCCGACGACCCCAAGAAAAGAGCCTCTGATCCACCTCCCTCTCCATCCAGCAGACCCAAGCCCTGACCACTCCTCTGCAGTGACAGGCACGATCCGCTCTTGTGCGAGAAGCGTAGACAACGGAAGCATCGAACAAGCTCCCGGCACTGTCGGGCTCAATGCTCCATCGAGCCACAACGGTAGCATCCCCTCCCAAACAGATTGGCGAAAGGCTGACGACGACTTCCTCGCACCTCCGGCTTGCGGCGACCGCCCCTCCTAGCGCGAACCTCCACCCACCCTCCCTCAGCCGAGCCTTCCTCCACAGAACCTCCCTCGGCAAAGCCCCCCTCAGCAGACATTCTCCCTTCGTATATTCTGCCGCAAGAAACTGTATAGCAAAGCTATCAGACTCAATTGTATGATATTATTGCTACCGAGATGATATTCAGGGTATTATCATGACCAAAAGCTTCTTGGGACAACAGTTTGTCACCAAAGACTTGGGTGAATTGCATTACTTTTTGTGTCTAGGATTTGCTAGAAACAAGAAGGGCCTTGTCATGACCCAAAGAAGCAAGCAGGGCCTTGTCATGACAACATATACCAAGATGACAATCGTACCTCGCTGAGTCTTCTGAACAAAGAGGGAATGATCAGCGGTTGATTGTATGAACCGCTTCTGTTCAATCAGATCTGACACCTTCTGGAACCAAGCCATGAGACTTTGCTTAAGGCCATAGATAGCCTTATAGAGCTGACATGCATACTCCCCCTCAGCAGCAAATCAAGTGGTTGCTGCATATACACCTCTTCTTGTAGATCACCATATTGAAAAGCATTCTTGACATCAAGTTGGAATAGAGGCCAATCACATACCACAGCAACTAACAGCAGATTCCGCAGTGTGGAATGTCGTGCAACTTGAGAGGTGTAGAGGTAATCCACCACGTAGGCCTGAGTAAATCCTTTGGCCACCAAACGTGCCTTGTACCGATCTACAAAACTACATGCCATGTGTCTGACAGTAAATACCCATTTGTAGCTCACAATTAATGCCTCGTTTGGAGTAGGAACAAGAGTCCATGTCCTACGAGATTGGAGTGAGGTCATCTCTTCTTCCATGGCAAGCCCCAGTGACTCTCCTTGAGGGCCTCCTGGTATGCATGCGGGATGCCAATGCTAGATAATCCTACGACAACCTTCCTACAATCATGCGAAAGTTGTGCCAAAGACATGTCCAGAGATGGGGTATCCCGCACAAGTGTGTTTGCCTTTTAACAAGGCAATAAGACTCCCCAGATCAGTTTCCTGTGGTGGTCCCTATTCATCTTGTATATCTCTCTGCTCATCTTGCATGTGTTCATGTTCATCATTCAAATTACCAGTGTCATCAGCGGAAACCAAGTTTTCAAATTTTGCATGGGTGTGTTAGATGATGGAGAAGGCATGGGAGCATGGAGAATAAACTGAGGTGTATGTGGACGAGGGGGTAAAAGAACAACTTCATCCCTAGACCAAGAGGGACTCATCCTGTCACCAGTAGGAGTATAGAATATGATAGATTCAAAGAATGTAACATCAACGCTAACATAACATTTACCTTGTACAAGATCAAAACACATATACCCCTTCTAAGTACGAGAATACCCAACATACATTTGACAGCTCCAGGAGTGAGCCTGTCACGACCTGGATGTAGAAGGTGGACAAATGCCACAGCCAAAAACTCGTGGCATAAGAGAGAAAAGGTCCTTCTCATGAAATACAAGATAGAAGGGAGCAAGCCCTTTCACCCAGAATAGTAGAAGGCATCTTATTGATGAGATAACATGTTGTCGTGACCGCATTACCTTAAAAGGAATGAGGAGTCCGACTCTGTATGAGAAGAGTTCTGGTGATGTCTAGGAAGTGACGGTGTTTGCGTTCAGCAACACCGTTCTATTGTGAAGTGTAGGGCCACGAGGCCTGACAGACAATGCTATGCGAACTAAGAAATTGGAAAATTGAGTAGTACAGAATTCTCAAGCATTATCAGAACAAAAAAAACTTAATAGAAGCATAGAAAAGATTCTTCATTTCAATAACAAAATTTTGAATCACGGTACTCATATCTATTCATTAACAAAAAGACCCACAATAATCTGAAAAAATCATCCACAACAACTAAGTAATACTTATGTCCCTGATGATCTGGGACACAGCTTGAAACCCACATATCAAAATGAAAAAGCTTAAAAAGACTCTGACTACTACGACCTTGACGACTTGGAAAGCTAGACAGGTAATGTTTTCCAAGCTGACATGGTTCATACTGAAAGGTGGACTTGACAGAAATCCCATGGATGAAACGAAAAATCTTCTGCAACAGAAGATGACCAAAGCAAAGATGCCAAGTGTATGGAGAGATCGACCCAGCAGAAAGGGAGCTAGCACCAGTATATGAAAAATGGATCAACCTTTAAAGACTTCCAAGCTCACGACCACATCCAATCACCATGCCCGTAGGTATATCCTGGAAAACAAGGGAAGCAGGATCAAATATAGCAGGGCAATTTAAATCTTTTATAATCTGACTAATATAGAATAAATTCATCGAGAACTCTGGTGCATGAAGAACAGACTACAAACACATGAAGGGAGCCAAATGGACCCCTCCTGTCGATGATGGAAGAATGTGTCCCATCAGCAATTACCACTGATATACCAAGTTGTACATGGCTATAAGAGCTGAACTGTTAGCGATCTCCACAAAGATGATGAGAAGCTCCAGAGTCCACGATCCATTCCAAAGGGTATGGTCGAGAGCGACTAGTAAAACCATGAGCAATACATGACAACTCGTGGAGGCAGAAGCAGTAATATCTGATGGGCCAGTAGAAGTACCAGAAGATCCGTTGAAAGTCCTGGGACCCGGAATGACCCAAATCGCTATGACCCTCGAGATGGCTATCAATCAGACCCGTACTCTATCCATGACGCACCATGTTTAGTCGCTGATTTGCCGGAAAGTCTTACGGAACGGGTGAACTGTCCGACCTTTTTTATCCTTTTTTTCCACAAGGTTTGTTAAGCATCCTTCTCACTCCACGGGAGACCGTCGTCCTATGTCATCAGGCAGCTAGACCAAATCCCACTTCTTTTTCAAAGAGAGGCATGATCTCTCTCAGTCATGCAACAAAGTCATCATAACGATAATCGGTGGAGTCATGAGCAGTCTGGATCTACTCAACAGCACGTAGGGATGGAGGGAAGTTGTTCTTGAAATAGCATGTGTCCTCTGAATGGCCTGATCGATGACAAATCAATGACAATAAGAAGAGGGTGGACGCAGGCATGTGCCTCTTCTACCACATGTGTCCCTTCCTCTGAACTAAGGTGAGCCACCTCTACGTCGAGAAGTCACCATAGCTAACGACATCTGAGAAGATGTATTAAAGGGGATACTCAGTCTACTCAATCTGCGATACGCCTCCTTTATTGGTGGTACGGTAGCATCTGTGAGGAGCTGAGATCGATTTGAGCCGTATTCCGGGTTAAGGGCAGCCAGAAACACCCACGTTATGACATAATCACGAGAGGTCTTACGATGTTCTAGTGAAGCCGTCAAAGGTATGTAACTATGGAGTCGCTCAAACATACCCTTGAGAAATGTGTACAGGACGTGAAGAGGACGACCACCCTATTTGGTTGGGAAGATATCATGTTGGAATTGCAAGCTCTTTGATTCATTCTTCGCTTGAGAATATGTAACTGCGACGATGTCCCACATTGCCTTTGTTGTGGGATGACTTAAGATATCATTGGTTATTTCGACGAGACAATACCAAATAGCCATACTTCAGCATATAAATCATAACTCGTAAATTCATGCCTATGTAATGCAAGGCTTATGATGTAACTAACATATGACCTCCCTTAATGTTGCATGTTGTCTATATATGTCTCACAATATATGCATGGGCAAAACAAAATCAGGTGGCATATATGAACATACGCAACATACAATGTGATATACCTTGATTACTAACCATCTGTTCTGTTAAACTCAGTTGAAGAACTATCTTATGATCATGTTTTTGTGCATGTTTGCTTCCCCTACTTGCAACATACAATATGTGGTATTATATATGTTATTTGACTAACATATAATATGTTGTTATGTTATCTGGCATTAGTATGTTATGTTATCTGGCATTATGATTTAGGGCATACATATATGAATAACATACTATTTGTTAAACATACTATAAATATATAAGAGTATAACAAATTAAATGGTTAATAATTAATATTATATTTAAGATATCATAATTAATAAATACATGATATATATATACACATTTGAATATCAAGCCCAATGCAGCCCAAGGCAGCACCTCACCGCCTCACAAGGTAAGGAGCACCTTAGGCAAGTGCTCACCTAGCATGCAAGAGGCTATAGCCTCGAGACATACGCCCCGACACCTCAAAGCATGTTTTTAAACCACTTATAATCACTACCTATATTCCACGAAATGGTGCACCACAAATAGGAGCTAATGAATAGAACCATGATTCTATAGAGAGACATTTCAATTCCTTAAGGAAAAAATTAATTTGATAAACGGTAATACATATATTGGATTCATCAAAAGATAACTAGAAGTTCCAACCACTAAAAAATTATAGCAAGCCCAAAAAATTAATTTACTGATTGATAATACATATATCGAATAACTGTTGATTACTTGTTTTTCGAATCCTTTTATGAGTTCTATCAGTATATTTTTCTAATCATTAGTTCATATTATACTATACCATATCCGATTATATTTATTGGAACTGTTGAAGTCTTTCAAGTGGAGGTGCTCCAATTGGATCGATAATCGATCTAGGTTTCATCGTGAACCTAATTGGTTACTATTTATATAAATCAGCCCATTGATATAGAAACTTTTGTACCAGAAGCAATGGTATCTCCAGTTAAAGCCTCTCTGGAATGTAAAATATATTTTTTCTCACCATTCTCATAGTGTATAGGACAAATGTCTGCAATTCAATTAGGGTTGTATTATATAGTTATAATTCCACCATATATTTTTTTCATTCCGTCGAAAATCGATTTTACGATATAGATGCTTTTGACCTCCCCCTCTATACCTTGTGTTAATGATTCCATGATTCCTCCGACATTTTGATTTTATTTATTTTTGTTGAGTCAGAAAAGGGGGAAGCACTCCAGAGGTATCTACCTCAAGCTATATTAAAATAAATGGTTATAGGTAAACTTACAGCTTCCATCCAGGTCTCGAGGAGAGATCTAGCTAAATGAACAACATTATCAATATAAATCTATGTGAAACGAAAAATTAGCCCATTATGAGAGCCAGATCACCCAGATCGTGGTGAATGGACGCAACAACTCCGACATCGATCTGAACTAGTTGACCACCAAGGAGTTCCACAAGTTCGTGTGGGAAGGGTCTACCCATGAAATGTTCATCTCCGACCAAATCTCACAGATCCGAGCACAAGAATAGAAAAGATTATCCAAATCTTCCTCCTCAGCAGCACACATAGAGCACAAAGTGTCACCTCCTTGGATGAAGGAGGATCTCCCAGCCTTAATCAGCAACCCTCCAAGCTTGTGGAGTCAAAGGAAAACTCTGAACTTCATTGGTGCCGTCAAAGTCCATATCAATTTGCAGCCCCTCTCCCTGTCCCACAGGTCCACGTCATCACCGTTCATAAGAGGCATGTAGGCAATCCTCACAAAGAAGAAGCCATCTCACCAAATCCAGTGGTCCCGCCACCAGTTGGGTCTGGGGATGACGTCATCTCCTCAATCATATGCATAAATTCGTCGAATCGTTGCTCAAATGGCGGAGAGAACTAAGGCATCCACTACCCATCCACCCATGCGTCCCCCCATGCACATCTCTGAATTCCCAACGAGAGCAAAAAGGCGAGGGAAGCGCTCCAGAAGAGGTCCTTCCCCGTACCAGTTATCCTTCCAAGAACATAAAGGATTTCCCATGACCAACCATCAAGCGCATCTACGCCAGAATCTCATGCAACATCGATCAAATAGCCTTCCAAAAGGTCGAGTGGTGGCATTGAGATGAAGCCTCCAACCGCGGTTGCGCCTGAATGGCGTAAATATCCCGAATAAGACTACAAGTAAGTTCCTCACCTGGGCCCTAGAGCCATGCCACCAACTTCAACAGCAAAGCATTATTCATGTCCTCCAGTCTGAGAATACCCAAACCACCTTGCTCCTTCGATCAAGTGACCAAATTAGCATGGAAAAAGAAATGAGTATCGATGGTTCCATAATTCCAAATTACGATGGAAAAATGCAAAAGGGAAGTATATCACATAAACAAATGTGAGATATATCTATTCATATTGAATTGTGGATACATTGGTGATTTTTTTAAAGAAAAAAGGGCCTACACGATATAATTGTGTGCCCAAAAACTTCACCATTTATCAAATATTTATTACACGCCTATTACAAGTATGAACAGAAAATGTAAGTTACATAGCCAGTTTTCCGTCAACGTATTAGCATGTGCCACAAAATTCTCAACGTGCACGCGATCTAGGCAAAATATCGCCCCATTTCGATTCAGCCAAAGAGCCCAGATGATTGTCACACATCTTGATCTCTCCTCCTCTATATCCCCTAATCCATTCCAATGGAGACCTAAAACCTAGATACACTTTCAGTGCTCACCGCTTGGAACCCAAAGCAATTATAGACCTCCACCGAGCTATTACATGTGAAAAAATGTCATCGACATCCTCCACCCCTCTTGACATATGGGACAAGTCTGATCTGCCCCCTAAATGAGACGAGTAAACCTTTCTCAAGTCAAAATTCTTCCCTTCCTGAAGATCCACATGAAAACCTTCACTCTAACCGGTACCTTCCACTTCCATATCCGCCTACAGTCCACCGCACCCTCCAAGATCAAAAATCATTGGCCTCCTTATCGCCTTGTAAGCTTTCCCAATCGTAAAAGAACCATCATGTCAGATCTAGCATTCCCGCCCCTTTGTAGGTTAAGCCACCTCATCCAGCTCCGCAAGCAAGCACATGAATTTTTCCAGTAGTTGATCTGAGAGCTCCGATCTAAAATGTGAGAAAAAAGATTGCTCATCCCATACATCTGCCACTAAGCAAGACAAGTGCTCTGCCATCACCATTAAGGGTGGGAATTTTGCTGCCAAAATCCCACCCTCACTCCAATCATCAGTCCAGAAGAGGAAACCCGTGTCATCCCAAACCACGGGCCTCAAAAACGGGCGTATCTCCTGCGCTATACTGCAGATGCCCCTCCAGAAGTATGGGGGCGCGATGCCAAGATCTTTGTTATAAAATAGAAAGCGGAAGCGGGATAACATAATAAAGAAGAATAATCACGAAGAACACAAAGATTTTTATGTGGAACCCTACTCCATGAGGAGCGGGATGAAACCACAGGAGAAGCCCTCAACGGGGCGGATATTCTATTGAATTTCTCAATGAGTACAGGAGGTCTGGGGCTCCTTATATAGCCTTCCCAGAGCCTCCAAGTCCCACTGCTGGTCCATGTGGGACTAAACATATGATGGGGTAAATGGATCTTCTCCAGAATCCATTTACCCTGCTACAACATAATAGGCGCATACCACTAATACTCCTACACTCCCCCTCAAGCTGGAGCATGCAATGCTCAGCTTGGACAAACATAAAGAGACTCAACTCAACTCTACAAGACACTACGGACAATATCAACCCAACGCGCACATGCTGCAGTCGAGGACGTTGCTTCTCATGCCGTGCAGGTGAGGAGGACGAACGGGCTGGAGTGTGAGTCAATTGAAGACTCGTAACCTGACCATCGAGTCTGAACTTGCGCCTGAAGTCTCCTCGTCGGAGAACTGGGTCTCTCCCATCTGGCTCAGAGAATGGTGCACTGCTCTGGTGTACCTATGATACCACATGAAAACCCTGCCAACATATGGCATAGGGAATGGTCCTCTACTCTGGAGTCCCTATGGCTCACATGAAAACTCTGGCCTGACAACTGGAAGAATGATGGGGACCTCTGACAAAGATGGCAACTTATGCTCATCTGACAATAAGACCGCACACTTGTGCGTGTCTGGAACTGGACTCGGAACATTCTGACGTCGAGTCTGAACACCTGTAGAGTCTGAATCTGAACTGGTCTGACGAATCTGATATCTCGGAATCTGCAACATGACCTGTGACTCTACATATACTCCCCCTTTCTCCCATACTTGTCGGAAAACATGGATGTCGACCAAGTTGGGAGAAGACAAGATAAATAGGGGGTAAATACAACATGAATATCCTTGAAACATTTCTTGCGGCTTTTCATCATTTTTTTTTTTTAAATAAGCCGTCATTTTTTTTTGAGACATTTTTTTTTAAGCCGTTGACATTTTTTTTTACGACTTTCTCAAAAACATTTTTTTTTACTTGCGTACAGCTCTTTTCTTGTACGCGCTTTTTTTTTTATCGGCCCACTTGGGCCCAACTCTCTCCTTTCTTTTTTTTTCTCTTTTTTTTTTTGAACTTCTTTCCTTTTCTTTCAAATGAGACCTCCCCCTTTTTTTTTTAAATACACGGCCTTTTTTTTTTTTTACAAACAGGGCAACGGCTGGCTGTCCCCTTTTTTTTTTTTAACGAAACGGCCCACTCGGGCCCATGAAAACGTGCGCCCCCACTAGGGTTCCCACGTTGGGAACCCTTCTCGTCAAATGCCGCCGCCAGAGGGTGGAGGGGGATCTTCATGCCTGGAGATTGGCGGCAAGGCTGGGGACCCTTTCAGGAGGGTATCGCCGGCGCCTGCGAGAAGGTCTGGGAGATGTTGGCGCCGCCTTGCAGCCGCCTGACCTGGGAGTACACGGAGTCGCGGAGGTAGGTGGTGCTCCGCCAGGAGCCTGGGGGCTGTAGCGGTGGGGCTTGCCGTTTGCGCCGCCTGCGCGTGCTGCGCGTGATGTGCCAAGAGGGCTGCTCCGCCTGGGTTGTAGTGCGCGATGGAGTTGAAGAGCCGCCGCCTAGAGGGTCTACGTTGGGAGACCGCTGGAGACATGGAGCGCAAGAGAGATGCGCTGATCTGGGAAGGAGGCCGAAGAACTGGTCGTGGTGATCTGGCAAGGGAGATGCGCGCCTGTGCTAGGAAGAAGGGACTTGGAGGACGCCGCCTGCGTTTGGTGTTCTGGAGTTCTTGCGCTGTGCGCAAGGGCGATTGGAAGTCGGAGAGGGTTTGCGCCGATGAAGGAGCTCGTCACGTGAAGGCGCCTGGCTTTCTTTCGGAGGTGCGTGGCTCCTGCCTGGGGGTTTCTTCATCACCTGGCGATGAGGGCTGAAAGTAGCAAGGGTGATTGAATCGCCGCCGCCGATGGTGAAGAAACGGCTAGGGCTTGCGGGAGTTGGTGGCAGCCTGCTGTACCAGAGGGGATCGATCGTGTGAGATCTGTGAGACTATGCCTTGCTACACCACCGCCTGGACATGGTGGTTCCAGAGATCGTTGAATAGAATCATGAACAGAATCATGGTTTCATAGAAACCCTAGAATAATGAACAGATCTCTAGTAGGAACAATAATCTCATCCACGAACAAAACAATCTTCAAACTAAGAACTTCAGCCTTCACAGAATTAGGGTTTTGTGAAACCCTTGATCTTTTGAACAAATCACGAATCTCGAAAAACAACGAACAAGAAATCCCCGAGAATCGAACTGCTCTGATACCATGTTATAAAATAGAAAGCGGAAGCGGGATAACATAATAAAGAAGAATAATCACGAAGAACACAAAGATTTTTATGTGGAACCCTACTCCATGAGGAGCGGGATGAAACCACAGGAAAAGCCCTCAACGGGGCGGATATTCTATTGAATTTCTCAATGAGTACAGGAGGTCTGGGGCTCCTTATATAGCCTTCCCAGAGCCTCCAAGTCCCACTGCTGGTCCATGTGGGACTAAACATATGATGGGGTAAATGGATCTTCTCCAGAATCCATTTACCCTGCTACAACATAATAGGCGCATACCACTAATACTCCAACAATCTTCACTAGCAGGAAATGAAAGTACATGTCCATGGATTCTCCTGACAAGGTTACAGATGAGGCCATCACATTCACCCCAAATCCACACAACCCACTTGCCGAGCAAGGCCTTATTCATCTCCTCTAGACATCGTATACCAAGGCCCCCCTCCTGACATGATACTGAGTTCCAATCCACCATATGGAAACCGTTGTATTGCCACGAAGATGACCAATAAAATTGCATTTAATGGTTTCAAGACTCTTCCTCACACCCCCAGGTATCATCCTAAACAAAAGGAAAAAGATCGAGATCATCGATAGCACCAACCTGCCTCTCATGGATAAACACAGAGATTTCCACTCGGCCAGCTTCTGCTCCAGCTTCTCAATCATCGGTAGCTAGTCGGATGCACGAATCCGACTAGCCACCAAGGGTACGCCAAGGTATCGTCGTGGCATGTCCCAATGTGGGGATGCCAGCCATCTCGCACATGACTATCTCCGCCTCTGATAAGCCAAAAGGAACGAATTCCAACTTATCCATGTTCAACCTCAACCCATAAAAAGAGCCCCAAAAATGTCCAGAACCACTGCAAAACCTCTGCAACTGCTCGTGCCACCCTCTGCAAAGAGTATAGTGCCATCTGCATACTGGAGGATGGGAATGGGCACGTCTCCGTTCGAGTATCCTCTGCAGAAGCCCCTTGAAACTGTCTGCTCAACCACAAATGTCAAGGCATCCGTCACAAGCACAAAAATAGAGGCGTCAATGGTAACCCTTGTCAAACACCTCGTCAAGGCTGGAAAAAACCTCCCTTCGACTGCCCGTTCACAAGCACTGCACAGGATGAGGTCGTGACACACGTCTTCATCCACAAAATCCATCTCTCAGGAAATCCCATACTGTGTAGCGAAGCCCGGATGAATCTCCAATCCACACAGTTGTAAGCCTTTGAAAAATTCACCTTCCACGGAACCCCCTCAACTCTCCTACGTCATTCTGCTACAATCTTAGAAGTTGAGACAACACTACCCATAAGTTGTTGTCCAAGTAAGAAAACACATTGAAGTGGTGAGATAATCTTGGCCAGAACGCCCCTAAGACAGTTTGTCGGGACCTTGGCCACAATGAGGTAGATTGTGTTGGATAATGCAATAGGTCTATAGTCATCAACCCTAGTTGCCGCATCCTTCTTTGGGAGCAAAAGAAATGAGAGACCGATTGAGCCTATCAAATCTAAATTTCCGTCCTCAAATTCAGCCGCAACTTCTAAGACCTCATCAGCAATCAAATCCTAGAATTCCCTATAGAAGAAAACAGGAAATCCATCTGGTCTTGGGCAGCCATACGTGTTGAGCCCAAAGATGGCTTCTCGTATCTCCAACACTCCAACACGCCTCGTCAGCATCTTGCTCCCACATGTGGTTCACCCCCAACCCTAACCAGCGCAACCCACAATGTAGGAGTCGCTTGCTCATGCCCTTGAAGTAGTTTGTGATCGCCCTCGCCACCTCCCACTCCTCAATGAACTCCTCACCCCCCTTTGTTGGTGGAAAAGAGCGATCTGTATATTCCATAGAACCCTAGGGTCTCTTATATAGAGAAGACCCATGGGTAAATTACATAATACGGATAAAGAAAAAATAAAAATAGATAAAATACTACATGGACTACATGATATTCTCTACACTCCCCCTCAAGATGGAGCATAGATATCAATCATGCTCGGCTTGGAAGAACAGCTCTGAAAAGGTCCTCTGAGCAATGGCTTGGTGAAGATGTCAGCAGTCTGATCCTCGGAACTAACATGTGAAGTAGAGATCATGCCCTTCTGGATCATATCTCTAGTGTAGTGGCAGTCTATCTCAATATGCTTTATTCTTTCATGAAACGATGGATTATTGGTAATGAACAAAGCTGCTTGATTGTCACATTGTAGCTGTATTGGTAGAGGTACATTTATATGCAAGTCTTCTAGTACAGCTCGAACCCACATCATTTTCGTGCTTGCTTGTGCCATGGCCCTATATTCAGACTCAGTACTGGATCTTGCCACAACAGTTTGTTTCTTACTCTTCCAAGAGACCAGAGAACTACCAACAAAAACTGCAAAGCCCGAAGTGGACTTACGATCTTTAGGGCATCCTGCGTAGTCTGCATCTGCACAAGCTGAAATAGACAAATCTGTGTTCTTTCTAAATAGCAATCCTGAGCCTGGAGAAGACTTTAGATACCTTAGTAACATGTATATAGCATCCATATGTACATGTCTTGGTTGCTCCATAAATTGACTCACTCGACTTACTGCAAAAGCAATATCAGGTCGAGTTATAGTGATGTAAAGAAGCTTACCCACCATTTCTCTATATCTTCTCCTGTCCACCTCTTCAGTATCGTTGTCATATAATTTCATGCTTGGATCCATAGGAGTGCTCGATGGTCTACATCCAATCATGCTTGTTTCAACTAGCAAATCTGTAATGTACTTTCTTTGGGTCATTACCAGACCCTATAAATTCCTGGCAAACTCCAGCCTCAGAAAATATCTTAGGGTACCAAGATCCTTCGTGACAAACGGACGGCCCAAAAATGATTTTGTCATCTCTACCCCTTGAGCATCATTTCCTGTAACCAGAATATCATCAACATATACCATGATGACAACCATACCTCTAGAAGTCTTCTGAATGAACAGCAAGTGATACGCATTTGATCTTTCGAACCCCTGTCGTTCAATCAGGTGGGAAAGCTTCTGGAACTTCGCTCGTGGGCTCTATTTAAGGCCATATATCGCCTTGTGAAGTCTACATACCATATGATTCTCCCCCTCAGCAGTAAACCCTGGTGGTTGCTGCATGTAGACTTCTTCCTGCAAATCTCCATACAAGAAGGCATTCTTGACATCAAGCTGAAATATAGACCAGTCATGTACCACAGCAACAGATAGGAGGATGCGAAGAGTAGAGTGACGAGCCACTGGAGAGAATGTATCCAAATAGTCCACGCTCTAAGTTTGAGTAAAGCCTCGCGCCACTAACCGTGCCTTGTACCGATAAAGACTCCCATCGTCGTGGTATTTCACTGTGAACACCCATTTGCAGCTAACAATAGATGCTCCTGATGGAGCGGTAACCAAGCTCCATGTGCCCCGAGACTCTAAAGCAGCCAATTCTTCTTCCATAGCCAACCATCACCAGTCAATTTTCATAGCATCCTGATAATTCCGTGGTATCTCCACGGAAGACAAAGCCGCGGCAAATATCTGGAAGTCTCCTGTGAGACGATGAAAGGAAACCTAGGAAGCAAGAGGATAAGATGCGCAAGTACGTTTTTGCTTCTGAATAGCAATAGGGACATCAAGATCATCATCCACTGTAATCGATGGTTCACATTCCTCCTGCAAAGAAGAATCCTGCACAGGCACACTATCTGACCCATCGTTAATAATAGCATCTGGACATACCTGAGGCATGATGGATGATTAACATGTCGCCTGAGCAGGACCTGATCGACGTGTATAGAATTTAGATGTAACATCAGCACTGATAAAATATTTCATGTTCACAGGGTCGTAACAACGGTAACCCTTCTGAGTCCGAGGGTAATCCACAAAGACAGACTTGACAGCTCTAGGAGAGAATTTGTTAAGTCCATGAGACAAGTGGTGAACAAAAGCAACAACACCAAAGACACGAGGGGTAAGACAAAATAGTTCCTTCTCGGGGAAAATAATAGAAAGAGGAATCTTCTCACCAAGTACAGAAGACGGCATACGATTGACCAGATAGCAGGCTTTAAGAACAGCATCTAGGCGCACAACTCTGGATAAGCAGGGTTCGAGCAATATCAAGGAGATGACGATGTTTTCTCTCTGCCACACCATTCTGTTGAGATGTACAAGGGCAAGTGGTTTGATGAATAATACCTCTGGACAAAAAGAACTGTGAGAGAGATTGAGTGCAGAATTCCAACACATTATCCATACGAACATATTTGACAGAAAAGGAAAAAACATTCTGTACTTCAATGATAAGATTTCTAATAACATCCCCTGCTTGAGATTTATTCTTTAAAAGAAATACCCACGATACACGAGAGAAATCATCAACGACTACAAGATAGAACATGTGCCCCTGATGATCAGGAACACGACTTGGACCCCAAATATCAACATGAAATAATTCAAAAGGGGAGCTACTGCTCCGACACTGACGACGAGGAAAGCTACCTCGATGATGCTTTCCCAAGTGACAAGCTTCACATCGAAACGATGAACTTGGACGAATATGAGGCAAGAGATGACGCAGCTTTTGAAGCAGTAGGTGACCAAAACGTAGATGTCAGGTATACGGAGAGACTGCTCCTGCGGAATAGGAAGAGACGCCAGCATATGAATTTCGGACCATGCGATAGAGACCATTTTGCTCAGAGCCACAGCCAATCACCCTGCCCGTTAGTATGTCTTGAAAAATAAGAGAATACGGGTCAAATATAGCGTGACAGTGCAAATCCTTCGTAAGCTGACTAATAGATAGTAGATTCATGGAAAACTCAGGAGCATGTAGAACATTCTGCAAGCACAAGGATGGTGACAATGTAACCTCCCCCTGTCCGATGATGGGGGAATGAGTCCCGCCATCTATGAGCACTGAGTGTCCAGGTGGAATGTCTCTGTATGACTCAAGTCTATCTCTGTCGCGGCAGAGACGATGGGTTGCACCGGAGTCCATAATCCAATCTGAGATCATGATAGGATGTAAAAGCAGAAGCACTACCTGAGGTACTAGCAGCGGCAGAAGTACTGGCAGATGTTGAAGCAGCAACATCTGAAGATCCTCCTGGAATCTCTGTAGATGATTGAGGCATAATATCGCGTAATCGCGTTACAAGCTCCACAAATCGATGATCTGAAGTGGATGCCGACGGAGATGGAACATGTTCAGCTACATGTGTTGATGCAGGAAAACCATGCTTAGAATAGCATGTGTCCTCGGAGTGACCAGTGCGATGACAGAAAGTGCATGGTTGGCTAAAACGACCTCCTCTGCCACGAGGTCCACGGCCACGAAAGGAAGATCGACCACCTCGCCCTCGCGACACAACCATCGCCGAAGGTGGAGTAGAAGTGCTGGAAGGAACAGAGATACGACTAAGCCTCGGTAGACTTCCTCCATAGAAGGAATGGTAGCATCGGCAAGTATCTGAGACCGGGTTGCCTCATACTCAGGATCAAGAGCTGCTAGCAATACCCCCACCATGGTAGCATTCCGGAAGATCTTTTGCTTCTCAGGGGTAGCTGTGAGAGGTATAGTGCTATATATCTTCTCAAACATCCCCCTCAGGATGTATACAAGGAGTGGAGCGGCCGCTCATTCTGCTTCATCGTAAAAATGTCATGCTGGAGCTGTAACATCTTCGTCTCATTCCGTGACTGTGAATATGTTGCGGCCAGTATATCCCACATCGCCTTAGCGGTGGGCTGATGGAGGACATCATTGGCTATCTCCATCGACAACATGCCTGACAACCAAACCTTGGCATATGAATCATCTGCCTCCCAGGAGACATAGATCCCAGTCTTCTCTACAAGCTCATCCTCGGTAAGAATATGCTTCTTACCCTTCGACTTCATGAGGCTCATGAACTGCATCGCCCAGAGCTCATAGTTCGTCCCGTCCATCTTAACTATTATCGTTGAACCTTTGAATGCGCCTATGGAGGGCATATCGACCTTTTTCTCTGACATGTAGCCGTAGATGAAGAACTAAGGATTGTAGACAAGAAACATGTGTCTACAAAGACTTGATAGGATTTGAGTGCATATGTAGACTTTACGCACTCAAATCCATGAAGATAGAACGGCCGACGGAAGGAGGGGCGTCGGTGTGAAGGAAGGGGAACCTGGCGGTGGGGGTCCCCTACCTTAAGTGTTGATCAGCGGTGGAGAGAAGGGAGCGAGGGACCCGACGGAGAGAGGGGGAGGTCCGGCGACGTTGGCGGCGGAAGAGAGAGAGAGAGAGACGGCGATAGCAACGACGGCCTAGGAGGAGAGAGAGGTGGCGGCCTAGGGAGAGAGGGAGGGGTTTGGTGGTGGAAAATCCTAGGGTTAGGGTTTTGGCTCTAATACCATGTTGTTGGAAATGAGCGATCTGTATATTCCATAGAACCCTAGGGTCTCTTATATAGAGAAGACCCATGGGAAAATTACATAATACGGATACAGGAAAAATAAAAATAGATAAAATACTACACGGACTACATAATATTCTCTGCACCCTCCCCCTTCAACCGAGTGTATCATGTTCATTTGTCTTCTTTCGCTCACCATTGCGTAGAAGAATATGTTATTAACATCACCCTCCTTCAACCATCTTTGTCATGACCTCTACCTCCATTCTCATTCACACTTCCGAACTTCCTCCTCCAAGATCTTCCGTATTACCTCCCAATTGACTAGCTCCTCCTCGTCTAGCTCCCTCTCATCCACCAAAGAATCCAACCTGACCATGTGCTCGATTCCTTCATAGCTCACGTTAAGTTCGAGACTCCCTCTTGAACACCGATAATAAGTGTCGTCGGGCTGGTAAATTCTTTGCAAGTCTTACCATAACTGACCCCTATACCGTCATTTCCGACCAAAAAGTGCTAACCAAAACACGAAAACCCTCTTCCAACAGCCAGAATTATTCGAACTGGAGTATGAAGACGAACCTTTGTCGTTGCAAGAGTCGAGGCATAGTGATGTATGGTTTGATCGTGATTTCTGTAGGGAGATGATCGAAGCCAAACTAAAAACCTCCAAAGCTTCCACGGATAGAAGGAAACGGTCGGTGCGCGACCAAGATGCCGAACTCCTCCAAGTGTATTTACTGTTAGTAGCATCTAGGACCTCGAGAGCAAGTTCCTCCATCAACTCCCCAAACATGCCAGATTCGAGGTCCTGTGTACCCTCCCCCCCCCCCCCGCCTATCCTCTCATACGTAACATTAAAATGTTCACCCACAAACCAAGCCAGCTTTGGGAAACGTGCTCTAACCAAACATAACTTGTCCCACAAAACAGAATTTGCAGAATCCCCCACTATGTCGTACACAGAGGTGACCATGAAGCAAGATTGGTCACTCTTGTTTATTAGAACCATCGAGGCCGAGCGAACCAAAATTGCCTCCTCATCTAGCTCATATAAGTCTCCATTCCAAGCAACCACTATCCCCCCTAAGCTTATGTTGGCCAGTACGGTTCTGAATTCATTAAGATGGGGGTAGAAATGGAGTCCCGTCTCATCAAAGTCCCAAGCGTCAATTTTTGTTTCCTGCAAGAAAGCAATGTCAGCCTTCCACAAAGCTAGCATGGATCCAACCGACATTCGTTTCTCTGATTGGCCCAGGCCCCGTACATTCCAAGTGATGTTCTTCATGGAGAACCGAGGGGGAAGCCCTTGCCATCCGTACCCCTACAGTTTGAGCAATTTCCAGTTTAGAGGTCCTCGACTTCAATTTCGTCGGCCATTTCAGTCGCAATCCGTGCACTGCTCCCCTCCCCGTCACAATCAGAAACCTTCTCCACCTGGGAAACCCCTCCTTTCTGTATTGCACCCCTATCCTCTCCTTTTGACATTGCAATTCTCTCCTCCACGCTAACAGCACAAGCTATCAACCTTACCTCACCTTCCGCTTCTCATTGGTTTTTAAGTACCCTTAACCCCATAATCCAATACACATTCGACCTTCGACGCTTTCGCGAGAACGTAACCATCTGGCTCAAACGCATTGGAGTTCACCCTTCCAAGGATTACTCCATCTCATGACCATTGCATGAATCTTTTCTGATCAACCCCACCCCTATTTTTCACCCTCCGCGAGATGTCGTTGGTTTCTTGTGAATGGCCCTTCCACCTCCATGAAATAAACCCTTGATTCTGCTATCGTCGGCAATAGACGATGCTCCTGCGATCAAGAGGTTGCCATAATACTCGCTGCTTGGTGTTGTTGTCGGCACACGGTGTTTCGAACGTTGCAGACTCCTAGAGAGGTCGACTAACTTAGCCGAGAGAGAAGATGTATGCGGTCCCAAAGTTGTATTGACCACCAGTTGTTGAAAAATGTGTGAAGCAGCAACCATCAATACCATTGCCTTCTCCCTTTCAGAACTTGAGTCGGGTAATTTCGTAGCTGGGCTCAAGTCCATCCCCGTAACCAGGTTTATTACCGAACACGAGAAATGTACCACCGTATCGAACACCGAGGATCCGAGAGGCGCTGGTTCGGAAACGTGATAAAAGCCCCCATAGTCGAACACGAAATTGGGTTGCCCTTAGTCAGTTTTGGATCCGACACCGCCTTAGTGGAGTTCGAAGCAGCATGCCCTAAACTGGGGTTTTCGTAATTGGAATCGGTCGGGCTTATTTGGGGGTCCCGAGTTAGATTCATGAATCCACCTCTCATCGCCATCATATTCAAATTTCTAAATTAAAAGTTAGAGTTTCTCGAGAAAGACCTTTAGGCTTCATCTCCCTGGCAACGATCGGCCATCAAGTTTCCCATCATCGAGCACGATCTTTAATCGTCTCCGGCGCCTCAAACTTCGACAACCGCCAGGCATAGGGCATGGGTCTCCGAGCAATACACGTGACTCTGAGAGGTGACTGAGGCTGCTTCCCCTTCATCAACAACACCATCTCTGATCCCTTGCCTAGCCTCATGTCGGTGCTGCAAATCTCTATCACGTCACCAATGTTCTCCAACTCCTCCTAAAGCACCTCTATTCTTCTGCATCTCAAAGGAACTCCGGCCACTAAGAGCTTCCATGCCATTTTGCCATCCCCAATGCTTCCATCCAGAAATCATGGTCGTCGCCACTTCACCACACCCATTGCATCAAGGGTAGGCCATACTCCATCACCCCAAAAAATGCTTCTTTCACTCCCTCTAGTGACAACCCTTTAATGCAAAAAAGGGGAGAGGGATCCTCCCTTCAGTCGCACAACATCGACGCTGGCGCCTCAACCCTTTGCTGCCACCATCCTCCCTTTCAGCTTCCCTAAAATCAGTGTGTCGCCTTCCCCCACCACCAGTCCATCCAGTGGATCTTCCTGCACCGCCTCCATCGATAACCGCGTGAGTCGATTTTCCCACACCTCATAAGACATCATTACGAGGGGCGAGAGCCGTATTGTTGCTTCCATACTTGCTACATGGGTAGCATGCCCTGCCGTCTCCACGACAATCATTGTGGGCTCCTTCTTCGAGTGCATCCCTCTTGCCGGACACTCCCTCCAACGATGGCCTGAGAGACCACATCAAAAGCAAGGTTGAACAACTGACGCACAGGCCATGGACAGGTGGTCAGTCGCACAGCATCTGAAGCACTATCTTGCCGCGTTGTTCTTGTTATTCGGAGGATGTTTCTTCTCCTTTAACGTGCTCCAAGGGCCTTCCCCCACGAGCTCCTCCATCTCCATATCATGTCGCACCTCTCCCTCTTCCTACTCTAGCTTGATGGCCCTCCAATCACCACGAGACACGGTTTTCTCCCCTTCGACACCGCCCACGCTTGCAGTCGCTCTTGCACTCGAACTCGCCTTTTGACCCCACTCATTTTTCTTGCAACGCTAAGTTCATAATGAATTATCTGTTGGAGATGGGGATTATCGGATACATCAGTGATAAAACTTTAAAACATGTTATGAGATATCCACTATATGACAAATAATTCTGTTAGTGATTATTCGTGTTTGTTTACCCAACATATGTATCCAAGGTTCAAAAATTCCTTTCAAAAAAGGTTCGAAAATTCGATATGTGGATTCATTCAACTATGTTGTCGCATAAAGGTTGCGTGGTGCAAAGGAATATGTGACGAAAATGTGATCTTACGCAATTTTAAGTTTTTTAATATAAAGTAGATAGATATCTATTCTCAATATTTCATTCTTAAATATTGTCAAATATTTTTAGAGTAAACAATTAAATTTAAGGTAGTTGTCCGATTTTAACATACCTTTTGTAATAAACTATGTAAACATAGCTTAAAAGTTGACTATTTTTTGTTAACATTTAAAAAAATACTAATAAAATAAATATTCTTAAAAAAAGATAATATTAGAGTCAAATTTATATTTCAATTCTTTGCAAACTGAATATGTGATGTTTACAATCGAATAGGTAGCCCTGTAGATCGAATAAGCAGCTTAGACCACATAATAATATGCAAATAGAATGCGCTTCAACCTACCTGTCGTATTGGCATATGTAGGCGCATATGTCATTCGCGTGGCCACATTCATGAATAATGTGCATATCCATTTTCAAGGATGTGGTATTGATTTTTCATCGTTGTCTAATACATCCATGTTGAAAAGATCTGAACTGTTTTGAGACAAATTCCTAAATGTGGAAAAAGAATCCATGTAGTCGACCCTACTTAATGTGAGAAAAGGCTTTGTTGTTGTCTAATATATGTCTAATATACCTGAATTTATATTAGAGGATAAAAACATGGTAAAACCAATATATGCATTTGTGAGAATCCATCCACTTGTATCCCTGCAAGGAAAGCAAAAAAGGATAGGAAAGGGTAAAAAAGAGAGGGAGGCAACCCCCCCCCCCAAAAAAAATACACAAGAGAGAAGGAAAGTAAGAGACAATTCAGAAGGGTGATCAAACAAGAGATCCTCGACCTACAATGATGACTTCGCCCCCATGTCGCTAACATAAGAAAAAGAAATTTTAGCGACAAGTTGTAGGAATTTTGCCCATGTCAGCAAAATAGGGAGAAAAGCACATTAATTTTAATTTTTTGAAGATTCAGATTTCCAATATATTTTTGACAATAAATAAGATAAAAATACGCATTCATATTGGTATAAATACAAGTTTTGCATAGTATACTTGTATTGACACGTACTGCGCACAATCTGATAGGTAGATATGTGGAGTAAAACTTTTAAGGCAAGCAAATAGGAATTTAGGACTTTAGAAATATCATCATCATATAGAAGTTGAAATAACAATTTAAATACAATTAGTGGTAGAAGTCGAAATAACAATTTAAATACGATTAGTAGTTCACAAAAAAAACAAACAAACTCATATCCAAATGAATCAGAATAACCATGACGAGTGTCTAGTGGATCATCCATTTGTCCCGGTTGCTCTCCCCTCTATAATTGTATCTTCTCCTCATTTGATATATGTATTCCACGTAGTTGTCCCATATCATGTAGATGTTCATGGCCTCGCAGACCATGAGAACGTGTGCATATGCATGGTCTTCGACATGCGCAAGGAAACCAATATGATGATATTTTTCTCGGAGGAGCTAGAATCACAAAGAGGTCGATGTGAGGAAGATGCATTTGATGGAGTAGGAGCCAGAGTAAATGGCATCTGTGGAGGTTGAGTTGGAAGCATTGCCGGATAAAAAGCCAAAAAAACACATATCATGCCTCACTCTATGATGGTGATGTGTTATCCCCATAACCACCAATCCAACCACTAGGCAGTACTGCATCCGTAACGAGGAGTAGTGAAGAAAGCGTACGAACCATTTTGCGACTATCCATGGGTCCATAATCATACGATTCATGTGACCCACCACTACCATAAGGGCTTGATGCGTACCATAGCCTTCAAGGCTTGATGTAGGCCCATAGCATCCACCACTCAACATCGAGTCTCCTCCAACTCCCATGGAACCAACCGAAGTAATCAAATATTCCATCATTGTGTCATCCTAGTAGCTTTATAGTTGTGGTTGTGGTAGGTACGTGTATGCAGGAGGATGTGGAGAATTAGTACCCACTTAATGGTCTAGTGGTAGTACAGTGTGTCTATCATACAAAAGACCAGGGTTGCGTTAGGTAGTCGACGGCCAGCGTAAAAACTAGTCGAATAATTCAACATGGATTTGAGCAAGAATCCATGTAGCCGGCCATACTTATAGTGGGAGAAGGCTTAGTACATTTTATCTTAGTGTATTGTCCTATATATTCTGGTGCAGCCTATTGCCCTTGATCATATCTTCGCTCATGTAGACTAGTATGTTCTTCACCGACAGAATATGTCATTCTACCAAAAGCTTCATGAACTGCATCATTGTCATCATCGTCATGTCATCCACATGATTTTGATTTGGAATTGGATCTGATGGAGCCCTCATCAACCACACCTTCCTCCAACCCTCCACCAGGTTTCGGATGTCGACCTAATTTTGTCATGTAATCATACACGCTTGCCTCCATTTGCGACACAATTTATGTGTTTAGCCTTTCTCCTCTCTCACCAAGCATGGGAGCACCACTATCATCCATCCACGTCTACAATATCTCTTTATTTTAATCATATGAATTTTAAATATTAAAGATGTAGGCAAGATCAATTGGGTCTATGTAATTTTGTTTATCATTGCCTCTCTCATGCATGCTTCATCTTCAATTTATGATTGTAATGTGAGTAGACAAGATCATGCAGCTTGTCTGCCCCCCAAGGCATTATGTCTCTTGATGTGGATGAGATTGAGGGTGCTCTACTCCAGTTCCTCCCGCATCCGCCAGTTGATGGGCGTTGCGACAAAACCTTCACATCCACCTATCACAAGTTTGGAGCATCCATTTCATAGAGGATCAATCATTGATCTATGCCACATGAAGTTAAGATCTCCTTCACACTTAAGCCAATGCCTGAACATTTAAGGTTATTATCGGGAAAAGTGATCTTTGACCTTTCATTGTAGTTACTCTCCCGAAAGAACCAAAAAGCCTCCTTAAAATATTCTCTACAAAATGATAATAGTGAGTCGGCACTATATATTAAATTACTATTAATCAAGGTAACCTTACATTTTGTACAAAAGATATTTGATTAACATGTTAAACACTTATAAAGTTATACTTATCGACTTATTGTATGCCTCATTCATGCAGTTAGTTTGCTTGTCTCTAGACTTTACTAGCTTTTTCACTACAACTTGGAGAGGCATCAGGAAATCCATGTGAGTGTCGAGGCCATGCTTGTAGTGGTAACTCAGATTTAGATAATATGATATAAAATACATAATATATTAAATATCAAAAATGATTAAGTTAGGTTCACGAGAATTTGACACATTATAGCAATTTAGACAACATAACATCCTGATGAAGAAGGTGAGATAACATTTTTATCCAACAGTCGTCTATGATGCTCAACTATGCTTTGATCCCTTCCCAATACTCCTTGACTTTCTCCCTCATCATCTGTATGGCATCATAGATGACCCCCGTCGTCAGCTTCTCGTCGCCATACACAATCCTCAAAGATGACACGATAGGTTCCATGATCTTTATTGCACGAGCTCCATCATCCCAGAAATTGAGGCCACTGATCAAGGTTTCCACCCTTTTTTTGAAATCCTGAAACGACGGAGATACACTCGGTGTTCGCCCCACGGTTTTATTCAAAAGACGAAGAAAAAAAGAAGGTGGAAATAACAAACACACATTCGCACTAGAGAGCGATTACAACACCCATTCCTGTACCAAACGCTTGGCATGAATCCCGATGTTCTTCTTATAGAATCGTTGGCCCGAGAAAAGCAAGTCATTCCTACCACGCCAAACCGCCTACAGTACGGCCAAGGGATAAAGCAACTCCCTCCTCGGCCTATCTTTATTTGCCAGAAGCGAATCGTAAAAGTTCTGGAGCTCGTCCGTGCAACACCATGCCAAATCAGCCCCCTGCCATATTCGAATCACCATGGGGCACTTGAAGAAGAGGTGTTCAACGGATTCAATCGCCTCACTGCACAGCAGGCACCTGTCAGATACACTACCTAAAAGTCCGGCACATCGGTCCCTCGTCATCAGCCTCTGTCTCCTGAGAAGTCATAGGAAGAAACCAATTCTCTCAGGAAGCTTGAGAGCCCACAAGAACGCACAATCCCGGATCAGATTCTCCGACTGAGACGGCGGCGGCCTATTAATAGCCCCAAAAGCCTTCTTGATCGTGAACGGGCCCTCCCACCAACACCAATGGTCCCTCACCTCCGAAGGGCGTCCCACCTCCATCACCCCATCGAGCAAAGCTAGGAAGTCTTCCAATCTCTGATCGGAGAAATTAGCGAAGAAAGTCGGGCACCAATTACCATCTGACTAGCAAGCAGCAGCCGAAATCAACTTGTCTTCAGCTAGACAGGCGAGGGAAGCGCGAATTGAGGGCCCCTCCCCCCGTCCAGTCGTCCGACCAGAAGGAGAAAGAATCCCCCCCCCAAGTACCAGCCTAAAGAGCCCAATATTTTTCAAGAAAACCTCCACGACCCCCCTCCAGAAAGGGGTGGGAGAGCCAATACGGTCGACCTGCGGTGGCGGCGCCCCCCCCCCCCACATCATAGATTCTGCGCACCACCTCACAGCAAAGGTCCTCCCCCGACCGCCAAATCCTGCTTGCCCATTTTAGCAACAGGGCCTCGTTCATTTGTTCAAGCGACTTCACCCCCAGCCCTCCCTGGTCCTTCTTGTGTGTAATATCCTCCCACCCAACAAGGTGGACCCCCTTCGACCCACCCTTCTACTTCCCCCATAAGAAGGCACGCATCCGCTTCTCCAGCCAAGCTCTAATTCCTACGCCGATTTGAAAGAAAGTAGATCGGAATGGACGAGAGCACCGTCTTTAAAAGGACCAGCCGCCCCCCTCTCGACAGAACAACGGACTTCCACCTCGCCAACTTTGCCTCCACCTTCTCCACAACTCTGAGCCAATCTCTCGTCCTCGCTCTGCCCGAGGTCAAAGGCATCCCCAAATAGTCCAACGGCAAGGAAGCGCAACCCGAACCCAATGCCTGCGCACACGCATCGGCCTCCTGCCTAGCGAGACTGAAGGGGACGATCTTGGACTTGTTATCATTCTTTAGCATCCCGGACAGCTCGCCAAAAATCTCCAGAGCCATGGCCATGCCTTTGGCCTCCTCCAGTCCCCCTTCAATGAAAAAGAGGGTATCATCGGCGTATTGCAGAATAGGAAACAGCAAACCTCCCTGCGAGTACCCCTTAGAGAGGCCACGGTTAATCACTCGAATAGCAATATTACTCAGGACATCCGCTGCAAGGATAAATAACGTAGGAGCAAGAGGGCAACCATGGCGAACCCCCCTCCGAGGTTGAACCAGCCCCCCCCCCTCCGGCCGACCATTCACCATGATCGAAAACGAGGTCGTGGTGACACACCGCCTCATCCAAGAGATCCACTTCTCTGGGAATCCCTTTCTCCTAAGCACAGACCAAAGAAATCTCCAATCTAGGCTATCGTAAGCCTTCGCAAAGTCCACTTTCCAAAGCACCCCGCGCTCGCTCCTCCTCCGCCAATCCGCAATGATCTCGGATGCAAGAGTGAGGCAGTCCGAGATCTGCCTCTCAGGAATGAATGTTGATTGCATCGGGGAGATAATACTGTCAACAACGCCGCTCAGCCTGCTAACGAGGACCTTTGCAGTAATAAGATATAAGGCATTAGAGACCGCAATAGGGCGAAAATCATCAATGGAAACCGGCGCCGAAGACTTGGGCAGTAAGATGATAAGCGCACGGTTGACTCTATCAAACCACGCGGTTCTCCGACAAAACTCAGAGACCACCTCCAATACCTCATGGCCCATGAGATCCCAAAAATCCTTGTAAAAAGAAACCAGGAATCCATCAGGCCCAGGTGCAGCGTCAGCATTCAGGTCCCACACAGCATCCTTAATCTATTCCAGGGTCACATCCCGTGTGAGCACGTCACAGAAAGAGTCCCGCACAGGCGTCGTATCAAGGCCCAGATACCTCCAAACTCTCGGAATATTTCTTGACGAGACACTCTTGAAATGATCAGCAATAGCTCTCCCCATCTCTTTGTTCCCCTCCACGCAAACCCCACCAATCGAGATGGAGCGCAGCGTATTGGACCTGCGTCGCCCACTAGCAAAACGGTGAAAGAAAGAAGTATCCGTGTCCCCCTCCTGCAGCCAAATACTTCTCGACCTCTGCCTCCATTCGGTGACGTGTTTTCTGTCCTCCAGAGAAACTTTCATCTGAGCAGTTGCGCGACATGCCAATTCCTCCACCGTAAGATCCCTGAGATCTTCCAGCGCATCGAAATTTCGAATGGTCTCCTCCGCCTCCTTCCTCAACGTGCATCTGACCGCCCTCGACTCCCTTTTGAAAGCAGATAGCCGCACACGCAACGAAGATAACTTCTGAACGAAGCGAGAGGCGGCGGACCCCGAGACAACCACGCCTAACCAGTGGGATCTCACCAACTCCCTAAAGTAATCCTCCAACAACTAACACTTTTCATACTTAAAAAGCCCCCTATGCGCAGGGGCAACACCAGATGACCAAACAATTGGAGTGTTGATCCGAAGAAGCTCGTGGTTTGGCCTCCACCGAGGCCAGAGAGAAAGCCTCCAGAAGCTCACTTGAAGCCAAGAAGCGGTCGATACGCGACCGAGAGTTGGTACTTCTCCAAGTATAAGCGACATCCTCCGCATCCATAACCTCAAGACCTAGCAAGTCAACGGTGTCCGCAAAGTCGAGCGAGCCTGGGTCCTGCCCCCCCTCTCCCCCCGAGCCTGTCAGATGTCAATAAAGTAACGTTGAAGTCCCCCCCAATGAGACAAGGGACTCCATCGACTGCCCTGCCAGCTGCAAGAAGGTCCTCCCAGAGCTCCCCCCGAATCAAGTTACAACAAGGACCATACACGCACGAAACAACCACCGGTAATGAGGAAACCTTACATACCATAATCACCGTCAACACGTGCCTCCCACGAATCAGTGAGTCAAAGGCCATGGAGGAGTCGCGCCACGCCACCAGCAACCCACCCGAGGATCCTACCGCATCCAATGTTCTGAACTGGTCCACGCCCCCCGCGCCAAAAGACCTCCACAGGTCGTCTGACAGTGATTGCAGCTTTGTCTCTTGCAACAAAATGATGTCGCATCCCCACTCAGTGAATCTTGACCCCACAATCCTCCGTTTATCCGGGTCATCGAGCCCACGAACATTCTAGGAAAGAATTTTCATTTGGGACCGTCGAGACTCCCATGAATTTGGGCCACACACGCGGCCTCCGCAACAATAATCTTTAACGGAGGACAAGGTTGCGCCTCCGCCCGCGAAGCCCTGGACCTATTTCTTCTTCTGTATCTCATCCCGATTCTCTTGTCGCTCACCCCCGCATCGGAAATGAGGTCCGACACTACAATAGAAGAAGCACCTGCAGCACCCCTACGAAGGCCATCGGAATTGGCCAAAGAGGGCGATGGCGATGGCGCTGGAGCATACGAGGAGGAAGCCTTCTCCCGAACCCTCCCCTCCGCTGTGAAAGGAGGGGAGAGAGAGAGTAGTCGACTGAGGAGAGCCACTCAACGCGTCACGCCGTGGATGTCGAGAAAGCCATGATAGGCAAGAACGTCGCGGGATCCGAGTATGAAGACACCACCCGACCGACATCCGCATCCGAAAAGTCCTTCGTACCCGCAAAAGCACTTGGTACCACACTTGGATCCGCGAGAGGGTCCGCATACGCAGCTCGGACACTCGGACCCATAACCGCATCAGATTTGTAAGGTGGCGGTGACGAGGTTGGTACCCCTCTGCCCACGTCATCATGCAAAGGGAAAAAGCTTGACAACAGATACAGAACCCGAGAGGAGTTCACGAAGCGCCGCGTGCAATGAACCGTGCGCGTCGTTCCACCGAAGGCTCCCCTCGGAAAGCCAACCGCCAACACGGAACCCAAAGCGTCACCGGACTCTCCACCGGCCTCCCCCCTCGGAACCTCCGGAGGAGGCGGAGGCTCGTCGACCTGAAGCTCTATTCTAAAAGAGAAACAACCGACCTCCATTTCCGCAAAAGTGCTTCGACCTCTAACCTTGTCTAGGAAGCTTTTGTTGCATTCAAGCAGGACCCTCGTGTCCTCCACAGGTGAACCGGGCTCGAGCCCGTCATCCAGCACCGCTCGAACCGTTCCCCATCATCGCAAGGCCTTCCTCAAGCATCCAACCGATCGAGATAGGAAGGGGACTCCCTTGATCCTAGCAACGCAAACCTCCATCTCCGAACAAGAACCATCCGTAAACCGCAAGCTTCTCCAGCAGACATTGCTGACATCACCATTGTTAAGAAGCTGATCCCTCTGGGATAACGGTAAACCACGTACACAGCACCTTCGATCATCCAACAGTACTACGTCCTCCGAGAACCGCGGGCCAAAAAACCCATAAAGGTGAGAAAACACAACGTCCATCATGATAACACCTTTCACCGCAAATCCGATCAATGCATGCACATCTGAAAACCGAGCGTTCACCCCGACTTCTTCCACCACCCCCTACCACAGGTTTAGGCATACTTACAGGTTGCAAAGTAGTTGCACCCCGATGTCCGTTCCTCACCACTTCGGCGAAGGTTGGCCCCCCACGACCAACATCTGAAGCACACAAGTTATGATGCCCACGTAGAAAGGCCGTGTCCCTCGCTGAAACCGAAGTTTCAACTGAACCACGAGCCGCTATGCACTTTGCCTGTCGATACCCCGTCTTCCCGCAGGTGTAGCATCTTGGTGGAGAAGGACAGAACGAGGCAACGTGCCCCCTAATACCACACCGGAAGCACCTCCGCTCAGTCTTCTTATGTGACACCCGCGTCCACCCCCCACTTCCCCCTTCAAGAGGCACCTCTTCGAAGCCGGAAGCTTGCTTCCATTCCTCCTCCCAGAGGAGGACCGCCTTCCCTTTCTCCGTGCCGCCGAACGCTCTCGCCTTCGCACCCGCACTCGCACTCACCATTTTCCTCGCATTTCCACCCTTCTACCTTACTCTCCTCGCACTTCAGGGATCTCAAGCCACTCCTTGGAACAGCACATCTTCAACACCATCTAAATTTGTTGCATGCTTTGCAACGCTACAAAATTGTGGCAAATATGGTGATTCCAAACCTCGCGATATCGCCCTTGTACATGCTTCCCATCATGATGGTCTTCCTCTTCCCAAAATCCTTCAATAAAAGTCAATGCAATATACAACACTTGGGGTCTAAAAAATCTCGTACTTCTTGATTTCATCATGATCAATGTTAGAGTAATCGAAACTCTGATTTTTTATTCCATAGAGCCCTAGGGTCTCTTATATAGGGAGAAAACCCTTGGGTAAATTACAGAGTCTTACAAAATATAAATAGAAATTACGGAACAATAAAACGTAACATATATAAGTCTCTACACTCCCCCTCAAGATGGAGCATAGATATCTATCATGCTTAGCTTGGAAGAACATCTCTGGAAAGGTCCTCTGAGCAGTGGCTTGGTGAATATGTCAACAGTCTGATCCTCTGAACTTGTAGAGATAGTTTCACTATTATTATTTTATGTATCCAGTTGTTATTTCTTTTCTTATTTAGACTTCTTTGTAATTTACCCTTTAGGTCTCTCCCTATATAAGAGAGCCTAGGGTTTTTCTTTAATCATATCGAAGACTCCTTTCTCCCAACATGGTATCAGAGCCGCCCTAGGGCTCTTCCCTCCCTTCCCCACCCGCCGCCCCTCCTTCTTTCTCTCTTCTAGCAGCCAGCGGCGCCCGGCGTCCCCTCCCAGCGCTCTCAGCCGCTGATCCCAGCGGCTCCCAGCCGCCAGCGCCCCCCCCCCCCCGACCCACCAGCGGCTCCCGCCGCCCCCTCCAGCGGCTGCCAGTCGCCTCCAGCCGCTCACCAACGGCCCCAGGCGCCTCGCCAGCGGCCTTCAGCCGCTCCACAGGTCCCCAACCGCTCCTGCGGCTTCTAGCGGCGCTCCTCTCGCTGCTGTAGGCCATCCTCTGGCCTCCAACAGTTCATAAACAGCGCTCTCGAGGCGATTCAAGGGCTGTAAGCCTTCTTGAAGGCATTCCCTAGACCCCTCCTCCTCCGGTTTATGGATTTGAGTGCGTAAAAGTCTACACACGTACTCAAATCCGATGAAGTTGGTGTAGACGTTCATCAACGTGTCTATTTTTCCCTTCGTCTTCTCCGAGAAGCAGTATCAATCGAAAGTCGATTTGCCCTCCACTGGCGCATTCAAAGGTCCTGCGCCAATAGTCAAGATGGACGGGTCTAATTATGAGCTATGGGCTATGCAGTTCATGAGCCTCATGAAATCAAATGGTAAGAAACACATTCTTACCGAAGATGAGCCTGCGGAGAAGACAGGGATCTATGCCTCATGGGAGGCTGATGACGCTTATACGAAAGTCTGGTTATCTGGTACATTGTCGATGGAGATTGCTAACGATGTCCTCCATCAGCCCACTGCTAAGGCGATGTGGGACATCCTTGCTGCTACGTATTCGCAGGTGCGAAACGAGACCAAGATGTTGCAGCTTCAACATGACATCTTTACAATGAAGCAGGCCGGCCGACCTCTTCACTCTCTATATACATCCCTGAGAGGGATGTTCGAGAAGCTATACAGTACTATTCCTCTTACTGCCACTCCGGAGCAGCAGAAGACGTTTCGGAACGCCACCATGGTGGGCGTTCTACTTGCAGCTCTCGATCCTGAATATGATGCTGCACGGTCACAGATTCTAGCAGATGCAGTAATTCCTCCAGTGGAGGATGTCTACAGGAGGCTCAGTCGCATTCCAGTTTCCTCCAGCCCTTCTATTCCACCCCCATCTGCGATGGCAGCTTCGCGTGGGAAAGGTGGACCGTTTTCTGGACGTGGTCGTAGACGTGGCCGTGGACCTCAAGGAAGAGGCCGCTTCAGTCAGACATGTTCTTATTGCCACCGCATAGGACACTCAGAGGACACATGCTATTCTAAGCATGGATTCCCAGCCTCGGCACGTGTTGCAGAGCATTCTCAGTCTCCAGTATCCTCCACTGCTGATAGTCGATTTGATGAGCTTGTGGCCCGTCTCCGAGATATCATGCCACAGTCATCTGGTGATGTGTCTGGTGGCTCCTCAGATATTGACGCCACTGCCTCTGCCAGTTCATCAGCCGTTGCGAGCACCTCAGGTAGATCTCTTGCATTTACTACATCGCATGATATATCTGACTGGGTTATAGATTCTGGAGCCAGCATCATCTCTGTCGAGATCGAGGCAGATTACAAGCCTACAGAGATATTTCTCCTGGTCGGTCAGTGCAGATAGCAGATGGTACATATTCGCCCCTGGTTGGACAGGGGGAGGTTTTTCTATCCTCCACTATGCAGCTACAGAATGTTCAACATGCTCCTGAGTTCTCAATGAATTTGCTATCTATTAGTCAGATTACGAAGGATTTGAATTGTCGTGCTATATTTGACCCGTCTTCTCTTATTTTCCAGGACATACTCACGGGCAAGGTGATTGGCTGTGGCTCTGAGCAGAATGGTTTATATCGACTGGTTCGGGAATCCTATGCTGGCGCCTCATCTCTTTCTGCTGGACCAGTCTCACCATACATTTGGCACCTCCGTTTTGGTCATCTTCCGCTCCAGAAAATGCATCATCTTTTGCCTCAGATCCCTCCTAGTTCGTCTTTCCGATGCGAAGCGTGTCAGCTGGGAAAGCATCACAGGTCGAGCTTCCCACGTCGTCCGAGTCGGAGCAGTAGCTCCCCTTTTGAGTTGTTACATGTTGATATATGGGGTCCGAGTCGTGTTCCCAATCATCAGGGGCACAGGTTTTATCTTGTGGTAGTGGATGATTACTCGCGTGTGTCATGGGTTTTCCTTTTGAAAAATAAATCTGAAGCAGGAGATGTGATCAAGAACTTGCTTAATGAAGTGCACAATGTTTTTTCTACCTCTGTCAAATATGTTCGAACGGATAATGCTCTTGAATTCTGTACACGTTCACTTTCTCTATTCCTTTCATCCAAGGGAATTATTCATCAAACCACATGTGCGTATACCTCACAACAGAATGGTGTGGCGGAAAGAAAGCATCGCCATCTCTTGGATATTACCCGAACATTGTTGATTCAGAGTTGTGCTCCTATTTCATTCTGGGGCGATGCTGTTCTTACTGCATGTTATCTGGTTAACCGAATGCCATCCTCAGTTCTTGGTGATAAGATACCTATCTCTCTTATTTTCCCAGACAAGGAGTTATTCTCACTGACTCCACGTGTTTTTGGTACTGTGGCTTTCGTTCATCGTCTATCTCCCGGACTTGACAAACTCTCTCCTAGAGCAGTCAAGTGTGTTTTTGTTGGTTATTCCAGAACTCAAAAGGGTTACCGGTGTTATGATCCTGTGACTCAGCGGTACTTTGTGAGTGCTGATGTCACGTTCTTTGAGTCGGTCATGTATTTTTCTCCTGCGGGTGACAGAATGGTAACATCCACTACCACTGATGATATCTATGTTCCTCCACCACCTACATTGAGTACTCCTGAGTCATCGTTTGTACCCGTCACCACGCCAGTACCACCACCTCCACCTCCACCTCCACCTCCACCCATTCCACGGCCTACCATATCACCTTTACCCAAATTTATACACGCCGGTCAGGTCCTGCTCAGACTACACACCAGCCAATCACCACGCCTCAGGTATGTTCAGATGGCATTACTTCTGACGGGTCAAGTTTAGTACATGTGCAGGATTCCTTCAGTACAGGCAGATACTAGCCCATCCAGTACGCCAGATGGAGATCTTGATGTCCCAATTGCCATTCGGAAGCAGAAGAGGCAATGTGCCTCTTATCCATTTGCGTCACAGGTATCCTTTCACCGTCTTACTGGTGATTTTCAAAAGTTTGCCATAGCCTTGTCTTCTTTGGATATACCACGGACATACCAGGACGCTTTGCAGCAGGATTGCTGGAGATTAGCAATGGAAGAGGAGATGAGGGCCCTACAGTCTCGTGGTACATGGTCTTTGGTCCATGCACCTTCTGATGCCTCAGTTGTGAGCTGTAAATGGGTCTTCACAGTCAAATATCATGCAGATGGCACGTTGGATAGGTACAAAGCACGCTTGGTCGCCCGTGGGTTTACACAAACCTACGGTGTGGACTACATGGATACATTCTCTCCAGTGGCAAGACACTCTACTCTTCGTATCCTTTTATCAGTTGTTGTGGTCCGTGATTGGAATATATCTCAACTAGATGTCAAGAATGCCTTTTTATATGGGGACTTACAGGAGGAAGTCTACATGCAGCAGCCACCTGAGTTCACTGCTGAGGGGGAGAAGCATATGGTCTGTAGACTTCACAAGGCTATATATGGCCTCAAACAGAGTCCGAGAGCATGGTTCCAGAAGTTGTCCAGTCTAATTGAGCAACAAGGGTTCAAGAGGTCAAATGCCGATCACTCATTGTTTGTCCAGAAGTCATCGGCAGGTATGGTTGTTATTAATGGTTTATGTAGATGATATCCTGGTTACAGGAGATGATGCTCAGGGCATAGAGAGGGCGAAGGCATTTCTTGGCCGTCAGTTTGTTACAAAGGACCTTGGGACTCTGAGGTACTTTCTGGGGCTGGAATTTGCAAGGAATGCACAGGGTTTGGTAATGACCCAACGGAAGTCATTACAGACTTCCTGACTGAGACTGGCATGGATTGGTTGCAAACCCATCAAGTATTCCCATGGATCCCAGCGTGAGGTTGTATGATGATGATACTGATGAAGTAGATAAGAGGAGATATAGAGAAATGGTGGGAAAACTCCTCTACATTACCATAACTCGCCCAGACATTCAATTTGCAGTTAGCAGGGTGAGTCAATTTATGGAGCAGCCAAGACAGGTTCACATGGATGCGATACACATGATACTGAGGTATCTGAAGTCTTCTCCAGGGTCAGGGCTGCTATTCAGAAAGGGCACAGACTTATCCATCTCAGCATGTGCAGATGCAGATTATGCAGGATGTCCGAAGGATCGGAAATCAACCTCAGGGTATGCAGTCTTTGTTGGAGGACTCTTTGGTTTCTTGGAAAAGCAAGAAACAAACTGTTGTTGCAAGGTCCAGTGCTGAATCCGAATATAGGGCCATGGCTCAAGTCAGCACAGAAATGATGTGGGTTCGTTCAGTACTAGAAGATCTATGTGTAGCGGTGCCCCTACCTATGAAGCTTCAGTGTGACAATCAGGCAGCATTGTTCATTGCCAATAATCCAGCCTTCCATGAAAGGACCAAGCATATTGAAGTTGACTGTCATTATACTAGGGATCTGATCCAGAGAGGGTTGATATCTACTACACACGTGAGCTCAGGAGACCAGACTGCAGATGTGTTCACCAAGCCACTGCTCAGAGGACCCTTTCAGAAATGTCCATCCAAGCTGAGCATGATAGACATCTATGCTCCACCTTGAGGGGGAGTGTAGAGATAGTTTCACTATTATTATTTTATGTATCCAGTTGTTATTTCTTTTCTTATTTAGACTTCTTTGTAATTTACCCTTTAGGTCTCTCCCTATATAAGAGAGCCTAGGGTTTTTCTTTAATCATATCGAAGACTCCTTTCGCCCAACAGAACTGACATGAGAGGTGGAAATGAAGCCCTTCTGAATCATGTCTCTAGTAAAATGACAATCCACCTCGATGTGCTTTGTTCTCTCGTGAAACGCCGGATTATTGGCAATAAACAAAGCTGCCTGATTGTCACATTGGAGATTCATAGGCACGGGGACATCTACAGTCAAATCTTCTAAGACTGCTCTAACCCACATCATTTCTGCAGTTGCTTGTGCCATGGTTCTGTACTCGGATTCCGCACTGGACCTCGCCACAACAGTCTGTTTCTTGCTTTTCCAAGAAACTAAAGAGCTTCCTATGAAGATAGCAAATCCAGAAGTGGATTTACGATCCCTTGGACATCTGCATAATCTGCATCTGCACAAGCTGAAATAGACAGATCCGTATCTTTCCTAAATAGCAACCCTGTGCCTGGGAAGACTTCAGATATCTCAATATCATATTCAAGGCATCCATATGAACTTGCCTTGGCTGCTTCACAAATTGACTCACCCGGTTTACTGCAAAGGCAATATCCGGTCGAGTTATAGTAATATATAAGAGCTTACCCACCATCTCTCTGTACCTTCTTTTGTCCACCTCCTCGGTATCATCATCGTACAGCTTCATGCTTGGGTCCATAGGTGTACTTCAAGGTCTGCATCCAGTCATTCCTGCTTCAGCTAGCATGTCCGTGACATATTTTCTTTGAGTCATCACCATTCCTTGTGCATTTCGTGCAAACTCTATCCCCAGAAAATATCGTATCGTGCCCAGATCCTTCGTAATGAACTGGTTTCCCACAAGGACTTGGTTATCTCAATCCCCTGAGCATCATCTCCTGTGACCAAGATGTCATCAACATATATCATAACAACAACTGTACCTCTAGAGGTCTTCTGGATGAACAACGAATGGTCCGCATTTGATCTCCTGAACCCCTATTGTTCAATTAGCTGAGAAAGCTTCTCGGGGACTTTATTTGAGGCCATAGATAGCCTTATGAAGTCTACACACCATCTGAGTCTCCCCCTCAGCAGCAAATCCTGGTGGTTGCTGCATGTAGACTTCCTCCTGCAGGTCTCCATACAAGAAAGCATTCTTGACGTCAAGCTGAAAAATGGTCCAGTTACGTACCACAGCAACAGATAGGAGGATGCGAAGAGTGGAGGGTCTAGCCATTGGTGAAAAAGTATCCAAATAATCTACCCCATATGTCTGGGTAAATCCCCGTGCTACAAGTCTTGCCTTGTATCTATCAAGACGTCCATCCGCATGATATTTCACCGTAAAGATCCACTTGCAACTCACCACGGAGGCACCTGGAGGAATGGGAACAAGAGACCAAGTCCCTCGAGACTGCAGAGCACGCATCTCCTCTTCCATGGCTAGACGCCAGCAATCAAATCTTCATGGCATCTTGATAGGTCCGTGGAATCTCAACAGACGAGACAGCAGCTACAAACTTCTGAAGTCCCCATTGAGACGATGAAATGAGACTTGAGAGGCAAGAGGATATGAAACACATTGTCTTCGCTGCTTCCTGTGAGCAATGGGCCGATCCAGATCATCTATCATTGTGTCGACCGGATGATCCTCGTCCTGCTGTAGAGGCTCCTGCACTGGTGCATTTTCTAACCCATCATTAGTGATAACATCAGAACATACCTGAGGCGTATTGGATGGTTGACATGTAGCTTGAGCTGGTCCTGTACGCCTTGTATAGAACTTAGGAAAAGGTTCAATTGGAGATGGTGGTGGTAGTGGTGGTAGTGTAGAGGATTGACCCAGGCTTGGAGGTGGAGGTACATAGACACTAGAATCTGTAGACGTGGAGGAGACCAATCTGTCACCTGTAGGAGAAAAGTACATGACGGGTTCGAAAAATGTAACATCAGCACTCACATAGTACTTGTCATGAACGGGGTCATAGCAACGATATCCTTTCTGTGTCCTGGAGTAGCCCACAAAAACACACTTGATAGCCCTAGGAGAAAGCTTATCAAGTCCTAGAGACAAGCGGTGGACAAAAGCCAACAGTGCCAAGACCCGAGGTGTAAGAGTAAACAAATCTCTGTCAGGGAAGAGAACAGAGATAGGAGACTTTTCCCCAAGAACAGTTGTAGGCATGCGGTTGACCAGATAGCATGCTGTAAGAATAGCATCCCCCCAAAAAGATAATGGGGCACAACTCTGAATAAGTAATGTGCGAGCAATATCAAGGAAATGGCGATGTTTCCGTTCTGCAACCCCATTTTGTTGAGATGCGTATGCACATGTTGTTTGGTGGATAATGCCTTTAGAAGAAAGAAAACTAGCAAGGGAACGAGTGCAGAACTCCAATGCAGTGCAATACGCACATACTTAACAGTAGACGAAAAACATTTGAACTTCATTGATAAGATTTTGAATAACACTTCCTGCTTCGGATTTATTTTTGAGAAGAAAAGTCCAGGACACTCTAGAAAAATCATCGACTACAACTAAATAGAACCTGTGCCCCTGATGATCTGGGACACGACTGGGACCCCATATATCTATGTGAAATAACCAAATGGGGAGCGACTGCTCCGACTCTGACGACTGGGGAAGCTGGACCGATGATGCTTCCCCTAACTGACAAGCTTCACAACGAAAGGATGAACTCGGAGAAATCTGAGGCAGGAGGTGACGCATTTTCTGTAATGGCAGGTAACCGAATCGAAGATGCCAGGTATACGGAGACACGGAGCCCTGGGAATGTAGTGAGACGCCAGCATAAGAGTTTCGTACAAGACGATAGAGGCCATTGTGCTCAGAACCACAGCCAATCACCTTGCCCGTTAGTATGTCCTGAAAAATAACAGACGATGGGTCAAAAATAGCACGACAATGCAAATCTCGTGTAATCTGACTAATGGATAAAAGATTCATCGAGAATTCTGGTGCATGTAAAACATTCTGTAAGTGCATAGATGGCAGCAAAGCCGTCTCATCCTGACCGATGATAGGGGAATGAGTGCCATCAGCAATGAGTACAAAACGACCAGGCTGGACAGCTCTATAGGACTGCTGAATCTCTTTCTCACGACAGAGATGATGGGTAGCCCCAGAATCAACAATCCATCCTGTGAGATCATGGTTATGATATGAGCCGGAGGGACTACCTGAGGCACTGGCTGAGGCAGATGTACTTGCTGATGCCGAAGCCGCAACATCAGACGCATCAGCACCCTCTGATGATGATTGTGGCATGATATCACGAAGCCGTGCCACTAGCTCCTCGAACCTGTGATCTGGGGTAGATGCTGGTGGACCCTGAACATGATCAGCGACACGTGCAGAAGGAGGGAAGCCATGCTTGGAATAGCATGTATCCTCCGAATGACCAGTACGACGACAGAAGGAGCACGTAGAACGTATGTGACCTCCACGGCCACGTCCACCACTTCCTCTGCCACGAAATGAGGAGAAACTACCTCGTCCTCTGGAGACAGCCATTGCCGAGGGAGGTGTAGTCGTGGTGTTCGATGGAACAGGGACACGATTGAGCCGTCTGTAGACTTCTTCCATTGGTGGAATGGTGGCATCAGCAAGGATCTGAGAGCGTGCTGCCTCATATTCAGGATCAAGGGCAGCAAGTAAGACGCCAACCATAGTAGCGTTGCGGAACGTCTTCTGTTGTTCCGACGTGGCTGTGAGTGGAATTGTGCTATAAAGTTTCTCGAACATTCCACGAAGAGAAGTGTACAGAGAATGAAGAGGCCTCCCATTTTGCTTCGTGGTAAAGATATCATGCTGCAACTGCAGCATCTTGGTCTCGTTCCGTACCTGGGAGTACGTTGTGGCCAGAATATCCCACATCGCCTTGGCGGTGGGTTGATGAAGGACATCATTTGCTATCTCCGTTGTGAGCGTACCTGACAACCAGACTTTTGCGTACGCGTCATCGGCCTCCCATGAGGCATATATTCCTGTCTTCTCCGGCGGTTCATCTTCGGTAAGAATATGCTTCTTACCACACGACTTCATGAGACTGAGGAACTGCATAGCCCACAGTTCGTAATTCGTCCCGTCCATTTTAACGATAGGTGCTGAACCTTTGAAGGCACCGATGGCGGGCATATCGACCTTTTGATCTGACATACTGCCGGAGAAGAACAACTAGGAATAATAGACCAAGTAACAGGTGTCTACCACGACATGTGAGGATTCAAGTGCATATGTAGACGTTATGCACTTGAATCCATCATCTATCTGGAACCGACCGAAGGTGCGCCGCCCCGGGGACGAATAGAAGCTGTGGAAGCCTGGCGGAAGAGATATGCAGCAACTAGGAATACACGGCGGCTGGGCTGGGCACCGTTGGCGGCTGGGGGGTGCCCGGCGGAGGGCTGGCTGCACCTACGGGCGGCTGGGAGGGGCCCAACAGAGAGCAGGTGGCGCTGGGGGAGGGCTGGCGGCGCCGCAGGAGGGCTGGGAGCCCTGCGGCGGAGGGCTGAAGGCCTGGCGGCGGAGGGCTGAGGGCTGGGAGCCCTGCGGTGGAGGACTGAAGGCCTGGGGGCCTGACTGCGGCGGAGGAAAGGATCCGATGAAGGGCTGGCGGCGGCTGGAAGAGGGGGGGCGGGTGGAGAGCAAACCCTAGGGTTAGGGTTTTGGCTCTGATACCATGTTAGAGTAATCGAAACTCTGATTTTTTATTCCATAGAGCCTAGGGTCTCTTATATAGGGAGAAAACCCTTGGGTAAATTACAGAGTCTTACAAAATATAAATAGAAATTACGGAACAATAAAACGTAACATATATAAGTCTCTACAATCAATTTACCAACCTTCTTGAAGATGTTGACGTTGTCGATCACATCTTCAATGGCATCTTTCAAGAGCATGTGGATGTACTTGTGCTTCTTCGCATGTAGTCGTGACATTTTCAACATCCACAAACTTAACAAACTCCGTTTTTCACATCATAATTTACAAGGAAGTTAATGATTTGCTTCCTTGTATAACTTATCCACCCATCACACATGAGGGTCACCAGATACTCCGACCATGTATTCGTCAATCTCCTCATTTACAAAGAGGTATTTGTCCATGTTCTCGAGTTGGAGCATTCTCTTTTGTTGCCATAATCTCATCTATTATGCATTCCAAGAATGATCTGATTGCCACTTTGCATGAATGCACTATCCAACAAACCTCGTAACTGCTCTGTCGACATGCTCCCTAATGTTCCCGGATAGTCCTATTAATCCCTTTTGCTTTGGATCTTTGCTCAAAACAAACTAAGTCGAGTCGGCCCTGCCAAGGAATGGATCAAACCATTTGCTATTTTGTTTCTTCTACGGTGGTGCCCCAGCTCTTTTACCACTTTTGTTGTCATTGCCACTTCCTGATCCAACACTGATTCGAAACTTTGCTCCCACCAACAAACTCAAGATCACCATGGCCACTGAATCCTCATCTCTCACGCTCAGTCCTCATCATGTCTGGCATTTCCATTTTGTACGCATTCTTCTCAGTCATGGTCTGAACATCAGTCGGATACGTGAAATCATCGTCCGAATGGGACGAATTGGACATTGAAACATGAACTCGTAAAATTTCTCATCTCTTAAGATCATCTCTTTCTTCTCATCGGCATGCCCCTCCAAGCCAGCCTTCACTTCATCCTTAGCCTCTATCGGGCAAAGGTTGCATTTGACCACGTTCTTGAAGCCATCGATGGGGTGTTGCTTCAGTCTAGTGATCCCACTTCATCCAATTATCCTCCCACAAAACTTGCAATGCGATTTAGATTTCCATCCATGATAGCAGTCGCAAACTTCCAAGCCCATGTCTCATCTGATCCAGCATGCTCATTACTTGAATCCATGGCCATGATCTTCGCTTCTCAAAGTAAACGGGATGAATGAATCAATACATGTCCACCAACACAACAACAACAAAAACTTCTCCCACATTAATTAAAGTCGGCTACATGGATTTTTTGCCTCCATTTGAATCTATTATTCTCAAATCAATACATGTCTATCGAGAACATAAAAATAAATCAAAATGTCACCGCATGTATTAAAAATGTTAACTTAAATAACATAACAAAATCTGAGTCGATTCTAATGTTAACCCAATACGGTCGGACTTGGTAAAGATATGTTTAAATTCAACATAGAAAATAGAATTTAATTACTATAATGAAGAATAATTGCATACTGACGATATATGGAGTTCTTGAACAAGATACCAAGATTCAAAGTTTCTATCTTTACAATGTTAAAACAAAAATGGTGACAAAATGGCAAAGAAGACTCGTTACCTTCGAGTTGGTGATGACAGTGAGAAATGAAGATTGTTGAAATTGGTTACAAGAAGATGCAAGAGAGAATAAGAGGGGAAATTCTCACTATGAGTCCAGAGAACAAGAGCAAAGAGAACGCAAAGAGAAAACTAGAAGAATGAGAAGAGAATTACTGACTCTTCTTGAGACAAGCGTTGAGGATGTTTTGTGTGTGTTGTGAAGGGATAATGGGGAGGTATATAGCCTTGGAAGGGAATCAAATGAGGTCCCACGTTAAATTAAAAAACCAAAAAAACGAAAGGAATAAGAATCTCTCTTTAAAAAATCTAAAAAAACAAAATACTGAGCATTTCTCTTTAAAAAATCAAAAAAAAAACAAAGGAATAAGCATCTTTCCTTAAAACAGAGAAAAAATAAAGGAAAAAGTCTGCATATCATCGACATGGCGATAGGTCACCGACATGTCAACGAAATGGTAGAAAATGATAAACATGGGCCTATCAATTTCAACCGATCCACAAAATTGACATTTTGGCAAAAAGTTGTCAAAATTCACCAATGTTTTGTGCCATGTCTAGGATAGGTCATCATGTCAGAGGCAAGTATCAATACTCGAGAAAATATGTATCTATCAGTCGAAGTGACCGTTTTTTAGACAAATATGGGTCAACGTACAGTAACTACAGTTGACAATATTAGTCCTACTACAGATATAACATAGCCAAAGACATGCGTAATTTTCATGTCCCTTTTACGAGGCCCCGTTCTTAGCCAGCATATTGCTCTAAGAAGTTAAATGTTATACCAAACATCAACTGTTCATATTCATATTTAGGTAAGAAATCAGGGAGAATCAGTGCGGGAGAGAGGGAGAGAGGGAACGGGTCGGGGGTTGGAGCATCGAGAGAACCAAGAGTCCCTGATGAGCTGAGGGCTACCTACACCATGGGGGTGATGACGGGTGAGGAAAAGAAGGTGTCGGAGACTCCAGAGGTGAAGGAGAGGGTGAGCAACGATCTGATGAAGAGGGAGTGTGTTGGTGTCGCCTTGTCTTCTTCTAAATGGTGGAAAAGGCCAGCTCCATCGTGCGATGGCTAGCAGCAAAGGTTGGCGGTGTGGTTAAAGGCAAAGGTGTGGGGAGGGAATTGCCCACTGGTGCTTCCATTGTGGTGCGGGAAATCATCTCTCGAAGCAGTGCCCTATGCCCAAGCTGCTCTGTTTTGGATGCGACGCAACGGGCCATCGTCAGCGTAATTGCTTAGACAAGGGGTTGCTCACGTCGAAGGTCGACACCGCGAATGCTAAGGCGATGGAGTCTATTCCACAAAATGTCTCATCTCCTATGGACTTAGCTTTGGTTGTCTCAACTCTCACCATAGGTACGACGCAAGAGCACCTTCTGATGGGGGTCGTTATCGATGAAGGGGGTGAGGAGGTTCTGCATGAGATACAAGGAGGGCTCCGGGCCGCGAGAGTCTTCGATGCACGAATAGACGCTCTTCCTCTTAGTGATAGTATGGTGTACCTACGGGGCATGTCTGCTAAGGGGGCAGCAGAGGTCATCGGGGGGTCTTTGACAAGTGCTTACCCAAAGCATTGAGGGGGTGGAGCAGATGGAAGAGACTAAAGGTCGATGGACGGAGCTTTAGGAACCGCTTCATCTACCTGGAAGGCAAAATTCTTGGGGGTCCCATTTAGATGCAGACGTGTTGATACCCTGCAAGGTGGTTCGGTTCGCCGGTGTGCTAGTAGAGATCTGTTCATCTAGTTTGGGCCCAGGTGATGGCACAAAGGCGATCGCTCGGATGCACAACTCGCGACCTCCGATGTCGTAGAGGTCCACTCTTTAGTTGGGGAGGAGGTCGGCATCCTTTTAGATCGTCACCTTGGAGGAGAAACCGCATGATGGGGCTTCGATGATGGTGGCGGAGGTGGCGGATTGGGATTCGATTGTTGTGTGTAGATATATATATATATATATATATTACTCACTTATGAATCTTTATTGTTATTTTGCGTTCCTGTTGGACTCTTTATGTAGTTTACCCATAGGCTACTCTCCTATATAAGAGAACCTAGGGCTGATGGAATAAACAAGTCCTCTTATTTTCCCAACATGGTATCAGAGCAACGGTCCTAGACCGGTGTTCTCGAGCCAAACCCTAACCCTAGCCCCACCTTCAAGCCCTCGCGCCTCCGCGCACCCCCTCTCGCGCCTCCGCCTCCGCGTGCCTGCGTACGGTGCCCTTCGCCTCTGCGCACCTGCGCATGGTGCGGCTGATCTTTGCGCGCTCCCTGTGTGCGCGCTCTGCGCATAGTGCGCCTTCACCTCCGCGCACCTACGCACGGTGCGGCTGATCCTTGCGCGCTCCCTGCGTGCGCATTATGCCCTTGTGCGGAATCCCTGTGCGAGTGGCCTGTGCGCGCTGTGTTCTTGCGCGCGGCGACTCAGCGTGTTGTGCGCGTCTCCTGTGCACGTGATTCGTGCACGTGATCTCCGCGTGCCCAGCGTGTGTTTCCTGCACGTGACCTTCTAAAGGTCTTGACTCCTGTGCACGCAAAACCCTAAGTCAAGCTCGAGCTTCTCCAAAGTAAAGGGTTTGGTTGCTTGAGTCTACACATGCAACTAAACCCGTTAATGTCCGTGTAGACGATCATATCTCCAGTTTACTACCCCAGTCTTCCGTTATCACTATGTCAGAAAGCAAGGCAGATATCCCATCTGTAAGCGCCTTCAGAGGTCCAGCGCCGATTGTGAAGATGGATGGTTCAAATTACGAACTCTGGGCGATGCAGTTCATGGGTATGATGAACTCAACCAGTAAGAAACACATTCTTACCGAAGAAGAGCCTGTTGAGAAGACTGGAGTCAATGCCTCATGGGAGGCAGATGATGCATATGCCAAGGTTTGGCTATCTTGAACCCTGGCAATTGAGATTGCCAATGATATTCTTCATCAGCCCACTGCTAAAGCAATGTGGGATATTCTGGCTCTTCGTATTCTCAAGCAAAGAATGAGACGAAGATTCTGCAACTCCAGCATGACATATTTACTATTAAGCAGAATGAACGACCTATGCACTTACTGTACACATCTCTACGGGGAATGTTTGAGAAGCTTTATAGCTTCATGCCCCTGACAGCCACTCCAGAGAACAGAAGACCTACCGGAATGCTACTATGGTAGGAGTTTTTCTCGTTGCCCTTGATCCTGAGTATGAGGCAGCATGTTCCCAGATCTTGACGGATTCTACCATTCCTCCTATGGAGGAAGCTTTTCACAGATTAAGTCGTATCATTGTTCCTTCTTCGACTACGAATCAGACTGTCTCAGCTATGGCAGCCAATCGATGTCGTGGAGGTCACCATCATCAGGTTCGCAGTCGTGGACCTCGTGGCAGAGGAGGCCGTGTTCGGCCAATGTGTATCTTTTGCCATCGCACTGGACATACCAAAGACACGTGCTACTCTAAGCATGGGTTTCCTGCTTCTGCACGAGTCGTTGAACAGATCGAGCCCCCATATGCTTCTTCTATGGATCAGCGCTTTGATGATCTTGTAGCCCATCTAAGGGGCATCATTCCTCCATCTGGCCCAGTTGCTTCAGTACCTACTCCTGAGAGCCACTCTGATGTTGCCGCATCTGCCTCTGCCTCCACCAGTGCATCAGGTAGCACATATGCATTTACTAGCAGTAATGGATCAGATACTTTAGCATGGATTATGGACTCTGGCGCCACACATCATCTATGTGGTGATCAAAGTCTACTTACAGGGTACAGACAGATCTCTCCAGGTCGTACAGTGGTTATTGCTAATGGAACACATTCTCCGATTACTGGTCAGGGGGATATTAGACTGACGCCATCTATGCATCTCAAGAATGTGTTACATGCACCTGATTTTTCAATGAATTTGTTGTCCATTATCAAATTACAAAGGATTTACAGTGTCGGTCGATTTTTGATTCATCTTCTCTTGTTTTTCAGGACATCCTTACGGGCAACGTGATTGGGCATGGCTATGAGCAAGACGGTCTCTATCGCCTCAGTCGGACTCCTTTTGCTGGAACCTCATCCCTACCTGTTGGACCCATCTCTCCATTACTATGGCATCTGCGCTTTGGACATCTACCGCTTCATAAAATGTGTCATGTGTTACCTCAGATTTCTCCTCACACGTCTATTCAATGTGAGGCTTGTCAGTTGGGAAAGCATCATCGGTCTACCTTTCCCGGTCGTCAGTGTCATCAAGGACACAGGTTTTATATAGTTATTGTGGATGATTTCTCTCATGTGTCATGGGTATTTCTGTTAAAGAATAAATCTGAAGTAGGGAATATTATCATCAATTTCCTTAATGAAGTTCGTAATTTTTTTTGCATCTGTTAAAATTGTGAGAAGTGATAATGCCCTGGCATTTTGGACTCATACCCTATCCAGTTATTTCTCATCCCAAGGGATCATCCACCAAACATCTTGTGCCTATACGTCCCAACAGAATGGGGTTGCTGAAAGGAAACATCGCCATTTGCTTGATGTAACCAGGTCGCTTCTTATACAGAGTCATGCTCCTCACTCTTTCTGGGGTGATGTTGTTCTTACAGCATGTTACCTTATCAATCATATGCCATCATCTGTTCTAGGTGAGAAGATTCCTTTCTCCCTTATTTTCCCTGACAAAGAATTGTTCTCCCTTACTCGTGTGTTCGGTTCGGTCGCCTTTGTCCACCGGTTGTCTCCCGGGACTGACAAGCTCTCTCCTAGGGATGTCAAGTGTGTCTTCATCGGGTACTCCAGAACTCAGAAGGGGCACAAGTGTTACGATCCTTTGCACAGGAGGTACCTTGTCAGTGGTGATGTTACATTTTTTGAATCTGTTATGTATTTCTCAGCTTCAGGTGATCAGTTGATACCCCCTGATAATACCGATGCTATATACATGCCACCACCACCAACACCATCACCAGAACCGTTACCATCTTCTACACCTCATGTCATTGTACATGTTTCACCATTACCGTTTCACTATACCCGCAGGCCTGCTTCAGCTCATGGTCATTGCTCATCATCTAGCCCGCCTGAGGTATGTTCTGAAGATACTATTTTTGATGGATCTGATGATTTTCCTGAGCAGGATGTATTACAGAGGCCAGACGAGGGAATAGATGATTTAGATGTTCCTATTGCCCTACGAAAGCCGAAGCGGAGCTGCGCATCACATCCTATAGCATCTTCTGTGTCATTTGATCGACTAACTGGAGATTTCAGGAACTTCGTCGTTGCATTGTCAGTAGTGGCTATTCCACGGAATTACTAAGATGCGATGAAGGATAGTAGATGGCATTTAGCCATGGAGGAAGAAATGGCAGCTCTTCAGTCTAGAGGTACCTGGAGTCTGGTTCCTGCACCCGCTGATGTGTTTCCAGGGAACTGCAAGTGGGTATTTACAGTCAAGCAGAATGCAGATGGCAGTATTGACAGATACAAGGCTCGCCTTGTTGCTCGTGGCTTTACACAGACATATGGGGTGGATTATCTTGATACATTCTCGCCGGTGGCCCGCCACTCCACTCTACGGATCCTGCTTTCTGTTGCGATCACTCGTGATTGGCCGCTATACCAGTTGGATGTGAAGAATGTGTTCTTATATGGTGACTTACAGGAGGAAGTCTACATGCAACAGCCACCTGGTTTTGTTGTTGAGGGGGAGTGTCCGAAGGTGTGCAGACTTCATAAGGCCATCTATGCCCTTAAGCAGAGCCCCAGAGCTTGGTTCCAGAAGCTCTCATACCTGTTTGAGAAACAGGGGTACAAACTTCCAATGCTGATCATTCCTTGTTTGTACAAAGGACTTCCAGAGGCATTATTGCTATTATGGTATATGTAGACGACATTCTGATTACAGGTGATGATGAACAAGGAATAAAGGGAGCGAAAGAAATGTTGGGTCGTGAATTTGTTACCAAGACCTTGGAGTTCTTAGATATTTTCTGGGACTGGAGTTTGCCAGAAATCCTTATGGGATGGTAATGTCTCAGAGGAAATACGTCACTAACCAATTGAGTGAAACAGGAATGCTTGGTTGCCGACATGCTACCACACCTATGGATCCTACTATGAAATTATATGATGGTGATACAGATGAGGTGGATAGGAGAAGATACAGAGAACTGGTGGGCAAACTTCTTTATGTTACTATTACCAGGCCCGATATAGCCTTTGCTGTGAGTCGAGTAAGCCAGTTCATGGAGCAACCACGTCAGGTACACATGGATGCCATACATATGATACTCAGGTACCTCAAGTCATCTCCAGGTGCGTGTTTACTGTTTAAGAAAGGCAAGGAGATTACTATCTCAGCCTGTGCAGATGCAGATTACGCAGGGTGTCCCAAGGACAGGAAGTCCACCTCTGGGTTTGATGTGTATGTTGGAGATTCTCTAGTCTCATGGAGGAGCAAGAAACAAACTGTTGTGGCAAGGTCTAGTGTTGAATCTGAATATAGGGCTATGGCCCAGGTCAGTACAGAAATGATGTGGGTAAAGGTTGTGCTTACAGATTTACATATAGAAGTCCCACTTCCTATGGCTTCGGAATGTGACAATCAGGCGGCCTTATTCATTGCAAATAACCCAGCATTCCATGAACGAACCAAGCATATTGAAGTTGACTGCCACTTTATACGTGATATGATTCAGAACGGATTTATTGCCACATCCCATGTTAGCTTAGAGGATCAAACGGCAGACATTTTTATCAAGGCACTACTTCGAGGGCCATTCCAGAAATGCTCGTCCAAGCTGAGCATGATTGATATCTATGGTCCATCTTGAGGGGGAGTGTAGATATATATATATATATATATTATTCACTTATGTATCTTTATTGTTATTTTACTTTCCCGTTGGACTCTTTATATAGTTTACCCATAGGCAACTCTCCTATATAAGAGAGCCTAGGGCTGATGGAATAAACAAGTCCTCTTATTTTTCCAACATTGTGCGTTGTGAAAGTTCTTCCTAAGGCTTCTCTTTTCGAGGTGGATGGCATATATTTCCAGAATGAGGAGGTCGAGGCTGTTGTGGTGGTTCCTGAGACTATCGGAAGGACGATGTGTTCCCGAGACGCTACCGCATCAGATGAGCTTAGGAGAGTCAGAGAACGTTTGAGGATGCGGTCTGGTTTATCGGGGGCTACTTTAATGGCACGCTTTATGCATACGATAAACCTGGCAGGAAAGGAGCGAGCGATTCGGGATATGGCATGTTTGCGGAAGTGGTGGAGTTGAATTTGGAAGTGATTAACGTAACGAACTACAAGTACACCTGGAGGAATTCATCCTCAAGATCGCGAATTGACAGATTTCTATTGTCTATAGAGGCCTTGGAGATGTTCAACCTAGCGATGGTCAGGGCATTCCCCAGGTCGAGATCAGACCACACTCCCATTTGTTTGGATATGTGCTTTGGCAGGGGTGCCTCATCCTACTTCAGGTTTGAGAGAAGATGGATGTTGGAAGAAGGGTTAGTGATTTGGTTGTTAATTTATGGAGAGTCTGGAGTTTGAGGGGTCTGCAACGATCATCTTTGCAACCAAATTGGTAGCGCTATGTCGCAGGCTCCGGGAGTTTAGAAGGACCTCTATGGTTGATCATGGTTTGAGAAGGGCGTTGGCTCTAGAGGAGTTAACGAGATTGGGCTTGCTAAAGGATGTATAGTATCCGGATGAAGAGAAGCTTTTTAATTGAGGTGTTACGCAGAAGGTTTAGGAAGTAGAGGATAGGATGAGAGAGGTCATATGGAGGCAGCAATCAAGAATGAAATGGTTGAAAGAAGGTGATGATAATACCAAGTTCTTTCATGCAATGGCGAATGGTAGAAGAAGGAGCAACCTCATCCATTCGATCGTGGTAGGGGGAAGAGGTGCGAGAGAAGGTGGATATCGCAAGGGCTATCACGAGCTATTTCAAGTCCATGAGCAGAAGGATTCCTCACTGTGGCTCGAGGTGACTAGGCCTAGGAGTGAGTCGTATTTCAGAGGTTGATGCGGAGGTGTTATTGAGAACCTTAAGCATTGAGGAGGTCCGTTAAGCCCTATTTGATCTTAACCCGAACGAGTGTCCTGGTCTAGATGGTTTCCCGGTGTTCTTCTACAAAGAATTCTAGGATCTCATTGCTGAGGAGTTGATGGTTGTAGTGGAGAGTTTGCGGTAGCGAATCGGGGGTTTGAGAGGCTCAATCGTTCACTCACCTTCCAGCTTCCAAAAAAGGATGGGACGACCAGGGTGGAGGACTACTGCCCCATTGCCCTGTCGAACACAATTTACTTGATCATGACCAAATCTATAACAAATCGATTGAGGAGCATGCTAAACAAATTTATATTTCCGACCCAAAGTGCCTTCCTCCCGAGAAGGCAGCTGCTGGATAGTATGGTGCTCGCTTCGGAGATTGTGGTACATTGGCACGTGTGTAAGACTAAATGAGTTCTTTGGAAAGTGGATTTCTCCAAGGCTTACGATTGTGTGGACTGGTGGTTCATTTGGGCCGCCCTGCACAGGTCTGGTTTTCCTGACAGGTGAATTGCTTGGATGAAAAGGTGTGTAACCACTACGTCATGCACGGTCTTGGTCAATGGGCAGCCTAAGAGGGTTTCAACAACGAGGTGTCCGATAGGGATGCCCTTTAGCACTTTTACTTTTCGTTCTTGCTTCGGATGCTCAAACGATCATAATTGATCGAATGATTTCAGGTGGTTTCTTTAGGGGCTTCTCGAAAGAAGATATCTCTATCCATATTATTCAATACACGAACGACACAATACTCTTCGTGGAGGGGGACCCGGCTAGCTGTTAAATATTATTAGTGGTTCTTGATCGGTTTGGGATGGTGTCAATCTTGAGGATTAATAGGGAGAAATCTGAATGTTACTTTTGGGATGTCGAAGGCGGAAGCAGTGGCTTGTGCGGGCTGAATGCGCTCTCCTCGAAGCCACCTTCCTATTAGATACCTTGACGTTCCGTTGGTGGCAGGAAAAATAAGTAGATTGGGGGCTTGTCATCAAGAAGGTGGAGCAAAGATTAGTCGGATGGAAAGCTGCTAGCCTCTCCAGGGGCGGGAGACTGGTTCTGTTGAATTCTGTCTATACCAATTTTTTCTTTCATCCAAGTTGTTACTGGTTGAAGTGAGGAAAAGGCTTGAGGACATCATGCGCAAGTTTTTTGGTCCGCCTCGAGGAACTGTGGAGGAATGGCCCTGGTTGACAGGAAAGTAGTCATTTGTGACAAGCAAGGGCTTAAATGTCGGTTTCGGTCATTATTTCGGTACTAATCAAAACAGAATTTCGATGGAATTTCGGTGGAATTTCGACCGAAATTTCGGTCATTTCGGTCATTTTTTATACTAGGACCCCCACATTTCGGTCATTTCGGTAGAATTTCGATTTCGACTGGATATCGATATTCGACAGAAATTCGACCGAATTTCGCTGAAATTTGAGGCCATGGTGACAAGAACAATGGGGGTCTTGGGGTCTGAAGCCTCGAAGAGATGAACAAGGCCCTAGTTTGTAAGTGGATTGTACGTGTTTGGGGAATTTGCGGCATCTTGGTTTGCATGTTTATCCGCAAGATCTATGGGGTTGGAACATCGTTTCCCGAACTTGAGGATACGGGTCCGGCGCCTTCTCACTTCCGGAGGGGTATTCACGGTCTGATGCGAGAAATTCGCACCTTCATGAGGCCAATTTTGGGGACGGCTCGGGCTTCTATTTTTGGTTGGATGATTGGTTTGAAGAAAGGGTACTGGGTGAGCAGTTTCCGCGTTTGTTGGCCCTTATTACGAATCCAGAGGCCTCTATTGCAGAGGTGTGGGACGGCTATTGTTTCTTTCCTTTGTTCCGATCTGACCTCTAGAACGAAAGGGTAGAGTTGGTGGTTTTGTTGGCGGTGCTTGAGAAGGTGGCAGGGCCCACAGAGGGCAAAGACTGCTGGAGTTGGCAGGACGAGAGCTTCTCGGTTTGGAAAGCGTACAAGGCCTTGAGGGGGCCTCGGGTACATGATCCGGGAGGGTATGAAGCAAACTACATGATGATTTTGAATTGGAAGGTATCAATATGGGTGACGATCTTTATGTGGTGGCGTCGAAGGTGCAGATTGCCAACGGGGGATTGGGTAGCACACTTCTTCATGTACACCAACCCATCTTGCTCACGTTGTCTGACACAAGTGGAAGACGTGGATCCAACTTCGGGAATCACGCAGTTTGGGACAACATGGTAGGTTTCTGGAAGTCCATTGATGAGGATTGGAGGGGCTCGGAGAGGGATCCCATTGGGTGCTTGGCGTTGCTCTGGGCGATTTGGATTGCCAGGAATGGTGTGGTTTTCCGTGGGGATAGAATGTATGGTGGGAACGTAGTGGCCATGCTAAGACGCTTATTGAGAGTTGGGTGATGTAATTTTTATATTTTTTTCTTCTCTTTCCTAAAACAGGCATGTAATCGCTTTTAAAGGTGATAAATGATGAAGTTTGGGGGCATACACCTATACGGTGGTGGCCCTTTTTCTTCCAAAAAAGCTTTTCATATCTATTTTTTTACTAAGAAAGACGGGGGTGCCCTCCCAAGGCGGGAGTCACCACACCAACGCATTCATTAATAAGCAAGAAGATACATCAGTTGGAAATCCAAAAGTTGTCCAAGGCATTACATTTAGCAAGAACATTTTCGAAGTAAAACCGATGCCCCTTAAAAACTGTATCATTCCTGCCAATCCAAATAGCCCATAGCGCTGCAAATGGCTTGGAGACATCGCCAGAAGACCCAAGCCCCACTGCCCGAATAGAAGTCCAAAAGTGCTCCGCATCGGATGCCTGAACCCACGGGAGCCCCAGCGACTCCCACACACTGACCGAAGATTTATGGCAAAGAAGATGTGGTCCGCGTTCTCCAAACCGTCCTCGCATCTGTCACACCTCGTATCCGTCGCTCCCAACAGCCTGGCACGTCTAACTTTGTCACAGATCCGGTCTCTTCTAAGACACCAAAGAAAGACCTTAACCCGAGTAGGGATCTTAGCCGCCCAAATCACCTTCAAATCTGCACAAAGATCCTCGTCTCGCTCTACCAGCCCAGTAGCCAGCCTCCTGTAAGCTTTCTTCACCGAAAACCTGCCGTCTATCCACACAAAATGGTCGGGGTCACCCGATAGCTCCTCCGTCGGGGGAACCTCCGAAAGCAACCTCAAAAACTCCTCCATTCTCTGGTCCGAGAGAACAGCAAGGAACCTCGGTGCCCATGACCCCGAGTCAGCCACCTCCGCCACCTGCGCACCCCTGTCAACGGCCAAAGCCACCAACCTAGGAAAACAATTGGCCAACGCCCCCTCCCCTGTCCAGTCATCCAGCCAGAAACGGAAGCGAAGACCATTCCCCAACTGGGGCTGAAGAAAAGACCTGAGGCACAGAATCACGGCACGGATCTCACTCCACAACGAGGACTAGAGACGCTTCCTCCCAGCCACCAACTCCCCCGTGACACCATAAATCTCCCTGAGCAACCGCAACACCGGCGAGTCGGATGGACCCCAAATGCGAACCACCCACTTGGCTAACAGGGCTTTGTTCATTGAATCCACATCTCTTATACCAAGGCCCCCCTCCGAAACAGGCACCACGATATCCTTCCAGGCTACCAGGTGTAATCCTCTCGCTGTCTGCCTTCCATCGGACCAGAAAAAAGATCTCATTAAAGATTCCACCTTCTTTCTAACGCCCGCCGGCATTCTCCTCGTCGAGAAGAAAAAGATCGAAATGGCGGAGAGAACATGCTTCAGCAAAGTAAGCTTCCCACCTTTGGAGAGAGTGGTAGCCTTCCACCCTTCCAGCCGCTCCTCCATTCTCCGCAGAACACAGTCCCAATCGGACCTCCTCAACCTTCCCTCGACCAGAGGTAGACGCTGTCCACAGGAATCTCCAACTGACACAGTCGTAGGCCTTGGCGTAGTCAATCTTCCAAATCGTCCCCTTCTTTGCAGACCCCAGATATCTATTTATTTGATAATCTATCAAATGAGTATTATGGTTCATTATAAGACTCTAAATGTCTCTCGTATTCATGATGCATACCACGAGATCAAAACTAGAAATAAGCCATGCGTAATGAAATTTCTACTTTATAGTCAATATAAAGATGATCGCTAGTTGATTCTCCCTTGGATGTCAATATCATTAGTTGCATATAAACACAATGAAACATTCTCTTCATGGATCAACGAAATGCTACAATATGAGGCTTGTGGTGAAAGGTTACACCCAAATAAATTATGCCAACTACTTCAGCCATTGTCGGATTGGGCATAATATGTATTTCTGTGCATGGTGTTTATGAAGACTATCCTTTGCTCCAGTTAGATGTAAAGAAAGCATTCCTCTATAGTGATCTGAGGAGGTTTGCATGCTGCAGCCTCCGAATTTATTACCGCCAAAAAGAGTGGCTGGAAGATTTGTAATACAATTCCATTTATAGAATAGAGCATAACCTGCAGGCATGAATTCTTAAATTTTCTCGAGTTATTATGACTGTTAAGTTTTGTGGTTCCAGTTTCGATCACTCAGCATTGGTCAAAAAGTAAAAAAGTCAAGTGGTTCTTTTGATTTATGTGAATGATATTAATATCATACATATCTGGGAATGATATAGAGTCTATTCCTGATACAAAATGGTTCTTTGCTACTCATTTTGTAATCAAAAAATCTTGAAGCGCACACATGCATTCTTCACAATGAGAGGTAACTAATATGTGCAAAGGACTACTCATGTAAAAAAGAAAGTACGCACTTAATCTGCTTCAGGAGATGAGCACCCATGCTGCCAATCCTTTCTTTGTGCACATGAACCCCAATAGTCATTCACATAGTGAGCAAACATAAGAAATCGATGTCGAACAGTGCAACACATTTGTAGAGAAACTTCTTTGTTTTACTGAGAGTTGTCCTGATATTGCTTTAGCAGGTGAGCAAGATCAGTTAATTTTATTCGCAAACATGGAAGGACATCTCCATATGCAGGAATGATGATACTAATGTACCTAAATACTTACCTGTGAAAAGGTCTTATTAAATGGTAATTTTTCAGTCGGTAGTCTAACCCGATGCAGAAAAATATGTGCATCCACCTAATAGAAAGACCACTAGATGATTTTGTATGTTCTTGGTAGCAATCTTGTTAACAAAAGCAAAAAACAGAACAGTGTGGGGAAATCCAGTATAGAGTAGATAATGGCATATACATCTGAAGAACTCACATTCATCAAATATGGCCCTCATGATACACACGGGTATGTGCGTACGTATAGACATTAGTTTATGATGCAAACCAAGAATTTGCAATGGAGAAAAAATAAATTTGATGGTGGAACTTTCGGTGCAGAAGAAAACGGAGAGGTTGAGAAGAGAAAACTTGTCGGAAAACGAGGGAATTCGGAAAAGAATCGTGAAGATCGCGTGGAGGGAGAAGAGCTAAGGAAAGGGGAGATGAGAGATAAATCTCAATTTTAATTGCAACTTGAACTTCTTAAAACTAATAGACTACCACCCCTTTATATATGAGGGATGGGAGTACAGAATTAGAAAGAGATTTAAATTTTTAAAATTCAAATTTGACTCTAACTTATCCTAATTGACTCTAACCGATTAACTACTCAATTTGACCACTAATTGAGATCACATGCAATCTCTTTTATTAAAATAAAATTGCAACAACTCGATAATAAAATTGGATTCTAATTAACGACGAACATAAATAAATTAAGCCATATTTATCCGCTTCACGCTGCATCGGTTCTCCTCTGCTTGAAAAATTCATCTCCCGATGAATTGCTAGATCCTCGAAGCTGGGTGATTTGATTTCAACGTTCTTGGTCGCCTTTTGGAAGAATAGGTGCGGAGCAAACGGCGGGATCCAGGCATTCTTGGAGCAGTGGTTGGAGTCATCGGCTTCATGTAGGCAAAATAAATGTGGCATAAGTAGCGGCGCCCATGCATAGGTTGCTCCCTTGATGTGGTGTGGAAAAAATTGATGTGACATCTTCAGTTCGAGTGTCGCGGTGTCTAGAGAACCCATAGCAAATGAATGCCACAAGGTTAGGAGGGGAGGAGATGTAGGTAATGAACATAGACATGTAGCCTTTAAATAGGTGAAATCAGCATTCCTAATCCTAATTGAATGAGGAAGCCACCTGAATTTCCTTCTTTCAGAACTCCCTTTTAAATATTCCTGCCTAAGGGGTGTGAAACGCAATGTTCACACCCCTTCATTCCTTCTTAAGTTACCACCAACCTTATCCTTCAAAAAATTTTGGGTGGAGGTGTTTTTTTGTAATTTTCTCAAATCAGCCCCTTCGGAAATGAAATCAACTTCTTATCCCTAAATTGAAAGGGTCTGTTTCTCTTAATAGGGACTTTCTTCCCAAAGGTGGCTAGGGTTCTTATTCCCTTCAAGCAACGGTGACGGCGTCATCGAGGTGGGAGTTGCAAGCGGTACGTGCGTCGCGCAGAGCGGGGGATGGGTTGGCAGTGGAGACGAGAAGGGGAAGTGATGGCTCCAACATGAGCAAAACGGCAGTGGTGTTGACGGGGTGACGATGTGGTCCTGACGATAGAGCGACAATGCGAGTCGGGAGGAGGATGGTGCGGCAACCGAGGTGGCGGGGGTGGCAGCAGGTAAAGAGGGGGCGAATGGAGGCAAGGGGGAAAAGGACGGGGTGGATAAAGGCGAAGGGGGTGGCAGACAGTAGCGGTGGGGCAAGAGGGCTCGCTGTAAGGGGTGTGGGGGTAGCGGGAGGGGGCGTTGGGGCTGGGGAATGCATCGCATGAGGTGCGGGAGTGACAACGGAGGTGACGGGAAGGGGGGCTGGGGTTGGAGGCTGCACCACAGGAGGTGCGGGGGTGTTGGAGGGAGGGGTGGGGTCTTTTTGGTGGGGGAAGGGGGTGCAGCAGGGCGAGGGGAATTGCTAGGGGTGCGGGAATGGCGAGGACATGCGAGGGGGCTGTGGGTGGCGTTCGAGTCAAGTTTTCCTATGGTTGTAAGTCTAAAATGGTCTGGCAACAAGCGGATTGTCGTAGATGTCATTGTTCCCTCCTGAAACGGCCTGAACCACGAGCGGGTCGTCGTCGACGACGTTTTTCCCATCTAAAACGTCCTGGACAACAAACAGATCATCGTTGACGGCGAATTTTTTTCTTCATCAACTTGTACCATTAAAATATCGATGTTATAACATTAATCTATCCATTGTTGCACCTTGATGCTTGTCTGGAAGCGATGCTTGAATCTTTGTTGACACGAACCCGCACGCAAGCCACGAGATAGGCAACTTTGATCGAACTTCATCTTCCAATATGCGACAGGACCGTCGAATCATGATGAACGATTCAATTTTCATACTCTGATACCAAATGATGCAAATCGGGAATTTGCAACGGAGAAAAAATAAATTTGATGGTGGAACTTTCGGTGGAGAAGAAAACGGGGGGGTTGAGAAGAGAAAACTTGTCGGAAAACGAGAGAATTTGGAAAACAATCGTGAAGACCGCGTAGAGGAAGAAGAGATAAGGGAAGGAGAGATGAGAGATAAATCTCAATTTTAATTGCAAGTTGAACTTCTTAAAACAAATAGACTACCACCCCTTTATATGACGGATGGGATTATATAATTAGAAAGAAATTTCAAATCTAAAATTCAAATTTGACTCTAACTTTTCTTAAGTAACTTTTCTTAATTGACTCTAACCGATTAATTGTCTAATTCGACCACTAATTGCGATTACATGCGATCACTTTTATTTAAATAAAATTGCAACAACTCGATAATAAAATTGGACTTTAATTAACGACGAGCATAAATAAATTAAGCCCTATTTATCCGCTTCACGTTGCATCAGTCAGGCGGATATGATCTAACCTTCCATGATAGGATGAAAATATGGAGATGGATTGTCATTTGTCATTATACCAAATATATGATCCAGATCAAGTTCTTTTTCACTACCCGTGTTAGATCAAGTGAAAGATTGCATACTTTCACAGAACCTCTCCCATGCCCTAATTTTGATTATCGCACTAGTAAACTAAGCATTAAGAATGGAATCTTGCTAGCTGATTAGGATTAGCTTTTCCTAAGATGGTTCATTTCTTATTATTGTATTCTTTTTGGATTATTCCCTTTCATGTAAGTTTTACTCTTTCATTTGCTACTTTCTTCATAAAAGGGGAACCTGGTCTCTCATATTTAATGAAAAAAAGGAGTTTATCCATCCGTACCTCATGTTTTGTCATTCCAACATTCTCCTGCGTCAAACCATTAAACGACCCTTGGGATTCATACCTAATGTCATGTCATTCCCAAAGAATCCAACACATTGAATCAACAAGAATTCCATAATGTAATTCCAGTCCGTAGCAGATATCCATCATGAATCGACAAAAACATGTGAATAAATCATCGAACAACTACGTATTTTCCCCATTTATGTTGTCATAATGAAAATTGATTCGTTGTTATCATTTTTCATGGAATTTGATTCTAGTATTTCAGGTTGAGTGTGATCTACAACTTCAAATGCAGGCGGTGCAAGTTATAAGTATGTTGTGGAGTGGAATTGGGTGCCTGGTTTTTCGTTGGTGCAAGAATGCTTGTTGGTTTAGTGGAAGTACCTTAGCGGTAATTACAAATCACAGTACCAACAGAACATACATATAAAATAAGTCAGAAGGAATATGAAATAATTGAACAATCCACAGCCTCCATTTACCTTATCGGAAGCGAAGCACGCCTGACTGCATCCCATGCCGCAGCTCGTGCACACCTTCCTCACCTCCACCACCACCTTCTCCGCTTCCACGGCTTCCTTCCTCTCCTCCTCAGCCGCTTTCTGCGGCGGAGACGCTGCCCGCTTCACAACAGGCACGTAGTTCACGAGCCCCCACTGCTCGAGGAAGTCGAACACCCTCCGTACGGAACCCGCATCCGCCACAAGCCGGCGCCTCACGTCCGTGAACGTGATCCGGCGACCAGGGCTCTCCCAGTATTGGCGAATTATGGAGTCCCGGAGGTATCGATAGGTCTCGAGGGTGCGTGCGGGGGACCTGCCGTCGAAGAATTCTGGAAGGGCGCGGCGTTCGGTGTCGTGGACTGAGTGCCAGGAGAACCACCCTGAAAGAGAAAGGCGGAGGTTAGACGGAGGAGGTTCTTGGAGGAATTCGAGATGCCTGTGAGCTACGTACGGGAGTGTGCCGGGATGGTGAGGGCGGAGGGGGGAGGGGGAGGAGATGGAGGAGGAGGGGGGGCGTCCTTGGAGTCTGTGGGCTCGAGTTTGACGGCGGAGGGAGGAGGAAGGGGTGGAGTAGGAATGGGGCTGGGTGTGGGAAAGGGGGAAGAGGGGAGAGGACGAGGAGGAGGATCGGTTGGCGGTTCCATGGTGGTGGTGGTGGTGGACATGGGGTAGGAGCAGACGAAATTTTGGTGCCCTCTTTTGGGAACTTGGGTTTTGAGAGAATTGAAGCGCAAGTGGCCACAATTTATTTATGGTTAACGAGGGTTAGTTCAACCCGGTCTACGAGTAGAGTTGTTCATATTAATCGGATAGATAATCCGATCCGATTTATATGATTTTGACTTCGGGTTATTGGGTGCACATCTAGACAGTCGGATTCGGGTACTCGTAGCGGGTGACCCAACTCATAATGGTGCCCCACCTGGAATTGGTGGAAAACCCATGGATCAATCTTCTGATTCCTTCCACCTACAATTCGTTCTCCCTCACCCACTTGAAACCATGACGGATATAATTTCCCAATCGCTTCGCCTATGAACGATCCTAATTGAGAGTTCCTCATTCGATGCCAACAACAAAAGCCTAGAGTGCTCTGATAGACGATCACCTTGACTGTGTCCCCTCAATCCTCTTGGGTTTCTCTAGTGAAATCTGATCGACAAGACCCCAGATTGTTTTGTGGAATCACTACATCAAAAGGTCAGGTGTTCTCTCCCATTTGATTTCATTGTTTAATGTCGCAGTTTTTTCTAATAGATGCAACTGCTTATTTTACATATGAATGTTGGCATTTTTTTTGTTTGGATTGTGATTATGGTGTTTGTGATTGTTTGGGTTTGAGGTAAAAGAATGGATCTTTGTGGGGATGGGAGATGGTGGTAAGTAGGGATGTCAAAAAAATCTCAAGTTTGGTATTCGTTCTGGTTCGGCTCGTTAAAAATTCGGTCCAACTTCGATTCCGAAATAAACAAATCAAACCTCAACACGAATTTATGCTCGGTAAAATAAACGAACCAAACCTCAAAATCATAGTTTTGCTCAGGTTTGATTCATTAAAAGCTCGATAAACACACAAGCATATTTACAAATTCTTATCCGCATAAGTGGACCTTTATTTTGAGATAAGTGGATTTTGTCTCAGGATAAGTGAAATTTATCAGGAGATAAATGAATATTTACGGGATATGTAGGTTTTCTCTCCGTATAAACTATCCCAAAATAAATAGTCACATAGTGTTTACAACATCCATCATCTTTGTGACTAGTACTTTTCCTTTCTTTATCCTCAAATCAATAGAACAAGTACAAACCTTACTTATCGCATATCCCCACATTATTCCTTATTCTCATCCGAACGGATATAAAAATATATTATGATTATACTTTTTTTCAAAGAGACGAATCCTTGTTAATCTAATTTTGAAAAGATGAAGAAGAGTTAGATAAAAGAAAAAAATTAAAATGAATGTTTATTTTAATTTAAAAAACACGTATATATTTCCATTTCTTTTCTTTCACTCCCTCTTATTAGAGAATTCTCAAGTTCGATATTCACTTAGGTTCGCTTCGATTCTGGTTTAGTTCGAAAATAAACGAACCGAACATGAACACAAGTTTAGGCTCGATTAAATAAACGAATCGAATCTAAAAGATGTAGGTTTGCTCAAGCTTGATCCATTTACAACCCTAATGGTAGGATCAGTTGGTTTGTTGTTGTGGGGAATGGTTCAAGTCCAGGAGTACGTTGACATAGAAACACCATTGATAACACTAAAATCTAAGCTTTAATGGATAAGGAGCATGAAATTTTGCCCTTAAGATCCTTCTTGTTATGCCTTCTTGTTAACTTTTTCACAACATAAAATAAAAGAGCAAGAAATTTTACTCGCAAGAAAAGAAAGATATAGTTCATTGTACTAAACCTCTATGTGCAAACCAAGATATGTTCTGAATTGGAGTTATAGACTTCAGATAAAAATCGAAAAGGTAAACATGATATTCTATTCATGAAAAAACTAGTAAAAAAATTGTTTGCGGAATTTACTGCAATTCTATGGTGTGTATGTGTTCATAATGTTGGATGAAATTTCATGCACCCCACAAGATGAGAATCGACACTACATTAGATTCAAAGGTCAATATAAGATGAAAAGCAGTACTTTATAAAATTATATGAGAACTTGATGTATGGACATCGATATAAAGTCCCTTTATCGAAAGATGTGCTATCATAAAAGATATGATCGTCATGATAACAATATATAATTCATATGTTTACAATATCTGTCATTCCTAATCCTTCAAACAAGATGAACAAAATATAACAAATTGGTACATTTGTTTACATATTACATACTGAAGATTGATGATTTTGTTACGTAAGCAAGCAAGGATTTTGAAATATCACAAACCATTATTTATACTGGAATGAGAGTTTTACTTTTATCAAATTAACAATATATATGCATAAGTCTTGTTTGCATCAAGTAAACAAAATATATTTGTATTTATATTTTTTTTAAGAACAATGTATGGAATCAATTTCTATCTTTCAAAACCGTAATATCAGTGACTTCGAAATTTGAAAATCTGAACGCTCCATGAACCATAACATATGACCAATAGTATGATGCAATTTCTAACATGCAATATGTACATATACAAGTACAATAAGAATTTATATGTACTTATCTATATACTTCTTCTTTATACAAGTACAAGAAATAACGAAAATGATGTGATCATTTTCAAGAACTTCCTTGAATATGTTCGAGAGATAAATGATCTCATGCATAATAGTTTACATATAATTTTAGAATGCATCCCCACCTTTCCTTTCTCATTTAACAAGTGGTCGGGCACAAAAAAACATGTAGTTTTTATGATATATTCATGTACCTTACTTTGATATTATTAATGATTTGTTCTTATTCTGATGGGTGGTCTATCATGCAACTTAAACAAAACATGCTAACTAGATATTCTATTGCATCCTACTAAAAAATATGTTTTTATAATATCTGAGGTTGATTTTGGAGTCATTCAGTATATATCAAAATCTACATTATGGACAATCATTAACCTTTTTTATTTTCATTTATCTTTCTAATTATATATTATAACGAAACTTTTCATAATTTTAACTTACTAAAAAATTAATTGTTGAGATATTAGTTATCATTTATTGCGTTCTTATATTTTCTTTTTCGTTTCTTTCTATTCATCTTATGTAATTTGCCCAAGAGGTTCCTCCTCTATATAGGAGAACACTAGGGCCTCATGAATAAAAACTCATTCCTTTCTCTCCACATGGTATCAAAGCGAGGGTCCTGGATCGAAGCTCTCGTACCACGTGCCCTAGACCCATTTGTTGCCCCTCTTTCTCAACACATGCTGCCCCCAAGCCACCCCCTCCCCCACCACCCCCAGTGGTGCAACCACTGTTGCCTGCCCCTTTGGGGCTTTGTAGTTGTCTCCCCAAGCTATTGGAGGTCTCCTCCACTGCAGCCCAAGCAATGCACATACCTCTTTTGGGCCCTCTAGGCCCTTGTTAGGGCCTTGTGTCACATTAAAACCCTTTCTAGGGCATGATCGAGGTGCCCATGTAACAGCCCAGGACACCATTGAGCCCTCCAGCCGTAGCCATGCCCCCTCTTGACCCCTTGCGTCGTCGTCAAGATCTTTTGAGTGCATCCTAGCATCACCGTGATCATTTGACCACCCTCTAGGACCCCTAGGGCCTTCCTATTCCTCTCCAATGCTGCCCAACTCTCCTGAACGATCTAGCTTTGACTGAATAAGGTTTTTTCAGACCAATAAATCATCCTTTTCGACCCTAACGCGAATCAAGAATTGATGAGGATGGTTGTATGAGTCCACACATACAACCGATCCTCTATATGATCGTGTATACTCGCTCAGATTGATATACTACCCTAGTCGAGTTTTGTTTCGGCCTTCTTTCTCATCATTAGAGAACAAAGAGTGATGTTTTCTCTTCATCTGACGCCTCAAGGGCATGACTCCCCTTGTGAAGATGGAAGGGAACAACTATGAATTGTGGTCCATGTTGTTTATGAATCTTACGCAATGCAATAACAATGAGCACATTCTAACAGAGCATGAGCTGACGAACATGACTGGGACCAATGATTCGTGGAAGCAAGATGATGCATATGTGTGTGCTTGGCTATCTGGGACTTTCGGTATAGGAATTGCCAATGATATTGTGAACCAGGCCACTACCAAGGTGATGTGGGATATTTATATAGCTACATATACCCAAGCAAAGAATGAGACCATGATTCTCCAGCTCCAGTTTGATATATACATGGCCAAGCAGAATGTTTTTCCTCTGCATACCTTTTAATCTTTGTTTCGAGGCATGTTTGAGAAGCTTCACTGCTTCATGCAGGTTACCACTTCCACAGAGAAACATATGGCATATAGGAACTTCACGATGATTAGAGTTTCTTGGCAGCCTGGGATCTAGAGTAAGGGTCGCATGTGCATAGCTCCTTACAAGCGTGACCATACCTCCCATGGAGGAGGCATATAGTCACCTTGTGGGATTCTTATACCACTTGATGCCAGTACACAAACCTCCTCAACGATGGCCGCATATTGTGGTAGGGGAGTTCTACACAGTTCAGAAGCTATGGTCTCGTGGCGGAGGAGGTGGATGTTAGCGTGGCCCCTGCACCTACTGTTGTCGTCTAGGACACTCGGAAGACATGTGTTATCATAAGCATCAATACGTTGCATCTGTTCGAGTTGCAGAGCAGATTGAGCCTCCAGACACTTCATCTCCTAAGGCAGATCCATGCCTTGATAATATTGTCTCTCGTATACGCGAGATCATGACTCATGTTGCTGGCATCACTACAGGCTCCTCAAATGTTGCACCAGCTGCTAGAGCCACTTAAAGCTCCTAAGGTATAACATATGCTTTTACCCATCGTAGCAGGGCAGATATGACATAGTGGATCATGATCCATGGTGCTTCTCACCATCTATATGAATACAAAATCCAGATCAATTCTTACAGGTCTATAGCCCCAGGTAGATGGGTCACCATTACGAATGGGGGTTTACTTACCCATCACAGGATACACAGAGGTGCATTTGATGCCATCCATGCACCTACAGAATGATTTACATTCTTGTGATTTTTAGATGAACTTGCTTTATATTAGTCAGATCATGAAGGATCTACATCATCGTTCCATTTTTGAACCCTTTTATCTTGTGTCTCAGGACATACTCATGAACATGGGGAGTGGATGTGACCGTGAGCAGCGGGAGCTCTATAGGCTGGTCCAATCTCCTCATGTTGGTGTCTCTACTATTCCTATTGGACCAATATCGGTGTACTTACTGTATTTTCATTTTGGCCACCTTCCTTTGCAGAAGCTTTGTCATGTCCTCACACAGATTTCCATGCAATCTTCTTTCCAGTGTGAAGCTTGCCATCTTGGGAAGCATCGTCGCTCTTCTTTTCCTAGTTGTCAGAGTCGTAACAATACTCAGTTGTTTGAGCTTATTCACTTAGATATTGGGATCGGAGTCATGTTCCTGATCATCAGGGACACCGTTTTTATATTGTTTTTGTGGATGACTTAGACTTTCCTATGTCTTTTTATAAAAAAATAAGCATGAGGCTAGGTATGTCATTAAAACCTTTATTAATGAAATAAAGAACATTTTTCTCTATTGTTGTAAAGTATTTGCAGATCTGACAATGCCTAAGAGTTGTGCGCTTTACAGCTATCCGAGTTCCTCGGGTCTCTTGGCATCATACACCAGACCTCGCGTGCTTATACATCCCCGTAGAATGGTGTTGCCAAACATAAACACTGTTATTTAATCGATGTGACCTGAACCCTATTGATTCAAATTCATGCCCCTCACTCTTATTTAGGGTGATGTGTTCCTCACATATTGTTACTAGGTGAACCATATACCATCTTATGTTTTACGAGAAAAGATTCCTTTCTCAATTGCATTTTCCGATAAGGAATGATTCTCCCTTATACCTCGAGTGATCGTCTCTGTGACCTTTGTTCACAATTCAGTGCCTAATCATGACCAGCTCTCCCATAGAACTGTCAAGTGTGTCTTTGTTGTCTACTCTCATACCTATATGGGGTACTATTGTTTTAATCTACTTAGGCGAAAATACTTTGTCAATGTTGATGTCACCTTCTTTGAGTCTATTATGTATTTCTCTCCTACAAGTGACAGGTTGACTCCATCTGACTCTGGGGAGGAGCTATATATGCCTCCTCCTCCTCCTATATATGTACCACCTCCAGTATTTACTCTACCTCCACCACCATTGCCGCCTTCAATACCTACACATGTTCATATGACTGCCTTTGGATCGCCATCCAGTACCTTGACTCAGTTTTTACCATGTGTGTTTACTCGCAGGTCTCATATTGTTCCCCATACTCGTGGGCCTTTCCCATCATACAACATGTCCCAGGTATGTAATGAGCACATTGTTTCCACTGAGTGGTCTATGCAGCAGGATTTTTTATATGATGAGAAGGTGATGAATCCCCATTCATCACTCGTTATTCTTTTATTTTAGCTAAAAATCTTTGCAAACCATGTAGATACTTGTAAATATAATAAATTATCAAACTGCATGCTTTGTGTAAATAGCAATAATTAGCATGTTTTTGTGCAAAAATAAAAGAATAAAGAAATAAAAAAAAGAGGAAAATATTTAGAATAAATATTGAGTGACCTGAACCCCAGGGAGGACCAAGCATTGGCCTGATAACAAAATAAAACAGGTAGAGAGAGATAAGGCCATTCATCATTATACACATTTCCTTCTTGGTGTATATATGCTATTTTCATAAAATAAATATATATATATGTTTCTCACAATTTGTATATATTTATAATAATAAAATAAAAATAAGAAAAATAAAATAAAAATAAAAATTAAATCATTTCTCTCTCCTACCCTTGCATGTACCATGTATATATCAATAATTCACTTATTTATTTTACCCTTATAAATAAATAATAAAAATAAAATAAAAATTATTTTATATCCCAAATTGTATGTTGTAAATAAATAAAATATAAAATTAGGATAATTGTACAAAAATAAACTAATAAAAATAAAAATGTAAAATACATAGGTATTTATACCTGTATATAATATTATATTATGTATATACATTAATTTATTTTTCAAAATAAATAAATAAAAATCATTAAAAAATAATTTGAAAAATAATAAACATTTTTCATATTGTAAATATTTTTATATAAAATCTTTTTCTATTTTATTTTGAATTTACAAATAATTTCCAATCCTTGAATTCTCATTGGTCCACGGGGGATTGTTGACCCCCGGTCAACTCTCCCCCCTGGACCACATTTCGCCCGGATTTGGTTTTGACCCAATTTCTCCAAATATTCACGACGCGATCTGATCACCATTTCCTCAAACCCAGGGCTCCGATTGTCGAGGGTAGATCCGCAATCCCCGCATGCCATCTCTCTTAGGGATCCGCTCCTCGATTAGCGCACCCGACTCCCATCTTCTCAGACCCCTACTTGTATAAAGCTCGACCTTCAGCTGCCATGTCACGCATCTCCAGCCATTGCCTTCAGCTCCCAGGACCTCCTTTCCTTCTCCTTGAGTGACACCAAGCGTGAGGGATCGATTGCAGTGAGGATCGAGGCCTCTAGCCTCAGATCCGACGACCCACATCGCCGTGCTTCACCACCGGCGAGTTCGAGCCTCTGGAGGCGTCGCTCCATTGAGGCGAGGACCCTAGGAGGTAGCTGACCTCCAGCCCTGACGTTTTCACCCATCAGGTACATTCGATAGCCTTTCGCCTGCCTTAGATTTCCATTTTTCAGATTTCGACCCCCGACCTTCACCGCCCATTTTTCATCGCTCCTATTACCCATCTGCCACTCCGACCATCCTATAATCTCCACAAGACTCCTCCTCACCTTCTTCGCCCACTCACTCCCCCTGATTTGACCCGGAACAGGTACATCGGTTCTCCTCCGCCGCCGCTCGCTGGAGAGCTTGCCCGTAACCGGGTTGAGGCAGTTTGCCCTCGACCCATCTTTCTTTTTGTGCAGGATTGAAGGCAAATGAGCCTCATCTGGAGGCTCGACGACTGAAGCACAGAGCTCCAGGTTCTCCGACGTCGCCGGGGTCCTCCAGGACCTCCCGACCTCATTGGAGACCTCCACCAGCTGCGGACAACCGAGAGCTCTCTTTTCCCCATCTCAGCAGCACTGGAGGAGCCCTCAAGCGCGCGCAACGGCCGGACGAAGTTCGCCGGCGACCTGTTCTTCCATAGGCATTTTCCACCGTCCGATCGAGCTCATCTGCCAGTTTTGATCTCAGCCATCCACCCGCAGAGAGGTTCTAGCCGTTCGATCCATCTAAGGATCTCATCTGGAGCATCGATCGTCGAAGGGGTATCTGTGAACTACAGCCGTTGGATCTCAAGCGAAGCCCCCTTCAACCATAGGATTTCAGTACCAAGGGTAAATTTCACTTAGGCCCTTTCATTTCTATCATTTGCTGTTGAGTCCTGTAAATATTTTACGTAGTTGTTTTTAATTAGGATAAATTGCACTTTGAACCTCAGACTTCTAGTATTTGCATTTCAGTCCCTCCATTTGTGGTGCACGTGCTTCGTCACGTGAGTTTTTGGACTATTTGCGTGTATTGGGCTTGGGTTATTGAATGTTATAGTTTGAAGTTTTAGTTTAAATATTTGCATTTATGCCCTTGTACGTGATGGATTTGAGCATGTGCTGGATTTGACGTGAAATTTGCATTGAGCCCCCTATATTTCTAGCACGTGTTATCTTTAAGCCTTGGAACTTATTTTCTTTGCACTTTGGTCCCTGTGTGCTGTGACTCTTTTATTGGTTGAATAAAATAGCAAATTAATTCCAAATCTCTTGAAATTTGGACACATGGCCCCTACCACTGTGTAAAACTTTTAATGATTTTTTGGGACAATTTTGTTTTGTTTTTCTATTTTAAAAATTCAAAAACCCTCATTTTTCCTACTGTTTCAATTTAAAAATCAACTAAACATAATAAAAAGCCTCCAAAAATTCTAAAAAAATTAGTGCCTATTTGTTTTGTGTCTTGTTGATTCACTTCAATTTTTGTTGTATTTTGACTTGTAAAAACCTTAAAAATTGAAAAACCCTAAAAACCTTATAAAAATCATTAAAAATTCTAAAAAATTCAAAAAAGGCAATTTCTTCTTCTCTTTTTCATAAAATTGTCTCCAGATTTTTAGAGAGTATTTTTGTATTTTTAAATAGCCTTTCAAATCTGGTTGAACAGTAGCTCCCATTTTGTGCCTTGTTCCATTTTAGAAAATCATCTAAAAATTATAAAAATCTGAGAAAATTACCAAAAACGCTTGAAAAATTATAAAACCCAAAATATTGTATTTTTTTGACATGTTTTGATGTATTAAATAATTGCTTGAGTGTGCCCTTTTTGGCTTGTTTTACATTTTAAATTTAAAAACCCATAAAATCCACTAAAAACATTTTCTTCTTCTTTATTTGATTTTCTGACTACTTCGTAGGCTTTTTAAGCCAATTCATGCTCCTTGAGTTCAACCCTGGTCGCTATACCAGGTTAAATAAAATAGCGAGACCGCTATTCGACTATATTGATTGATTATTTTATTTGGTGGTTCTCGATTTTTCTTGTTGATTGAGCTTCAAGATTCGGGTCGCAATGACCCGTATTTTTACCTTTACTCGGATTACGTGAGTTCTCGGTCATCAGTAGGTGCCCTCACAGGGGGGTAGTTTACAGGTTCATGATGTAGCTGATGATCTATATGTGCCTATTTCTTTGCGAGAGCAGAGACGTACCTGTGTTACATATCCTTTTGCAACTCATGTCTCCTTAAGTAGACTCTTAGAGGACTTCATGCAATTCGTTGTGGCATTATACGTTATGTAGATGTCACGGACATATCAGGAGGCCATATAGGATAGTCAGTGGTATCTTTCCATAAAGGAGGAGATGGTCGCACTATAGCCACATGACACTTGGATTATTGTTACAAATCCTACATAAGCATCTGTTGTTAGATGCAAGTGGGTGTTTACGGTGAAGCACCAAGAAAATGGCAGCGTAAATCACTATGAGGAGAGACTTGTGCCACGTGGATTCACCAAACATATAGGGTGGACTATCATAATACCTTCTCTCCAGTGACTAGGCATTCTACACAGTGTTCTCTTCTTTCTATTGCAGTGACACAAGATTGGCCCCTATATCAGCTACACATGAAGAATGCATTTCTCTATGGTGACCTATAGGAGTCCACATGCAACAACCACCTGGGTTCGCTGCTGAGGGGGGGTTTCAGAAGGTTTGCAAGTTTCATAAGGCGATCTATGGTCTTGATAGAGTCAAAGAGCATGGTTCCAGAAGCTCCCAAACTTGATAGACCAACATGGGTTTGTGAGATAGACTGCTGATCATTCATTATTTATTCAGAGGACTCGTAGTGGTATTGTTGCCATATTTGTTTATGTTGATGATATTTTTGTTACAAGGGATGATGATCAGGGCATCCGGGATGCTAAGGATTTCTGGGGTTAACAGTTGGAGACTAAGGACCTTGGTAGTCTACGCTACTTCCTTGGACGAAAGTTTGTCAGGAACTAGCAGCATCTAGTGATGTCCCAGAGGATGTACATTACATATCTTCTCTCTAATACATGCATGTATGATTGCATGTCTGTGACTACTCCCATGGACCCAAGCATGAAGTTGTATTATAATGACATCGATGAGGTAGACAAGAGGAGGAACACAGAGCTCGTTGGGGAGCTCCTATATGTAACCATCACATGGACAAATATAACCTTTGCAATAAGCAAAGTGAGTCGCTTCATAGAGCAACTTAGATATGCACATATGGATGCAGTTCATATGATTTTGAGGTATCTATAAGCCTCATCTAGCACTAGTCTTCTATTTTGCGGAGTTACGTCCATTTCCATTACAACTTGTGCATATGCAGATTATGTAGGGTGTCCCAAGGGCAGGAAGTCTACCTTTGACTTTGCAGTGTTCATAGGGAGTCCCTTGGTGTCATGGAAGAGCAAGAAGCAGACAATGGTTGTCTGATTCAGTGTAGAATCATAATATAGGGTCATGGTAGAGGCTAGTACAGAGATCATGTGGATCAAATCTGTTCTTACTGACCTAATAGTTGAGGTACCTCTTTCCATGCACCTCCAATGCAACAACCAGGCTGCTCTCTTATTCACCAACAACCCAACATTCCATGAGAGGACCAAGCATATCAAGGAAGACTGTCACTACACTCGAGACATGACATAGAAAGGCACCATCTCCACTACTCATGTTTGCTCAAGAGATTAGACAACAGATGTACTTACCAAAGACCTAGTTAGAGGGCCTTACCAGAGATGTTGAAACCAAGCCTGATTGATATCTATGCTCCAGCTTGAGGGGGAGTGCTGAGATATTAGTTACCATTTATTACTTTGTTGTATTTTCTTTTTCTTTTCTGTCTATCCATCTTATGTAATTTTCCCAAAAGGCTTCTCCTCTACATAAGAGAACCTAGGGCCTCATGAATAAAAAACCCACTCTTTTCTCTCCATATTAACATTAGATTTCAATCATAGAAGATATTATGGACCCTATTATGGAGCGACAAATTTGTAGGTATTAGTTATGGACATGCGATTCAAAATGAACCAATTCATTTGGAGATATCCCCTCATTCTACGAAGTCTTCTAAGGAAGCGAGTCAAATCTCATCTTCTAATATCAAAAAAGATGAAGGCCATAAAACTCTCATATGAATTATCACTATTTATGACCTTTGATTTAGAAGTGTAGAATGAGAGGGCTTTCATCATTTTTGTAGTATTGTAGTACCTCAACTCAAAGTGACATCTCATTTTACTGTCTAGCGAGACTCTTTTGATGAGTATGTGATCGCTTAAATTGAATACATGGGCATGATGTCAAAACTTAAGTTATGCATGTCTCGCAACTTTTTTCATTAATAATGTTTGGACTTTACACAAGAAGATATTGAATTTTGTCCAATATCCGACCCCTCTCATGAAGCCATAGGCAAAGCAATGGAGAATTTCCTAATTAATCAGGGTATAGAAGATGTTATGACCATTATTTGTGGATAATGCAAGCTCTAATGATGTAGGTCTTCAATATATGAGAAAAAAACATTAATAATTGGAAGCGAACAATGTGTGGTCCATATCTTTTATGCTTAATTTTCCCCATAAATCTAGATAAAAACACAATAAAATTAACATAAATTGATAAAATTATAAAATCATCTAATGCAAGAAATGTTGATCAATTCGAGAAAATTAACTCATCTTGGAAATCACGAGAAATATAGAATATAGTGACGAGAAATATGAGCTAAAAAGACATATTCATTTATTTGTATAAATAGTAAATTCTTCTCATATTTTTAAGAAATTCGTGCTAACTCTAGTTGACATGTAATAAACCCAAAGTGTACATATTACTAACCTCAAATCATGAAATACAACAAGGAAATAAAACACTAACTTGTCAAAATTGCACAAAAACTCAAACTCTGATTTCGCGGACAAAAAGGCATGAAGTTGAATATCTCTCTCATACAAGGTCTGATTATACTCTACTAACATGAATCCCAACTAGATAAGATTAAATTAAAAGGAATCAGAATTCATTTATGAAAATTAGGTTTTGTAACTTAACTACACATTTTACACAACTGACAAATTTCACCTTATTATTTTATGTACATATTTCACTCTTTTTCAGTTATTTATGTTTACTTCTTTATTTTATTCCATGTTCAACTAACAACGTAAAGATAAAATTTTAAAAAAGTGAGAAAAATATTAGTTCTGACTTGTGCATTCTACCTAATACACATGTATAGAATTGACTCCCAATTTAATTTAACTGATTCTTAACCCATAAAAGTCCAAAAAATTGCATTATATTCCATGCATTATTCTGTATCATATTTATTTTTTTCATGCATCCATTATAGAAATAAAAAAATAAAAAAATACTGATATTTTATATATAAAATACCACCAAAAAATATATCTCTCATTTTCCAGTCCGTTGCTTTTGTGTCCTTCACGAACATTGTAGATCTCACTGATATATACAATTTTTCTCTTTAACAAATTTTCATCTGAGCCCATTATCCATTTTTAATCCATCTTTCTTTGCATTTTGTCAACGTGATCAAGGTCAAAGCATACGCGTATGCTCCTCATTCGTCCAACTCAGTCACACGGTCAAAGTACCTCAATCCTCGGTCAAACTTGCACTTCATATTCCGTGAGCAATCATAGGCTGCTCTCTATTGACCACCAGTGAACAATGTCTCCAACTTTCCTCCTCCTCTTAATTCTATACCCTGAAATCCTATCCTATCACACCCAATCCCTTCTCATCTGGTACCACCCATCATCTTCAACAACATTAGTTGCTCCCATTTCATCCTAACGATCCGATAAACTAGACCAAGTCTATCATTATCTCCATGCCATGGACCTAACAACCATAGCTACCTTTGTTCTATCCTCCATTACCATAAAACACGAACAACCTACATGAAACACCATAGCCCCCCACCTTGCAATGATCCTGGAACCTCCATTATCTCCAACTCGAAGAACATCACACCTGTATCCTGGAAATCATTATCCCAACCAATTAACAAACCCCCATATCTATACCCTTATCATCTCTCAATCATCTCATTATCCAACTGGAATCCAAAACCAGAACCTGACTTTATCAAAATTAAACAAACTTATCGCCTAACCCCAACAAACCCATAACCCTCTCTCATATATTAACCCCCTCCTCTCTCCCGATCAAATACATCCGCCACCGTCATGCTTGATAACCGAGAGAGAGACTGGTGACAACAGTCACATGGAAGGTAAAGACCCTCTTTAGGCATAATCCACAATTTCAACTTGTGTGCTGCTCCAACTTCAGAAGGACATCCGACATTTTTTCCCCTCTCCGTTAGAGAAAATCGAGGTGAGAACAAGGGGGAAACCTCTTTGCTATTCTGACCTCCAGTGAGAACATGTATTCTCCCCAGGTATCTTATATTCATGATCCTTCTTCCTCATCTTTCTTCTTCTTGCTTGTCTGTTCTCCTTTATTTTGTCTTCCACACCAACTCCTCTTCTGTCATCTTTGTTTCCAAAACCAAACTCCCCCACCATCAACGTAAATCTGTTACCCTCTATTCCCTCTCACCCTCTACATCTCTCCCCACAAGGATGGATGTGTGTGTGGGGGGGGGGGGGCAATGAGGGTCAAATGCCCCCCCCCCCCAAGTTTTAGGAGAAAATAACACATGAAAGTGATTGATTTTTTATCTGTTGATTATCCTAAGGACAAGTTGGATTCTAAAAATAGAAACCAACTTTGAGTAGGAAGTGTTGCCTTCATAACTCCCTCCCATCTCTCTCAATGGCATACTCTCTCGTTTCTCTCTCTCTCTCTCTCTCTATCTCACTCTCTCTCTTCTATTTGTTCTTTTAGGTTTGGATATAGCTAAAAACTAAGTTGCAATACTGCTTCTAAGGTTAAGAAAGCTATTTTTTGTTAGTTTTTCACTTGAAATTAAATTTTTAGCTTTTCAAATAATATAAATAATTCAATGCAAATAATTCTTGTCATAATTAACTTAATCGAAAAGGATTTTATTTTTAAATTTATTCTTTATAAATCTTGGAAATATGTAAAGATAGAATTTTATACTTATTATAGGATAATATAAAAAGTACATCTAGATTCCCTCTAGCATGGCATCACATAATTCATTTGTTTCTTTACCATGAGATGTGTTAGTAGAAAGGTAAGCAACAAAATAAATGTGGAAGTAATGATAACCACAGATTATCGAGGGTCTAAATACGTCGCTGTGGCGACCCACAATAAAATGTGATTAATCAACAATGAACCCACAATCAAGTATCAAACAATGAAAAACAAGTGTGGAGTCAAATTTATTTTTAACTCTGCACAAATGATGTATAGTGACAAGTATGCAGAGAGTTCGAACACAGGGAGCAAACATGGTAATTCAAATAAGTGTGCTTAAGTGAATGTGTGTGAGTGATGTCTACACTAAGCAAGCAATCAAATGAAATTTTTGTGGGTTTTTAATTTTTATATTTTTTTGTTTTTAATTTTCAATTTTGTATTTTGATTTTTTATTTTCTGATTTTTATAATTTTATATTTTATATTTTTTTTCTTTTCAATATTGGAATTTATAAACAATGTAATATAAGACAATATAAAATATTTATAAAAACGTGCAAAAATATCCAAAAATTCAGAAATACAATGTTTTTGGTATTTTGTGGTTTTCTACTGTTTTTGTGATTTTTGGGGATTTTTCAAGGTGTTTTTGGTATTTTTAAATAGCAAAACAAGGCAAAACAGTGAAATATGTGCTGGCTGTGAGTAAAATGGGGTTTAAAAATAGCAACCAGTAACCAAAATTTTTCACACTATTTTTCAAATAAAAGGAACAAAATAAGGAACACACAGAACCTGAGTTTGTATTTTTTAGAGTTTTCCTTGATTTTATATTTTTTTTTGAAGTTTTTGAGTGTTTTTAAATTTTTAGTGTTTTTCTTTTGAGATTTTTAGTGATTTCTGGACTGACACTAAAATAGGATAAAATAGACACTAGGTAAGTTTTTGTAATTTTTGAGTGTTTTAATATTTTTTTGGCATTTTCTAAACTAGACAGTACACAAAAAGCATGTTTTTGATTTTTAATAACTATCAAAATAAAATGAAATCAAAAACTAAATTGATAGCGTTAAAGTACACGTGTCCAAGAGCTTAAGTCTATTTTTGTGGAATTTTTGGACTTAAAATGATAGATCAAATAAATACAACAAGCATCCAATCAATAAACAGTCCTGGCAGGGGTATAAACGCAATTTTCAAAACATCCAGGGGCATACATGCAAATTTCCAACAAAAGCTTGAACTGAATATTCAATTTTTAGCACCAACACACAATTACAAAACCTGCCGGGGTACCTTAGCAATTTTCCACCAGGGCGCGTGACTTGCACGCGCCTGGCGAGGACTAGAATGTAATATCCAAAACTCCGAGGGCTTAGTTGAAAATTTCCCAAAAAGTTTACACGTGATACGAAAGTTTTAGCACCCTATGGAAATAACGAAACCCTTGAGGGCCCTTCTGCAAAAAGCCCAGTCCCCTCACGCACACAGGCACGTGAGGTGACGTGGCGAGGGTCCTGCGTGTGATAACGGAAAGTACAAGGGTCTTTTTGCAAAAACTACACAAGTAATTAAACTGCGAATGAATGTTTGAGTTCTTAATATAAAAGACAAAAATGCTTGGGGTGGTTTTCGCAAAATACCCCAGCTGCTGCGCGATCCAACGGAATGGCGTGTGCCACTTATCCACGTGTCGTGCTCTTGACGCGCGATGACGGTTGATGATCCTGCGACCGAGATTAGAAGATCTACGATGAATGGACGGCTCGGGCGCGAGAATATCTAACGGTCGCTGCGCTCCTGGAAGAACGAGGCTAATCGAACGGCCTGGAGGGGTGGACGAAGAACAGGGATGAACCCGCCGCGAGGCGAGTTTCCCAGGCCTCGATCTTCCGCCTCCGCCGCGAGTTGACGATCCAAAATGCCTCGGGGGCTTCCTGGGATATCCCTGCTTCGACTGGGGGCCTCAAAAGGGCCGGAGGAGCTCCGGTGTTCACCAGCGATGGAGGAGGAGCCGATGCCCTCCAGGTACCCCTGGTGGACGAGCAAAATGCTCCCAGTCACGCGTGAAGTGCTCCAGACCCTGCAAAATAGAAGGTGATATGGTCGGGGGCAAGTTGCCCCGACCACGTGGCGCGAGAAATGGTGATTTGCGGATGGGGGTGGCGCTGAGAACAACTGTGGTCGGAGATAGCTCCGGCGAGGGTTGATGTGGCGAATCGACCCTCGTTTGAAACGAATGAATGGGGGAGATGAAGCGCGAGATGATAAGGAATGAAATGATGGCAAAAACTAATGGAAAACACTGCCTCAAGCCCAGGTTGAGCGAGGGAAGGGGGTACCTCGACGGCGGTCGCCGGAGGTGTGGAACTCGCCTGAGATATTGCTCTTCCTCCTCTTTGGCGATGGCAGCCCGTTGCTGTCACCAACAGGCCTCCAAGACGGTCCTAAGGTGGAAGAGAACTAGGTAAAATGCGGTTCAAAATTCAAAATGGGATTCAAGGTTTGGTTTTAAGGGGTTGACGGAGGGCTCCCTTGACCGAGGTGTATCTGGAGCAGCAGAGGTCCAATGCCCGAAATGATCCAAGGTCGTGAAAGCTCTATGAAGGGGCTACAAAAGTCGTGAAGGTCGATTCACGAAAGGATGAAAGGATTCGCCTCGAAAAAAGGTTGAAAACGAGGTCAAACGCAGCTCTGACGCAGCCCAGGTGTTGGGCAGAGAGTTGACCGAGGTCAACTCTCCTAGCCCCCTGGTTGGTCCACGTGGACCAACCTGGAAAAACCTGGAGAAAAAGATTTCTAAAATCAATTTAAAATATCAAACGATTTTATTGATTTTTAATTATAAAATGAAAGATGTTTATTATTTTATGAATTAATTTATGGTGATTTTTATTTATTTCTATGAGACGTATTTTTACAAGTTTGCATTTATGCCCTTTATAGTATATATATCTATATATTTACGTATTCTATTTTTATTTAGGTATTTTTAATGTTATTATTTTTATTTATGATTTTATAAAATTATAAAATACTTTTATCTACACAAATATATTTTTATTTTAATTTTATGATTTATTTTGTATATTTAATAAAATACAAGAGTATGTTATATAGGTATGTATAGGTAATGTATCTATGTATTTTATTTTTAAGTATTTTATTTTAGGTTTTATTCATATTTCTATTCTAATTTTAATGTACATAATTATTATAAGTAATATTTATGAAATTATAAAAATATAAAAATAAATAATAAATTGAATGTTTTAATATGTACAAGTATACAATAGGGGTCCAAAACTCAACTTTCAAACCGTAGCTCCGCCAAATGCGAAACCACCACCAATAATTAGCTTATTTTCTTCTATATACAATTAAAGGTGAGTATGATGCATTTGGAGTTGTCATTTGTGAGATACGGGTCTGGGAAGTTGGGATTCTGGAATTATATTCAGACCATAACTTTTTATCTGTACATTATTTTTCTGTGAAATCAATTTTATATTTTTCTTTATGAAATTATCTACAATTTTCATGTACAAAGTTTCTTTATTTGATGTATAAAAAGTGGAACCAAAAATAGGTCCCAAAAAGAATAAAGAATGAAGAAAATAACATAGGTATTTGACCCTTATCTCCCCCTACTTTATTCCTGGTCGACCTATTCATCAAGATGCCTTGGTCTCGGGGTTTTGGGTCATAAAATATTTACAATATTTTATTCTTTTTCTTTTCTTCATTTATTCTATAATTTTGGCCTTAATTACAGTATTTTATACACTAATATAATGCGCATGCATGAATGCTAAGATGATGATTTTAATGCTATTTACAGGCATTTGCTAAGGTTTTTTGGTGCCAAAATGATAGAATAAAGATGATGAAATGTGGGTTCATCATCCCCCTATACTTTACCTTTGCTAGTCCCTAGCAAACACTTATGCAATAAGTGCCAAAAGAAAAAGAAAGAAAAGAAAAAGAATAAACTTGGATTTTATTTGATTATCAAACTTGTCTTCGCAAAATCAAAGTTTGGAGCTTAAGTCGGACCCTTGGAATTTTAGTGCGGTCGGAACCTTTATGAGAACCAAATTTGAAATCCAACAGTCCTTGAGAATCCCAAAACTCTGTCCAAGTCTCCTCAATAGCCAGGTCAGATTTACTTCAACTCATACGCAAACTCTTACGACTATGAGTCTGACTCGTACAATGTAAGTGATATGGAGCTCCCCACCTCAGAAGTGACAAAGAAACAACCTCCCCCAACCTGGTAACTCTAATGCCTCGGTCTAGCAACTCTTTCCTCGAGAAGCGGGGTATTCCCTTCTAAGTTCAAGTGCAACCGGCTCAAGAAGAGGGGGAACAAGTATAGACTTTTGGAAGCTCAGCCAGTGTAGCCAAGTCTCCCGCTGCAAGCTTCATGAGATGTAACATGGATACCATAAGCTTTTGCTTTATTGGACTATATATACTCCGGTGGGGTTATTAAATTTTCAATCCGACCCACCACTTTTTTGGAGTTTTTTTTGTGCATCTGTACAACATATCTACATGGTGCAGCATATATACAAGAAATTTTCCTCTTGAGCCAGTAGACTATCCCTCTTTTGAAGCTTTATTGCAACCCACGGCTTCTGTCTTTAGCCTTCATCACCACTAGACCAAGTTGAGGTGCACTTCCTTCACTAGAAGAAGAAGAGAGGTTCCGCCTAGAAGTACTACCCTCATATGCTACCCCAAGCCAAAGGAAACCGCCTCCTCACCACCTCATCTGTGGAGAGCTATGTGAAAGGTGCAGGTGTCCAAGTTAGGTCATTATCAACAAGAGTCGTGCGTGTGCTCCGAAATACTCTACTTAGGTAGTCAAGAATCCATTGAACTCAGTCCCGTGATCCTCAAAGAATTAAGTCAACTAGACCTGAAGTACCTCAAACCCAGTTCCTATAAGGTTCCTGTTATTAGGTAGATTTTAAGGTCCAATCAAGCTCCAATCTCCGGATTTTACTTAGACTTGTTCAACTATCAAACTCAATCCGAAAAATGTGAATGCTATGCAATGCAAGAAATATTTTTGTGCTGCAATTTTCGAGATTTTGAACTTTTTATGGATTTTTGAAAAAAAAATGATGCATGCATTTTGTATTTTTCAAAAAGATTTTTCAGATGTTTTTGGATTTTAGTTTTGCAAATGTTTTTGGGATTTTTGAAAAGAAAAAGTTTTGGCTAAAAACTAGGTGAAAAATATGTACACGGGAGTGCTTCTTATATATACAAGAAGTGGATTTTAAGAATTTACAAGGGTAAGTGGTCAGTTTTATACATATATATATATAGTGGATTTTGGTGTGATGTAAATATTCCTCAAACTTATTTGACACAAGCTTTTTCACACAATTTTTGAAAACTATAGTCCAACATAGTTTTTACAAACATTTTACAAACATGTACACACATTTGAAAATCATTTTGCAAAGGTTTTCAAAACAGTATAGATAGATTTTTCAACATATTTTTGCAACCATTTTTCAAACCATTTGCAAATCATTTTTCAAACATTTTATTTCACACAAAGAAAATAAATTTTACAAACCACACTTTTTATACAAGTTGAAAACATGTAACAAAATATTTTCAAAATAGTTTTCAATAGATGTTCACAAAGATTTTCAAACTATTTTTCAAACATTTTGCAAAAAAACATTTTCACCTGATTTATTAATCAGTATATACAAAAAGAATTTGAGGAATGATACACCTTTTTATTAAGGGTTTTTAATGAGTTTTTAAAGAATTGTTAGCTATATTAAGAAAATACGAAAGTACGAGTTATGGTTAAAGTATGTACGTAGTATATACGACCCCCCTATACTTAACTTGAGCTATGTCCTCATAGATGAGAGAGAAAAGAAAAGACATAACTCGTACTAAGTATAGACAAGTCTAAAGAATAAATAAATAACGAAGGAATCAATGAATGAGAAGTTGACCGTCCCCCCTGTACTTAGGATCAAATCATCCTAAGTATAGCAGACTGTACACAAAGTAGGGAGGGTCAAGGGTGGGAATGAACAGATCGTACTCAGATTGTCTCCCCCTATACTTAGGGTAAAATATCCCTAAGTATAGACAAGAAGAGGAGACAATGGAGAGGATTGAAAAATAGAAAAACTCGGGGTGCATGTCCCCCTATACTTAGGACAAAGTGCGTCCTAAGTATGGAAAACTGTCTACAAGGGCGGCACCTTTTTGATAGATAAAGACGATAGAGATGGGAAAGAAGAAAAGAAGAAAATGCATTAACAGATGAAATCGTGATATGAACAGATGGATCTGTACAGCGAAAGATGGAACTGATCACCGTGTATGAGATGCAGATGATGTGAGTCAAAGAGTACATCTCATACCAGAAGAATGGGGGCAACGTCAATGGTCGGCGGATCATGATCAAGATATAGTTTCAGGCGTTGACCATTGACGCGGAAGGTAGAGGAAGATGACGGTTTGGATATGTCGATGCTGCCATTGTCATATACCTTCCTGACGACATACGGACCTTTCCACTTGCTCTGCAACTTCCCTGGGAATAATTTCAGCCTGGAATCAAACAACCATACTCTCTGATCTGGCTCAAACTGTTTATGGCTGATATGCGAATCATGCCATGTCTTCACTTTCTCTTTGTACTGTAGGCTGTTCGAAAAGGCTGTGTCTCTCAGTTCTTCTAGGGCTGCCAATTCTGCTCTTCTCTGGTCTCCTATACTCTCGGGATCCAAAAGCAACTCAGTGACTGCCCAAAAAGATTTGTGCTTGATCTCCACTGGCAGATGGAACGGCTTGCCATAGACGAGACGAAAGGGAGATGTCCCCAATGGATTCTTGAAAGAAGTCCGATAGGCCCACAAGACCGAGTCCAAAAGCTGTGACCAATCCTTTCGGTCTGGGCAGACAACTTTCTGCGAGATAGTCTTTATCTCCCGATTCGATACTTCGGCAAGACCATTAGTCTGAGGGTGATAAGGAGTGGCAACCCGATGGTCAATGCCGAACTCGTCTGCAAGGGCCCTGACTTTGTCATTGATGAAGTGAGACCCCCCGTCTGAAATCAAGACTCTAGGTACCCCGAACCGTGAAATGATATTTTTCCTCAAAAATTTGCAAACGGTTTTAGCATCTGCGGCTCGGGCGGGGATGTCTTCAACCCATCGGCTGACATAATCCACAACGAGCAAAATATGCTCGAATCCCTGAATCTTAGGAAATGGGCCCATGAAATCAATCCCCCATGCATCAAAAACCTCACAAAAGTGAATGGGTTGCATGGGCATCATGTCTCTCTGTCCGCAGGTTCCCATTTTCTGACAGTCAGTACATCTCTTCACGAACTCATCAGAATCCTTGAAGAGAGTAGGCCACCATAGGCCGGATTGAAGCACCTTCTGTGCTGTCCTTTTTCCAGAATGATGTCCTCCTGCCTCAAGCTTGTGGCAGTATGTGAGGACGCTATGATGCTCTTCTTGAGGAATGCACCTCCTCCAGATACTGTCCCCTCCTTCATGATAAAGGACGGGATCCTCCTAATGGTAAAACTTGGCCTTCGTCAGGAAGGTCTCGAGTTTCTGCCTGGGCCAACCTTGTGGAACCGTCTTGGCTACAAGATAGTTCACAATGTCAGCATACCACGGGAGCGAGGTGATAGCCAGGATCGCCTCATCTGGAAATGTCTCTGTGATAGGTGCACTGGGCTCAGATTCCTCAAGATTCTCCAATCTGGAGAGATGATCCGCCACCACATTCTTGACTCCAGGCTTGTCCTTAATCTCAATATCAAATTCCTGGAGCAGAAGGATCCATCTAGTGAGACGTGCTTTGGCATCCTTCTTAGACATTAGGTACCGGATGGCGGTGTGATCAGTGTAGATGGTTACTCTAGATCCGAGAATGTAAGATCGGTACTTATCAAGAGCGAAGACTACGGCCAGCATCTCTTTCTCAGTCACAGTGTAATTCCGCTGAGCGGCATCCAAGGTCCGGCTGGCGTAGTGAATGGCAAAAGGCAAACCATCCCTCCTCTGTCCGAGTACAGCCCCAACGGCAAAATCGGAAGCATCCGTCATGATCTCGAATGGGAGAGACCAATCGGGTGGCTGAAGGACAGGAGCTGAAACAACCATATTTTTGAGAGTTTCAAAAGATTCAAGACACTTATCAGTAACAATAAACTCGGTGTCTTTTGTCAGCAAGTCAGTGAGCGGTCAGACAATTCGACTGAAGTCCTGAATGAACCGTCGGTAGAAACCGACATGCCCCAGAAAAGACCGTAACTGACGCAAGTTGGACGGTGGATTGAGTTTTCTGATGATATCCACCTTAGCCGGATCGACCTCCATGCCCCTGTTGGAGACGATATGACCAAGGACCGTCCCTTGAGTCATCATGAATTGACTCTTCTCCCAGGATAAGACAAGATTGACCTCAATGCAGCGCTTCAGCACACGGTCTAGGCAGTCAAGACAAGCGTCGAACCCGTCGCCATAGACCGAGAAGTCATCCATGAAGACCTCTAAACAGTCACCCACCATGTCCGAGAAGATGGACAACATGCATCTTTGGAATGTCGCAGGAGCGTTACATAGACCAAAGGGCATCCGTCTGAAAGCATACGTCCCAAACGGACAGGTGAATGTCGTTTTCTCCTGGTCTTCGGGCGCAATGGCCACTTGATTATATCCAGAGTACCCGTCAAGGAAACAGTAATGACTCTTCCCAGCTAGCCGTTCGATAATCTGATCAATGAAGGGCAGCGAGAAGTGATCCTTCTTGGTGGCCTCATTCAATCGTCTGTAGTCCACACAGACCCTCCAAGCAGTTGGTACTCTGGTAGTGATCTCCTCTCCAGACTCATTGACAACTGTAGTGATACCCGTCTTCTTGGGTACCACATGTAAAGGACTTACCCATTTGGAGTCGGAGATGGGATAGATGAAATCGGCGCTCCACCACCTTGAAATTTCTTTCATGACTACGTCTCGAAGATTTGGGTTCAACCGTCGTTGGAACTCACGCGACGGCTTAGCGTCATCCTCGAGATAAATGTGGTGGGAGCAAAGATTTGGGCTCAGCCCTTGGAGATCTGCTATACTCCAACCGATTGCCTTGCGGTTCCTTTCAAGAACCTCCATCAGACGAGATTCTTGTTCTCCAGTCAAATCTGCTGAGATGATGACTGGGTGCATTTCTGGCTCACCCGCAAGGAATCTATACTTCATTGACTGCGGAAGAGGTTTCAGTTCTGGACAACTGGGAGGTGGCAGATCTGGCTTCTGGTATGTCTGCGTGAAGGCGACCAGGTCTGCATGGGAGAACTCTCGCTCTGCATGAATTTCTGACGAAGGGCGGCCTGCTGAATCATCTATAAACTGCACTGGCTCGCACTCTGTCATGGTTGTCGGCTCGGAAGGAATCAGACAAGGTAAATAATCCTCAAAATCATCCCAGTCAATGTCTGAATCCGAGGGATCAGAAGAAGATGAACAAGAATGAAAATCATCAGCACCACTCGTCACAACACTGTCAGCCTCATGTGTATCCTCATCCAGGGATGTGCTCTCCCGGCTCTCGATTGCCATAAGCTTGAGATATAGTGAATCTGTAGGCAAGGCGAGTGTCGGTGCTACGGGATCTTTCCAGTTGGATTCATCATCAGTCATCTCGAAATCACAAACCTGGTGGATGTCTAGCTCCTCTTCTGTCATCTGCTCGGCTTCGCTGGATTGCTCTGAGCATGCCAACTCTCTGGCTCTGGTCTGATCCATCGTATCTATTTGTATGCTTTCGCCCTCTACGCGAAAACATACCTTCCCACTATCATGGTCGGATACCGCCTTGGCAGTGGCCAAGAATGGGCGTCCAAGTATGATGGGGGCATTGGTTACCGATTCAGGGATCTCCATGTCCAATACAACAAAGTCCACGGGGAATTTCAGGCCCTGAATGGTAACGACCACGTCCTTCAACAACCCCTTCGGCCTCTTAATCGACCTGTCAGCAAACTGAAGGACTGTTCTGCTTCGAAGAAGAGGGCCAAACTCGAATCGCTTGAGTAAGGCTGCCGGAAGGAGGTTGATCGAAGACCCGCTGTCTAATAGAGTACGATCGAACCGCTGCTCCTGGATCTCGCATCTGACATAGGAAGCTCCTGTATCGGGTCGCTTGGCTGGCAATGTGTTCTGAATGGCGCAGCAAGTGTCATGAGTGAGCATATGAATTTGATCTCTGTGCCTCTTCTTCCTTCGGACAATAGTTGTCTCTTTCAAGTTCTTTTTGAAGAAGGGGATATGCTCAAATGCTTCTCGTAGAGTCAGCTGAATGTGAAATCTATCAATCATTTGATTGCCGAACTCTACCTCCTGGTTCTTTTTTTGGTTTTCTTTTTTATTCCCCTTCGTTTGGCGGAGTGCTTCAGGGAAGGGGATTGTAGGGGCCTCCTCAGATGGAGGACTAGGAATCGGTTCATGTGCCTGTGAAGAAGAAGGATCCACACAACCATCATCATGCAACACATATGGATCCGCAATGTGAACAGAAGCCTTTCCTTTATTCATCTTTTTGTTTTTCTTTTTGTTCCCACAGTCCTTGGGTACAAAATGTGGCAACATCACAGATGGTGGCTCAACAAAAGTGGATGTGGTGGCCTCAGCACCACCACTAGCACCGGTCTTCACGGCATCAGCACCGCGCTCTGGTTCATCATCCAAAATGGTGGCGTCAGCACCACCGTCTGCAACTGGTATTACGACGGCATCAGCATCGTCGTCCTGGACTTCATCATGGGTGGCATCAGCACCACCGTCAACATCATCATGAGCGGCATCAGCACCGCTCCGCTGGTCCTCTGGCGCTCCTGATCCTGCCTCTGGTTGTCGCTCAGAAGAGGCGCCGCCGGCGGGCATCCTACCGCTCCTAGTAGTAACAAAATCAGCATCATGATAGGAATAAGACATGTCACTCAAATAATCACTAGGAGAGGTATCCTCTGTGAACTCTACCTGCTCAGACTTCCTTTTCAGATTGTTCGGGTTAGGTTCAATCTGAGCGGGTATGGCGGCCTTGCCTTTCATGATGTCCCTCATCTCCTGCCGGAATTCATCCATTTCTTGCCTGAAAGATGCTCGCTGTTCGGAGAGCAAGCGGGCAAGATCATCGAGGGCTGGGTTCTCAAAGGCAGGACCCTGAGAACCGGATGGCTGTCCCTGCTGGAAATGGGGCTGCTGAGTGGCTGATACGGGGGGTGCTGGGAATAAGACTGCTGAGGCTGCTGTCGCTGCCTCCACTGCTGTCCCTGATAGGTGGGACGAGGACCACTCTGAAACTGTTGCTGATGGGCATATTGGGGATGCTGTTGTGGTTGCTGCTGGCTGCTCTGCTGTCCTTGGGCAGGGTTCTGCTGCTGGGATGAGGATCCACCATTGCCCCAACGGAATCCGGGGTGATCACGACGAATCCCGGGCTGAGGATACCGGTCGTACCAAATCCCATTGACTTCCATCAATGGTTCCTGCTCAAAGGAAGGTGGATGAAGAACGGCCAGTGGCTGCTCCGGCTGATAGACCACCATCTGTGTCTCTTGAGATGGCGATTGAGATGGATAGTACTGCAGCAAGGGAACCGGCTCTGCCTGAATGTGATTCACCTGGCGGTATGAGGTAGATGCCTGGTTGGAATTGCTGCTACTCGGATCAGCACGTGATCTGGGAGGCTGTTGTGACTGAGTTTTTGCCTCCTGAATGCACAAGATCTGTGTCTTCAGATCACTCATGGTCTTGGCATTCTGGTCCATCTGGGCCATGCCTTGCATCTGTTTCTTCTCGAGGATCTCGAGGCGGTCCAGCTTCTCACTAATGATGCCCATGTCGGCTGCGGCTGATTCAGCTTGGGCTGCGGCAACTGACACTGTGTTGGGACCGGCATCGATGCGGGCGATCCTCTGAAATGATCCCGCTCCCTGCGGGGGCTTCTGCTGAGTGTAGACTCGGGCTTGGGCCATCACAGTAGAGTTTTCTGCCATGCCTTCGTAGATGGCCCAGACGTCGTCTTCTCCCTTGGAGAAATAGGACCCACCGCAAGAGGCGTTCACTAGCCCCTGCAGCTCCGGTGTCAGCCCACAGAAGAAACTCTGCACGAGATTGGGCTTGGAAATGTCATGATGTGGACACCGGTCGATGAGCTCTCGAAAGCGATCCCAAGCTTCATGGAACTGTTCATTCGGGATCATGACAAAGTTACTGATCATGGCCCTGGCTGCATTGGTCCGGCCGAGTGGGTAATACTTCTTCAAGTACGCGGTCCGGAGATCTGCCCATGTGTCGACGAATCGCCCAAGGTGTTTGAGCCAATATGCAGCTCTATCAACCAAAGAGAATGGAAAGGCAATCATCTTGATGGTGTCCTCGGTCATCAACCGATCATGGATAGTGCTGCAAATCATCTCGAATTCCTGGAGGTGGAGGTGCGGCTCTTCGGTCGGCAACCCATGGAACTTGGGTAGAAGCTAGATAGTGTGGGGCCGAAGCTCGAAATCTCCGTGAATTGGCGGGAGTCTGATCCACCGGTGAGTAAGGGATGCAGCTGGGTTGTGCAACTCCCTCATGATGGTCTGTGGTGGTCGCTCAGCGTCTGGATCGCCTCCTCCTGCATCAGGTCCTCCTCCTCCTCCACCGCCACCGCCCTCGGGTCAGTTCTCTCTCATCTGTGCTATCTCTCTCATCAGATCACCCATAAATGTTCCCTGGTCACGGATCTGCCTCTGCATTGTCTCCAGGGACGCTAACAAGGAGTTGTTGATGGCCACCTGATCAATTATGAATGGAGGGTGATCATGGTCATCTGGGTGCTCGCCTCTGTCGGCCATCACTGGATTTTCTGAAAACGCAAAAGAAGCCATCTCAGGTGCTGTCGAATGAGCTGAACTCTGTGATGCACTGAATTCTGAAACAATTGGACTGAGAGAAGGAGAATGGGAAGGGTGGTCGAGGGGGAACAGGGTGGATGTGAACTCAGGCTCAGAGAGCGGACTCTCTGAGGTATTCCTAGATGTATGAGGAGGAGTGCTGGATAGCGGTGCCGACAGAGTCGGCCTAAGAGATCTCCGTCCCATCATCTTGATTATTTGGGAAGAGCAGAGGGAATTTAGAAGAAGAAGAGTGAAATGAGATGCAACAAAATTGCGCACGATTGTGCGGTGTTTTTGATCTTGACCTAAACAAATCTAGCAATCAAACACAAAGCAGGGGTGAGTTCACCAACTCAACACGTGAAGCCGTGAAGGTTCGGCTTTTATCTTGTCAATTTTAGCTTGATTCAGGAATTTATCTTTTTACGAGTCCTTAGAACGCTACGCCTAAAGGAGAGAGAGTACTGTCGGAAGAGTATCCCGTACTTGTCCTCCTCCTGTGTAACCTGTAGCTTGCACTTTTTGAGGTCCTTGTAACCCTTCATGGATCCCTACTCAGCCAAAGAATAAGAGAGGAAGCCAATAGGCGAAACCGATACTTCGGAACTCGCTCGCAACGGAATCACCCGTGAGCGTGCAAGAACCTACTCGGACGCGAGACGATGAGACAGACACCCCCGTGAAGGCGTGGCCTAGGCTCGATACTTCGGACAAGGTCGATGCTCTACACAATAGAGAGTCACCAATGTTGACCAAGACCTACTCGTCCACGTACGATAGAAGCGCCAATACTTCGGAAATCCAGGCGATACACAAGGCAGCCACAAGCTGGGTTTTTGGCTCTAATCCTTACGAAGCGCTCACCTCACTTGGAAGGAGACCTTCCCATGCAACCTGAATACAAGTGAGGGTGTTACTCTCCCCAAGCAATGAATCCAATTACCGATTTTATTTTTGGTCAAGTTTTCTTAGCAGTCCCCTTTTTTTAATTTTTTTTGGTGTTATCGCTTCTTTTGAGTAGATTAAAACAAGCGCCTAACGATTTTTGTGTTTTCTTGATCCTACTTTGTCCAAAAACAGAGGGAGAGTAGAGTCGGAAAAGCCGTGCAAGTTGACACAAAGATGGAAATCTCACCTTTGTGCCTAAATGATGGATGCCGAGTTAGAAGACTTACAGCGAATCCCAGCTCTCTCCATGCGGGATGCAAAGCAGAATTTTTAAACCTAATCTATATGCCGATATGCACAACGGAAATCGTCCTAGAACAGGCAACTGCTAGCGTGAAGAACCACAAGTCAACCTCCTATCGTCGATCCTAAGAGTCCGGTCTAGACCCTCCCCTCCTCTTCTCGACACATCGAGTTCAGGAGTAGCGTTTGATGGAGAGGGCTCGCGGCGCGGCGGATCTAAGAAAGGGGGCTAACTGTTTAATTAGTCTAAGTCCAAATACGAACTATAGGAGCATGCAAAGATAATTAGGGTGTTTGGACCTATTCTAATCGAATCAAGCAGGTCCTAGAACTAAGAGCTCAATCCACAAAAGAAATGAAAAAGGAAAACAAAACCGGAAAATGACAAGCGAGGAAAACTCGTCAAAAACCGCGGTGAGCCCCCGGGTGAACAAACACCCGGAAATTAGGCCCGGTAGTGTCCAAGAGTCCAAGTGTACCTGTATTATTACAAATTAATAGTCTCTCTCTCACAAAAATAAATGTAAGCTAATCTAGTCACTCTCCCTCACTCCTCCTGCTCTCTCCTGCCGGCGTGACCTAAGAAGGCCGGCTCCGCTTCCCAAGGATGCTCCGGATCACCTAAGCAATCCGCCTTGCTCCGCGGTCCCTCGCAAGAAGACAAGAAAAGAGACGGTCAGATAGCTCAACAAGATATATCAAAAATGTAAGAGATGGACAATAATGCTATGGTAAACAATCACACAATCAAACAAAATGTGAACTACTCGTTGTTGCTCCCCGGCAACGGCGCCATTTGATAACCACAGATTATCGAGGGTCTAAATACGTCGCTGTGGCGACCCACAATAAAATGTGATTAATCAACAATGAACCCACAATCAAGTATCAAACAATGAAAAACAAGTGTGGAGTCAAATTTATTTTTAACTCTGCACAAATGATGTATAGTGACAAGTATGCAGAGAGTTCGAACACAGGGAGCAAACAGGGTAATTCAAACAAGTGTGCTTAAGTGAATGTGTGTGAGTGATGTCTAACTAAGCAAGCAATCAAATGAAATTTTTGTGGGTTTTTAATTTTTATATTTTTTGTTTTTAATTTTTAATTTTGTATTTTGATTTTTTATTTTCTGATTTTTATAATTTTATATTTTATATATTTTTTCTTTTCAATATTGGAATTTATAAACAATGTAATACAAGACAATATAAAATATTTATAAAAATGTGCAAAAATATCCAAAAATTCAGAAATACAATGTTTTTGGTATTTTGTGGTTTTCTACTGTTTTTGTGATTTTTGGGGATTTTTCAAGGTGTTTTTGGTATTTTTAAATAGCAAAACAAGGCAAAACAGTGAAATATGTGCTGGCTGTGAGTAAAATGGGGTTTAAAAATAGCAACCAGTAACCAAAATTTTTCACACTATTTTTCAAATAAAAGGAACAAAATAAGGAACACACAGAACCTGAGTTTGTATTTTTTAGAGTTTTCCTTGATTTTATATATTTTTTTGAAGTTTTTGAGTGTTTTTAAATTTTTAGTGTTTTTCTTTTGAGATTTTTAGTGATTTCTGGACTGACACTAAAATAGGATAAAATAGACACTAGGTAATTTTTTGTAATTTTTCAGAGTGTTTTAATATTTTTTTTGGCATTTTCTAAACTAGACAGTACACAAAAAGCATGTTTTTGATTTTTAATAACTATCAAAATAAAATGAAATCAAAAACTAAATTGATAGCGTCAAAGTACACGTGTCCAGGAGCTTAAGTCTATTTTTGTGGAATTTTTGGACTTAAAATGATAGATCAAATAAATACAACAAGCATCCAATCAATAAACAGTCCTGGCAGGGGTATAAACGCAATTTTCAAAACATCCAGGGGCATACATGCAAATTTCCACAAAAGCTTGAACTGAATATTCAATTTTTAGCACCAACACACAATTACAAAACCCGCCGGGGTACCTTAGCATTTTCCCACCAGGGCGCGTGACTTGCACGCGCCTGGCGAGGACTAGAATGTAATATCCAAAACTCCGAGGGCTTAGTTGAAAATTTCCCAAAAAGTTTACACGTGATACGAAAGTTTTAGCACCCTATGGAAATAACGAAACCCTTGAGGGCCCTTCTGCAAAAAGCCCAGTCCCCTCACGCACACAGGCACGTGAGGTGACGTGGCGAGGGTCCTGCGTGTGATAACGGAAAGTACAAGGGTCTTTTTGCAAAAACTACACAAGTAATTAAACTGCGAATGAATGTTTGAGTTCTTAATATAAAAGACAAAAATGCTTGGGGTGGTTTTTGCAAAATACCCCAGCTGCTGCGCGATCCAACGGAATGGCGTGTGCCACTTATCCACGTGTCGTGCTCTTGACGCGCGATGACGGTTGATGATCCTGCGGCCGAGATTAGAAGATCTGCGACGAATGGACGGCTCGGGCGTGAGAATATCTAACGGTCGCTGCGCTCCTGGAAGAACGAGGCTAATCGAACGGCCTGGAAGGGTGGACGAAGAACAGGGATGAACCCGCCGCGAGGCGAGTTTCCCAGGCCTCGATCTTCCGCCTCCGCCGCGAGTTGACGATCCAAAATGCCTCGGGGGCTTCCTGGGATATCCCTGCTTCGACTAGGGGCCTCAAAAGGGCCGGAGGAGCTCCGGTGTTCACCAGCGATGGAGGAGGAGCCGATGCCCTCCAGGTACCCCTGGTGGACGAGCAAAATGCTCCCAGTCACGCGTGAAGTGCTCCAGACCCTGCAAAATAGAAGGTGATATGGTCGGGGGCAAGTTTCCCCGACCACGTGGCGCGAGAAATGGTGATCTGCGGATGGGGGTGGCGCTGAGAACAACTGTGGCCGGAGATAGCTCCGGCGAGGGTTGATGTGGCGAATCGACCCTCGTTTGAAACGAATGAATGGGGGAGATGAAGCGCGAGATGATAAGGAATGAAATGACGGCAAAAACTAATGGAAAACACTGCCTCAAGCCCAGGTTGAGCGAGGGAAGGGGGTACCTCGACGGCGGTCGCCGGAGGTGTGGAACTCGCCTGAGATATTGCTCTTCCTCCTCTTTGGCGATGGCAGCCCGTTGCTGTCACCAACAGGCCTCCAAGACGGTCCTAAGGTGGAACAGAAATAGGTAAAATGCGGTTCAAAATTCAAAATGGGATTCAAGGTTTGGTTTTAAGGGGTTGACGGAGGGCTCCCTTGACCGAGGTGTATCTGGAGCAGCAGAGGTCCAATGCCCGAAATGATCCAAGGTCGTGAAAGCTCTATGAAGGGGCTACAAAAGTCGTGAAGGTCGATTCACGAAAGGATGAAAGGATTCGCCTCGAAAAAGGTTGAAAACGAGGTCAAACGCAGCTCTGACGCAGCCCAGGTGTTGGGCAGAGAGTTGACCGAGGTCAACTCTCCTAGCCCCCTGGTTGGTCCACGTGGACCAACCCGGAAAAACCTGGAGAAAAAGATTTCTAAAATCAATTTAAAATATCAAACGATTTTATTGATTTTTAATTATAAAATGAAAAATGTTTATTATTTTATGAATTAATTTATGGTGATTTTTATTTATTTCTATGAGACGTATTTTTACAAGTTTGCATTTATGCCCTTTATAGTATATATATCTATATATTTAAGTATTCTATTTTTATTTAGGTATTTTTAATGTTATTATTTTTATTTATGATTTTATAAAATTATAAAATACTTTTATCTACACAAATATATTTTTATTTTAATTTTATGATTTATTTTGTATATTTAATAAAATACAAGAGTATGTTATATAGGTATGTATAGGTAATGTATCTATGTATTTTATTTTTAAGTATTTTATTTTAGGTTTTATTCATGTTTCTATTCTAATTTTAATGTACATAATTATTATAAGTAATATTTATGAAATTATAAAAATATAAAAATAAATAATAAATTAAATGTTTTAATATGTACAAGTATACAATAGGGGTCCAAAACTCAACTTTCAAACCGTAGCTCCGCCAAATGCGAAACCACCACCAATAATTAGCTTATTTTCTTCTATATACAATTAAAGGTGAGTATGATGCATTTGGAGTTGTCATTTGTGAGATACGGGTCTGGGAAGTTGGGATTCTGGAATTATATTCAGACCATAACTTTTTATCTGTACATTATTTTTCTGTGAAATCAATTTTATATTTTTCTTTGTGAAATTATCTACAACTTTCATGTACGAAGTTTCTTTATTTGATGTATAAAAAGTGGAATCAAAAATAGGTCCCAAAAAGAATAAAGAATGAAGAAAATAACATAGGTATTTGACCCTTATCTCCCCCTACTTTATTCCTGGTCGACCTATTCATCAAGATGCCTAGGTCTCGGGGTTTTGGGTCATAAAATATTTACAATATTTTATTATTTTTCTTTTCTTCATTTATTCTATAATTTTGGCCTTAATTACAGTATTTTATACACTAATATAATGCGCATGCATGAATGCTAAGATGATGATTTTAATGCTATTTACAGGCATTTGCTAAGGTTTTTTGGTGCCAAAATGATAGAATAAAGATGATGAAATGTGGGTTCATCAAGTAACAATACTCATGTGAAAAATATATTTGATAAATTAAATGCATTTAGATTTTTTAGGTATTGAAATATCTAGAGTCTACTTTTGTTCAACAAGAAATAAACATTATTATCTTTGAAAGTCGAGATTTCATATTATCAACACATGTTAATATAAGGCAAAAGGAAATTCAATAGCCATAAATGAAATTTCAATTTACATTATCCAGTAATGGGATCGATTGTCATAGAAAAAAATAATAGATTGAATGCAATTTTGAATATTTCTATCATCAAAAGAAATCAGACTGCAACATAATTAGATTACCTATAGAAGACACAAAATATACCATTGATTCTTAACATATAATAAATAATCATAACTAGCAAAAACTTAATATAGGTCATGTTGTGCATTTTTTTAAACATGGGCATGCTAATGATATTATATGGATTTTATTACTAGTTTTTCTCAATCATGTTAGTTATGCTTGATTGTGTTAAAAAAGTTAAAAAATTATGGATTTTTTTACAATTAATGCTACTCAATTTATCCATACATTTTTAAGAATGTAGGAAATTTTATCAAAGATAAAATATATCTTCTAATATTTAAAGTTTTTATTGAAGCATAGAATTCTACTTGTCAATAAATATAATTGTATAAAAAGAAAACTATACAATGTGTAAATGAGAAATGATCGTTTTATAATTTTGTTATTAAAAGTCATTTTATACTATTATAACGTATTTTAACATAAAAGTGAAGAGACTAAAAATTTTATTTTTTGGGATTAATAGAAGGGAAAATATATTTTACTCGAGCAGAAGGTAATTTGAGAAATACTTATATCATTTTGCATTGTAATTAATTTATATGGTAGTTGATTTTATTATACAAATAGAAACAAGATTGTTTTCAATTTGTGACCCCTCTTATATAATATCTTGGCTCCATCCATGTCTATCCCTATCCGAGACTATCGTTGCCTTGCTCCTCGTCCATCATCCCTGAGCATAAGCTACGTCCCATTGTTCTTCCTTTTGCATCTAAGACCTAACATCGAGTTTTCCGTACTCGAGCAACACCTTCCTCTACAAAAATGCACCATATCTCAGTAGCACGATCTTCTTCAAACTTCAGCTATATGAGCACGTCATCGGATGTGATTTTAAGAAGCCCCAAGCTTCGATCTCTACCAATCAACCAACCACTATCTGAATAGAAGAATATGGAGGAGACGAGTAGTAACCTCATGATCATCAGACAGACTGATCTCTACCATAGGAACCGAACTCACACTCGTTTATTGAATCGGTCTTGAGCTTGCACATCGTCGTCGACCATGCCCCAACTTTGAGTCGTTCGATCAAGCCATCTTGATTAATTTGATCATCGAAGCTTCTTAGCACATAGTCCTTTAATTGAGATTTCCATTGGATGACTTCAAGGAAGACACATGATGCTTTATATGCCATTAGATCAGACCAAAAGAGGTGTCAACTCAACTGTTCGATCCAAGGGCTCAGGCACATGCATTGTGCACATGACCCAAGTATATTGCAAAAAAGCCCCTACTACTCCGGAGAATTATCGATCAGGCCCACCTAAATTGCAAGAAAGCCTCACCTTTTTTCAAGAACTACAAAACATTTAAGGTTTCCATTATTTTTTTTACATTTATGTCCTTTGTATTTAAAGACCCACATCTTGAGAACCGTTGATTTCCATGATTTTATCCTCATTTCAAAGTTTATTTCATGCTCTTTGATTCACATTTTGTATACATTGATAAGAGATCATTTGAATTATATATTATTTTTGGAGTATAACATTAAATTTAATAGTGTTTATTCTTTTTAATTTTTTTGACTCAGAAATTAAATAAAAATAACAATTTTAAAGGGAATGGCAAATAAAATTTTTGACTTGTCATTAGTTGAAAAATCATTACATATTTTCTCTTAATAAATTAGTTTGTGAAATTAAATATTGGTTTTTATATTTGATCATTTTCCACATTTGGAAAAAATAAAAATAGTTATGTCTGCATCATTCATAACTGGATCATTTGTGATTTTTGAAGATTTTTCTGGGGACAATTACTTTACTTCAAAATTCATACAACATAAGATAAGGCATTTGTATGCATTTTTAATTAATTTAAATGCATATAAAAGCTTTTAAAACATTTAGAGGAGTATAATATCATTAGATATTGCATGCTACATGTTTAATTTCATAAATCATTCATTTTCATCCTTAAAAGCTAAAAAAATATTTCTCACATTCATTGCATATATTTCATTCTCGTTAATTTATTTTCTTATCAAAAAAAACTTGAGAAAAAAAATTCATTTTGAAAAAACTAAATCCGCATTTTTGTTTAAAGTGAGAAGAAACCCACATTTTACCTCATTGAGTTCGAACTTGGGACTTGCCCAAGTAAAATAAACAGATTACCATCTAGAATTAATTTTCAAATTTCAAGTGGTTTTGCTTTGCTGGTTTCTACACGTTCTACAACAATAGACATAACTAATAGGGCGAAAATAACACATATTGAAGGGGAATATTGTCGGGGAGGCATTTGGTTTAGGAAAATTTTGGATAACTTATTGGATAGGATTTTCATATTTTATCTAGTACGCGATGAACCTCAGATTCATCACTCTAAAAATGGCTAATTAAGATCTAATCACCAAAATTCATTGACATCATTTATTCCGCACAATTAGCATTCATGTATGTATTGATAAGAATTGCATTTTAACACTTATTATTACATAAAATAAGAAGCCAGAAATTTCAGCCAGAATGACATGTAAAATAGCCTAACTTCCCTGATTTTTAACTAATTCACGCTAACTCTAAATGACCTGAAACCACTCCATTGTGTACATATCAATAATGAGAATAAATTAAAAATACAAAAAAATCACTAACCTAAATAAGTGGACCAAAAACCTAAACCATAATTGCAGGATTCTCGAACTAAAACCTCGATATCTTCCTCATCAAGTGTCCGATTTGATCCTACTCACATCTAAACTAATGTACATTCAATTACCTTCAAAACAAGATCAAGTTCAAGTGAATCAGATCTCATACGTGAAAGTTGGGTTTTGGGTCTGTTTTGTACATTTTGTATTTTAACAGTTTTACCCTATTAATATATATTCAACTCTTTTTATTTTATTTATTTTTCATTTATTTTCTTTTATAAATTTTTTTATTAAAAGTGAAAAAATACAAATCCAAAATGAGCTTGAAATCAAAGAAATTAAATGAGTCCGAGTCTTCACTAACCGTCTGTACAAAAATTGTCTCGAATTTTCTGGAGGTGCCACATGGTAGCTCCAGAAGCCACCACGTGGCCCCTGTTTTTGAGCTTTATAAATTCATTTTATAAAAAATTAACTAAAAAATTAAAAAAAATTTAAAAATAAAAATAAAATAAGCATTGCAACGTGGAAGCATCCGGACTGTCCTATCTCGGCCGATCGGACAACCGCTGCTTCTTCTTTCTCCCATCCACTTTCCTAAACCAGACGCCGCCCCTTGACAGGCCACCTCCCTTAGACCTTCTCGCATGTGACCTCCTTCTAGATCGGTGAGCTCCGCCGCTATTTTGCACCATTACCTCCTCCCTCTTCGAGTCATCCTCAAACCCCCATTCGATTTCTTCTCCTTGTCGACTCCAATCAAATCACATTCCCCCTCTCCGCGTATCTCCCCGCCCTCATGATTGGATCATCACCAGATCCCGTCATATTCCTCCCAGTAACCCAATCGAAACCAATCACCCACCTCTGTAGATCCAACGAATCGAGACATTGACTGTCTTTCCTCGTTTGGTCACATCACCTCACCCATCTTCTTATTTAAACACCTCCACTGTGCCCGACTTCATCTATCCGTCGATAGCCGTAACAACGTAGGGAGGGTGGTCGGTGGTGACAGCCCGACCCCCTCATTCTTTTGTATACGAGGTCCGAGTCTCAAGGCCTCGTTGTAGTACTGCTCCTCCGCGTGCATGCTCGTGCTCCGGTCTTCATACCGTTGAGCCCCGTCACCATCCATCTTCATCGACCATCCCACACCTCGTGCTTCTTCACCGATGCCTCCTGGGAGTTCCAGCAACCCACTCTCTAACCCACCACTGTCGTTCGCCATGTTTCTACCTCGCCACAACTGTAGAACTTCGCCTGCAACGTCCACCTTTCATCGTCGACAAGCTTCATCGACTTCTCGACATCGACCACCACAACCGACTTTTCAATGACGCCTCCTGGACGAATCCAAGAGACTTCTCAATTGACTCTCGAGATTCCCCTCCAGATGTTGTGCCTCGCTTCCTTGGTCGAGAAGCTGCACCACCGCCCTCCGCCAAAGCGTCACCGGGGACCAGTCCTGAGACCCCCGCTCACATGCAAACCACGTGTGTTGGGGGAGATTTTGCCAAGTAACCCCCGTAGGTGTCCCTTGTTCCAGAAGAATCCCACACGTGATTCGCACGTGGGGATGGACACATTGCAAACACTACCTTGCAGATCCCCTTGACTCCAGCCAGCCCACAGACCTAAGGGTCATGTGAGGAGCACGTGACCCATCGAGAATTTTGCAATCAGCCCCCATTAGGGCCAGTAATTATATTTAAACCCCTCTCTACGCATATGTCTAGTTTATTCTAATTATTTTAATTGTAGACAGACCCCTGACTTCCTTTTGTAATTTGATCTACATTATTGCATCTTTTTAGTAGTTAAAAATTAGCATGATGTTCTACAATTAATTCTCTATAATATGGCATGCTTGTGGTATTTTTCTAGACTGTGATTAATTAATACTTAATATTCTTGTGATAAATTGCATATTTTATGCAATCTGTGATTAATAATTCATAAGTGATTAACCACTGCCCGAAAATTTGCCAAAAATTCATGAATCACAGAATTATTGTTTTTAACATTGTGCCCAATAAGAATTGCATTTGCATGCCTGGTTTGCTTTATAAAAATCATTTTGTATATCTCAATCTTTATATTTAGTAGGTATTAAAACTCCTATTTTGAGGTTTAGGATTTTTCTGAGATCAATCTCCTAATGATAGATCTTGTATAATTTTATCCCTTGAAAATAAATAGGTTTAATATTTATTATAGTTAATTATTGAAATTCATTTTGTTTGCATTTATAAATTCACTAAATATTTATCTTGAATCTAAAAATTCTAAAAAAATTACACTGAGTTTCATAATTTTCGGACATCGTTTGATTGAAATTGCATGTTAGTCCCTTAAATTGCCATAATTGTATTTTGCATTCCAAAATTTCATTAAAAGTACTAAAAAATACCGCATCGAAAATTGTACACGAACTTTGATAGAAAAAATTCTAGGTTATTCCTTTGGCTCCTTGAGTTCGACCTTGAGACATGCCCAAGTAAAATAAACATAAACCACGTTGATTCCCTGTGGTAGTTTCTTGACTGATTCTGATTACCTAACGTAATTACAACGATACATTGATATTTCAAACATTTAATAATTCACATTTAAAAGGGTATTCACATACTCGTCAGATGGCGTCGTTGTTGGTGAGGCAAACGACTCATTTTTGTCTAAAAAATTAGTTCTCTATTTTCAATACATTCGGGTAGTCTGACCCCTGAACATGCCACTATAAATTTTTCATTTCTTTTTCAGCACTTATTTTATGTCTTTATTTTTTTATTTTTGAGTCACTCTCTTACAGTCTCTCTTATTTTTCGTGTGAGGTACTGGGCATACATGGAGCGGTTTTTAAAAACTGACGCATCTTCACCGACTTTCGAAAAGCCGCATTAAAATTAAGATCGAGTCGAGTCATGAAAGAGGGTAGAGTTTAGGATTTATTTTTTCTGCAATTTAATTTTTGTAATTAATTGCTCATTTATAGTGGTCTTTGTTAGGACTCTCGCATGTGTAACAAGACCTTGAACTTTTTCTGTGGTGGGTCATGACCTATTTCACTCTCCAGTGAGGGCGGTTCTCGACTTGAGTGGTGCGTAGGATAAACTTGCACATATGGCTATTAGAGCTTCTAGATTTATTATTTGTGCTCGTAGAACCTGGGGCCACACTTCACTTAATTGAGACGCACAATAGATCGTTCAACTTAGTCAAATTTAACTCATTTCTTCCTGGTTAATAGAACTTTCTGCTAGGTGCGGTTTTTATCGGCTTGCATTCATATAGATTAATTTTTAAAGTCTTGTATTGCATCCTACATGGAGATTGCGAGGAATCACTGTAAGTCTTCTATTTGAGCATACATCATTGTTTCACATGCATCAACTTTTTCCAAATTTCTCCCTCCTGTTTTGTCAAGTAAATTTTAAAGAAAATCGAGGTTGGATGGTGGACGTGTATTTATCCTCACATAATATTTCAGTGATCACCTAACTAAAATTGGGACCGCTAAATATAGCCGACTTTAATTAACCCATAAAATCAAGAATTTTTGCAGGAGAGCAACCCCGACCTTGGATTCATTTATTTTTCTAAGTGAGCGAGAGACGACATTTAAGGCTAGAGCCCATATATGAATTTTTATATTGACTATTGATTCTTTAAAAATGATTAGATACTTCTCAATGAGGATCTACGCATTATCGGTAAACCGTCCGGATTTCCTTAGCGGAGTGGGTGGTTTAAAAGACACTACGTAAGGCTCCATCCTTAAGTAACATGGGTAGACGTTTTACGTTCTGTACTTACACCCATACTAGCTGAAAGTGGATGCAACTAGTCATTAAGAATTCATTCCAGTCTTCAAGAAATTTCTGACACCTAACAGCTCGTTAATTATCTTCCAAGATTGATTTATCACCAACTAAATTTGAAAAGATAATTGCCGAACTCTTGCAGCTTCATTGTGTGAGTTGGTGAAGGTGGGATTTGATTCGTGTTTGCATTGATGTACGTAAACTGATCCTCGAATATCAAAAACCGCACACTTGTGCCATCACTCTCCTTGATTTAAAATTTTGGGTTTCTACTATTAAGTATCCTGTATACTTGAACATTTTCAACCAAGATCTATCATTCCAACTCATCCACCTTTTTCGAAGATGACAAGACATTTGTCCGAGTATCCATCAGATCTATACCATGAAAATGAATTCTTCTTGGTCAAATCCACATCCTCTAAATCCTCTTCCTATATACATCCTCCAACATTCGTGGAGACTCCGTCCTCAGATGAATCCAACCCACTATATAAATTCCAATCCCTATTATTCACATCATCCAACCAACTTTGACACTTCATTATATTTTCCATCTCCCAAGCCTTTGCTACAAATGTTCAAAATCCATCCTTGGGTCGACCGAACATATTCCCGATTTCTTGTTGGACCTCATGAACAATTCCAATGATCAAACCAATTTAGAGACAAATGATTGGCCGAGACATCAATCTCAACCGACTCCATTCTTTCCTCATCATACTATTGGGACATGTCAGCCATTCGTAGAACACATCCATACACGACCTTAGGGAATAACACGATGGAGCGATCAATATAAAAGGGGAGGCCCACACATCGGATCATCCGTATTGGATTGACACTATTGACCAACCCGGACAAACATGCGCATACAGAGGATTTGACTGATTGTATCAACATACATGAGCCCTGTTTGTTTCCACAATATGAGGATCTGATCAATCATGACCATGGAAATGAAGTCTATTCAACCCAAAATACATGCTTGAGTCACAATATGTTGAGTATGTAACTTCAAATTCTTAGCAATATGCTCTAATTAAACAGACTGATCCCATGATTTGTAACGAAAACTTTTTTAATGATGAAATTTCGAGGATAATTAAGAGATATGAATTAATTGAGGATAAATTTAGAAGTTTCGCCGATCAAGTAATTTAATTTTATGGTAGCTCAGGTATGGAAGAGGAAGATAAAATGATTGGATCTAATGTTGAAAACCCCGACGATATTCAGAAACCCATAGACAATGTTCACCCTAGGGACGATTCTGACAACTACACCTATGCATATCGCTCCTTTAGGGATGACTCTAACTCGATACATCAAAGCCCCTCCTCAGATATGGAAATTAATGCATCTACACACCACATCGAAAAAACAAAAAAATTGAAAAAATTAAAAATATGGAAAAACAATAAAAATTGAAAGTGGAGAGGATTTGAGGAATTTGAATCCTGCTCTAAGGGACACATTGGATAAAAGATTGGTTTCTGAACTTCCTTCGATTCGTTCCATTAAATACTTCTCCGATCTTAAAGGGTTTGTAATGAGTAAATTAATGCCTAAAAAGTTGGGCACGAAGATAAGAATGACCGAAAGACATCTTGTCAATGGCCACTTCCTTGGTATTGAGGAGAAAGACCAAGAGCCGCAAAGTGAAGCGGTTGCCCATATTTGACTATGGAATCAAAGACACAACATTCACCCATGTTAGAATCGATGGTAATTCACCAATAAATATCCTCATAATCGCTATATTTGACAAGCTCAAACTCGGACCTATCAAGAAGATAAGAGAGATAGTTCAGCTATTTGATCGATCGATAAAGCAGCTGAGAGGAACCATTTCAATCATCGTTACATTCCAAGGTGCTTCTCTCAAAGTGGACTTCACGATCATTGATATTGCGCATCAAGGAGAATTCACCCAGTCTCCAACCATTCTCGGAAAGCCATTCTTAGAATTGCCTAAGGCAATTATTGAGTGCAAGACTCGGGAAATTAATTTTACAGCATTGGAAGCACTTCTACCTCAACCAGTCTGTAAGGAAACACAATATTCTAAGGCGGCCCACGAAGCCGTCAATAGTTGTAACCACCAAATGGGTAGAAGTGCCCTACCCTGCTGCTACACCTGAGATAGTGGTTGTTGAAGAGACTATTGGTTTTAAGCCTCTCCCCACTGTTCTATTTCCCGCTGCTCTCACCATGGAAAATCGAATATACGTCTTCTTATATGATCCTGAGACTTATGCATGGGCTTACCCTGAGTTGGCCAAAACCTTCTATGACTACCTTGACCAATTCAATCCAACTCAAGAGTGCACCAACATTAAGACAACTAAGAACAAATACGCGGGACGTACACCGACCAGGTAGAAAAATTTCAATGGTTATTCAGCTAGAGACACTATTGTCAACACCTCATTCTCAGGACCGACACCTTTACAGACTACTCGAAACAAAATGGCTACTCCTTCATCTAAAAAGGAAGTCACCTTCAACCTTCTAGAAGAGGAATCATCTGGTGATTCCTCATCAGGTCCGGAAAGGGTAATCTACATGAGTGAGGTCTGTTTGGCAGTTCTAACTCTATATACGCAAGGATCCAAACACCGATTTCCGTTGGACGACTCTCGTTCCTCACTATAATTCATCCAAAGTTGATTCTCCTTGTCTCATTAAATATACTGGAATAATTTATTATGAGCTGACTGAGATCGGTGCATCAGCGTATTTGTCATCCGAGGATGAATCGCTTGATCCCATGAAGGAACAAATTCTGAGAAAACAACTGAAGCAACTAAATAACAAGAATATTTTGACTACCTCCACTTTCAATACTATTCCTCTGATGATGGTTATCTTTCATCTGATTCATACACTTCATCTACTCTCCAGCATGATTTCTCAGAGGATAACACTGATAATGGTTGGGAATCATATGCTTCATATCCTTCTTATCGTTACGATCTCTCATCAAAGGCTCACAAAAAGATTTGCCAAAAACCACCTTAATCATCAACCACCCTCCCTCTATCCCGACCCCATCAGTCTCCTTGTACATCTTCTTCCTCTACTTAGGCCAAGGCCTAAGTATAGGGAGGACCTATGCCATCTGTATATACCACTCTCCTCATCCAATCCTTCTCATAATCGCCCCATTTCCATTGTTCTTCCGTACTTAGGCTGACCAGACCCTAACTATAGGGGGAACCAATGCCCATCTGTATATACTCTCTTCATTCACATCTCCCTACCACCTCATTTTCGCTCTTCTTTTATATTTAGACTGTTCACAACCAAAGTATGGGGGGGGGACAATCTATCTTTTTCTTTTTCTTTTTCACTCTCTTATGTTTAGCCCGTGCTATGTCTTCTCTACGCTTCTTGTGATCTGAGGATGCAACACTCGTTAAGTATAGGGGTGTATGTATATACTTTGTATATATTTTACCCATAGCTTGTGTTTTCGTGTAAGCCTATGTGTATTTGCGGGTGGGTAACAAAAAAAAAGAACAAAAAAGAACAAAATACAACATGGAAAAAATGAGTTTTGCAACTAACACCAACTGTGTCCAACCAAAAATTTTGAAAAATGGCTTCTTTTGCAAAAAAAAATAAAAATAACAAAATTCCTTGCATTAAAAAATTTCTCTCAGAAAAAATGTCTGCATTTCACACACTTGCACTTTATCCAACATACATGCATTTGCATTTGTGAAAAACCCTTGGGTTCTGAACCGAGTAATGAGCAGAAACCAAGAGTGGTCTGGACTTGACCTTAATCTACCTAATTTCAGAGGAACTTCATCGAGAAATAAGATTTTAGAAGCTTCAGGTCTATGACTTAATTCTTCGAGTTCCACATGACAATGTGCAACATTTGACTCTTAATGTCTAACCTGGTCTCTTCATTCTGGGTATGGCTCTGGAATAGGGAATTAATTTGTACTCTCGCACTATGCACTTAGCTCAACTCAGACGGGGTGTTGGAAGATTGTGTGGGTTTCTTTTCTAGTAGCGTGGATATCTAAAGACCAGGAGTACAGGTTGAAATAAAGCTTCGGAAAAGGGACAAGATCCAAGCAGAGCTACCAAAAATCCAAACACAAAGAAGCTTACTACCAAACTAAATATTTGACCAAAAAAAAGGTCCAAGCTTCAAGAAAACCTGCAGATCTTGGTGGAGACTTGGCTTATTTGGCCGTCTTCACAAGGAGAGGTGACTACACTGGTCACCCTCCAGTTCTTTATTCCTTCTTCTAATTTCTCCCTCTATTCGATTGTGAACACAACGCGATAGACCTTAGAAGGAAATACCTGACTCCCCGAGGATGATGGAGAGGAGGTTTGCATGGTAATCCGACATTCTGGATGGGAGTAACTAAAAAAATTCACACACTTGAGTCAATTGTTCAATGTTCATGTGATACACTTTGGGATGAGGATTGATATGAGATGACTTCTGAGCCGAAACCCTGACAATGATGTGTAGAACTTGGAGGTTGTTGATTTTAAAACCCTAAGTCCCACAGAAGTTCTGCCAGACTAATAATCCAAAGGTCAGGGCTAGTTCTGTTTTCACCTTTTGCTCATGGTCTTGGTATGGATCCCAATCTCATTTCACCTCATTGCATTTCTTTTGATGCTCAGGGACGAGCATGCTTTAAGTATATGGGGATGATGAATCTCAGATTTATCACTCTAAAATGACTAATTAAGCTCTAATCCATAAAATTCATTGGCATTTCTTCATTTATTCTGCATAATTAGCATTCATGCATGTATTGATAAGAATTGCATTTTATCACTTATTATTGCATAAAATAAGATGCTAAAAATCTCAGCCAAAATGACATGTAAATTAGTCGAACTTCCTTGATTTTTAACTAATTCATTCTAACTCTAAATGACCTGAAACCACCTCCATTGTGTACATGTCACTAAAAAGAATAAATGAAAAATAAAAAAAATCACTAACCTAAATAAGTGGACCAAAAAATCAAACCATGATTACATGATTCACGGACTAAAACCTCGATATTTTCCTCATCCGGTGTTCGATTTGATCCTACTCACATCTAAACTACTGTACATTCAATTACCTTCAAAATAAGACTAAGTTCAAGTGAATCGGAGCTCATATGTGAATGTTGGGTTTTGGGTCTCTTTTGTACATTTTATGTTTTAACAGTTTTTAACCTATTATTATATATATAACCCTTTTTATTTTATCTATTTTTCATTTATTTTATTTGATACAAATTTTATTAAAAAGTGTAAAGATACAAATCCAAAATGAGCTTGAAAGCAAATAAATTAACTGAGTCCGAGTCTTCACTAACCGTATGTACAAAAAATATCTTTTTCGTGTTTTATTGTATTTCTTATTAATCTTAATTAATAAAAATACAAAAAAATAGATTAATGCATAGATATTTATATTTGATTTTATCATATTTTTTCGGATTTTTATGTGGTTTATAAATAATAAAAAATTAGAAAACTAAAAAAATCAAGGTATTCTATGTACATTGGATACCCAAAAATATCACTTTTGTACCAATGATTGATTTTGATTTTAGTCTCTTCATGAAAGTTGTAGGTCTCATCAAGAATAACAACTTTTCTGAAGAAATTATTTTGATCCAAGATCATTTGCTATTTATTTCTGATTTATCTTTATCATTTATTCTCAAAATTTCAAGAGGTGCCACGTGGCAGCTCCAGAAGCTGCCATGGGGCACCCATTCTCACGCTTTTTAAATTCATTCTATAAAAAAATTAATTGAAAAAATACAAATAAAAAAAATAAAAATCCAATAAGCATTGCCACTTGGCAGCATCCAGACCGACCGATCTCGGTCGATCGGACGATCGTTACTTCTTCTTCCTCCCATCTACTTTCCCAAACCAACCGCCACCCCTTAACAGCTCCACCGTCCTCCAACCTTCTTGCTCGTAACCTCCTCAGATCGGCGAGCTCCATGACCCTTTCCCAATTTACACCATTGCCTCCTCCCTCTTCGAGTCACCCTCAAATCCCCATTCAATTTCGTCCCTTCGTCAACTCCAATCAGATCACATCCCCCCTCTTAGCATATATCGTGGCCCTCATGATCGGAACGTCACCAAATCCCGACATATTACTCCTAGTCACCCAATCAAAATCAATTACCCACCTCCACGGATCGCGCAAATCATGGCACCAACCGCCTTCCTCGTTTGGTTGCATCACCCTGTCCATCTTCCTATTTAAACACCTCTACCGCGCCCAACTTCATCCATCCATCGATATCCGTTGAGAATCCCATCTGCCTACTGCGCCTCGCTTCCTTGGTCGAGAAGCCTGCACCGCTGCCCTCCGCCAAAGCGTAACCGGCACCGGTCCCGGAGACCCCCGCACAAGTGCAAACTATGTGTGTTGGGGGAACTTTTTCCAAGTAACCACTAGAGGTGTCCTTATTCCACAAGAATCTCACATGTGATATGCACGTGGGGATGGACATATAGCAAACACTACCTTACAGATCCCCTCGACTTTAGTCAGCCCCCGGGCCCATGGGTCACGTGAGGAGCACGTGACCCATCAAGAATTTTGCAGTCAAACCCCAGCAGGGTCGGTAATTATATTTAAACCCCTCTCTCTGCATTTGTCTAGTTTATTCTAATTATTTTAATTGTAGACGGACCCCTGACTTCCTTCTGTAATTTGAGCTACATTATTGTATCTTTTTATTATTTAAAAATTAGCATGATGTTCTTAATTCTATACAATATGGCATGTTTGTGATATTTTTCTAGACTGTGGTTAATTAATACTTAATATTCTTGTGATAAATTACATATTTTACCCAATCCATGATTAATAATTCATAAGTGATTAACCACTGCCTGAAAAATTGCCAAAAATTCAAAATATCAAAATTATTATTTTTAACATTGTACCCAAAAAGAATTGCATTTGCATGCGTGGTTTGTTTTTATAAAAATCATTTTGTATATTTCAATCTTTAATTTTTAGTAGGTATTAAAACTTGTATTTTTGAGGTTTAGGATTTTTCTGAGATCAATCGCACAAGATCAAACGTCTTATTCGTGAGCGAGGCACACCAAAGAAGATGGAGAACCAAGAGTCGTCGAGGCGGCAGTACCATGGTGGAGCGACGACAAGTTCTTCTTCTCTCTAGGGTTAGGTGGACGGCCACCAAAGGAGAGAGAGGAAGAGAGGGCATGAATGAAGAGAGAGGAGAGAGCTTGTTGTTGTTGAAGTTCTTAACCCTTTGAGAGCATGGGATGCCTCTCTTTATATATGGTTTTGGGAGTCCATGGATCACAATCCATGGACTGCACAAAATCAATGGATGAGATTGATTTGTTCTTCTTTCAATGGTCAAGATGTTGTTGGTAAAAACACAACAACAATTAATTTTATTTAGATTAAATCTATTTGATCAAAATAATTTAATCCTAAATTAAATCAAGAATGCATGGAGATTCTATATGTAGATTACACTCTCCATATTTAGAGCAGACGACCACCAATTTATATAGAGAGTTGGTGGCCGTCCACTCTTCCAATATGGAAGGGTGGGATCTCCATGCAATATCATGCAATCTTGTTGAGATTGCATGATTCCTTGGAAAATCTCCATGAATTTTGCAACAACACTTGTTGTATATTATTCTACAAAAATAATTCATAATTATTTTGAGAATATTGTAATCTTGCCATTGGAAATTTGTGAATCACATTCACAACCCAAAATAAACTGTGATTTACTTTTCAATTAATTATCCAATGTGAATCCAGTTCACACCAATAATTAATCAACAAATATAAATCATAATAAACTCTCTCTAATATATTATAAATCACATTTATAACATAATATGAATAATTGGATATTGTTATCCACATTATTCTTATCCATAATAATTAAATCACACTTAATTATATTGGATAATCATTCACATGCATCCCAATAATGTGAATCAAATTCACATCATTTAAGATAATTAAATCATACTTAATTATCCACTTCTCAATTTTTAAATATAATTCAACTGTGGAATTATTCTTGAACCCTGTAAAGAATAGTATGGTTTCTCCGCAGATACTTGGAGATAAGGACAGGGCGATTGTATTGTTCCACTTATAATGACTTGTATATTGAGATCATATCTCAAATCCAGATCTCGTGGACCCCTCATAGATGCTTGATTAAATTAAGACCGTAAATCTAATCTTCTTATTGTATCTGAATTTCATTCTACTCAATGTCCAACACTTGGACCATGATCAGATCACTTCTCTGCTGAGAGGAGTCACTAAAATCCAAACATGTTTCATCACTCCCTCAGAATGGAATCGTCATGGTTATACAATCGTTTATGATCACATCACCCTCAGGTTTTCCTAATACATGTACATCCTGCATACTAGAAGATCTATGATAAAACCAAAGATATATTTCAATTTGACACTGCCATCTTTAGGGTATTATCATCAAGTTTGTCAATCTTGGTCATTGGATATTGGTATCGATCATATACTTTCCCAAAGCATATATCATACCTTCAAATTCTTGTCACGCTTCTAAAGCATGTCGACCATACATGGAATTCGATCAGTTCCAATAGCTCATGAGTGAGCTCATGCCTTCCGTTTCACAAGTGAACCTGTATGATCCCTTTGAGAGATCATATTACTCATATGCCCTTACATGCACACCAACTCGCTGGTGTATAGACCTTAGTTAGGTCATCAACCTATTGGTCTGCCAAATGTACACACTCGGACATATAGTAACACATCTGTCTCTGGTCAGAGGATGTGTGCTTATAGTGTGATAGTATTCAACATAGGACTTAGGTTATCTCGATCTCGTTAAATCAACCTTTTGACCTAACTAATATGATGCCTCCAAATCACTATTCCCATGCAGAGGATCTGCATTAAGAAGTCGTCAGATATCAATCTTAATGAGAAAGGATTGTCATCTCCTACTCAGACTTGAGATCATCTCTTAATAATCATTTGTCGGTGCATGATGTGTCCTCTATCTAACTCCTTAGATATTCATCCAAGCACCAGCCTCTATGATTTAATTAATGAATGAACAGTTGTATGATTATCAAGATGACCATGGTACATATCCATAATTGTACAGAGGGACCTTATAGTGCATTCATTCATTTAATCTCAGAAAGGGAGTGAAACAATCAATAACTTTTATGGATAAATCTTATATTACAATAACATTTATTGTAAGAATGGTTCGCCTCGGCTCACATGGCTAACCATCTCCCACTAGCCCGCAGAACCATTCAGGAACAATCCTTAAACCCATACTCATTACATGCTGGTCGAAAACCTTTTGTGTCGAAGTTTTGGTAAGAGGATCGGCAATGTTGTCGGCAAGGCCACCTTGGTGATGATGATATCACCGCGCTTTTGAATCTCCCGAATGATGTGGTATTTCCTCTCCACGTGCTTGATTTTTTGATGCCATTTGGATTCCTTCGCTTGGGCAATGGATCCCATGTTATCACAAAGTAACGGGATGGGAGTATCAGAGGAAGCTATGCCAAGTTCCAGGATGAACTTGCGCAACCACACTGCCTCCTTTGTAGCAACCGATGCGGTAATATATTCAACTTCTATTGTTGAATCTACTATAGTGTCCTACTTCTTGCTTCTCCAGCTCACATCACCATCATTCAACAGGAACACAAACCCTGATGTCGACTTCCGATCATCAATATCCGACTGGAAGTCTAAATCTGTATATCCCAGGACTTGGAGATCACCATCTCCATAGACCAAGATGTAATCTTGTGTCCGTCTTTGATATTTGAAAATGTTCTTTACTACATTACAGTGTTGCTCTCCATAGCAGGATTGGTAACAACTTACCACTCCCACTCCATGATAGATATCTGGCCTAGTACACATCATGGCATACATTAGGCTTCCTACAGCTGATGCATAGGGACATCTAGCCGTGGCCTTCTTTTCCTCAACATTTTGAGGAGCCATCCCTTTAGACAGGTGGATACCATGTCTTAAGGGAAGGAATGCTTTCTTGGAACTATCCATACGGAAATGTTCAAGAATCTTCTTAATGTACCCATGTTGTGATAATCCCAATATCGTCTTTTCTCGGTTTCTGAACAACTTCAGGCCTAAGATATAAGAGGCTTATCCAAGATCTTTCATCTCGAAGGTATGGGATAGCCAAATTTTCACACTGGTTATCATCCCTGCATCATTCCCAATGATAAGGATGTCATTTACGTAAACCACAATGAACACAATGGCGCTCCCATTAAGCTTCTTGTACACACAAGGTTCATCATGATTTTACACAAAATCATAACTGTTTATGGTTTCGTCAAATCTGATGTTTCAGTTACGAGAAGCTTGTTTGAGTCCATAGATGGATTTCTTCAGCTTGCATACTTTACCATCCTCAATTATGAAGCCTTGGGGCTGCTCCATATAGATATCCTCCTCGAGGTATCCATTGAGGAAAGCCATCTTGACGTCCATATGCCAGATGTCGTAGTCAAGTGATGCAGCTATAGCTAGCAGTGTCCTGATGGACTTAATAGCCACAGGAGAGAATGCCTCATCGTAGTTGATGCGTTCTCTCTGTGTGTAGCCTTTTGCCATGAGCCGTGCCTTGAAAGTCTCTACTTTCCCATCAGGTCCCCTCTTTATCTTGAAGATCCCTTTACATCCAATGGATTTTACTCCTTTAGGTGGATCCTATAGGGTCCATACACCATTCTTATGCATGGAGTCAATATCTGACTTCATTGCTAGCATCCATCTATCCATGTCATGATTCGCGAGTGCTTCATCAAATGAAGCAGGATCATTGTCAGTCTCACCTGACACATGGAATCCATACCTTTCAGGTGGCGCAACTACCCTTGAACTCTTCAAAGAGGTATGGGTATTTCATCTTTATTTATCTCTTCAATTTCTAGTCCAGGAAGCTCAGGATCCTCAGGGGATTCAATGAGTTCCTCTACTTCACTTTTGTCTTGAACTTCAAGGAAATCATCCTCCATAAATTTCACATCTCTAGAGATGAAAACCTTTTGGGTATCAAGGTGATAAAGCTGGTATCCAATACCATCTTTTACATACCCAATGAAGTAACACCCGCGGGAGCGAGATTCCAGCTTACTTGCGTCCACGTTCTTTGCATGGACTAAGCAACCCCAAACCCTCAAGTGTTTCACACTAGGTTTGGTTCCATACGAAAGCTCGTGAGGATTCTTTGGTACAGATTTGCCAGGAATCTTATTTAGGAGATATATATTGCAGTCTCTACTGCATATCCCCAGAAACTAAGAGGTAAATGTGTTTTGCTCATCATTGAACGGACCATATCCATGATAGTCCTGTTGCGTCTTTCAACAACTCCATTAAGTTGGGGGGTTCCAAGAGGAGTGAGATTGGAGACAATTTCATTCTCTTTAAGGTATTATTTGAATTCATCAGAGAGGTACTCGCCACCCCAGTCAGATCGAATCCGTTTAATCTTCCTATTGGTTTGGTTTTCAACCAAAGCCTTAAATTCTTTGAACTTTTCAAAGGTTTCAAATTTATGATGTAGCTGGTAGATAAACCCGTACCGCAAATGGCCATCAATAAATGTCTAATATCGATATCCATTTCGAGTCACGGTACTGAAGGGACCACATACATCAACATGTATTAGATCAAGAATACCTTTGCATCTTGTAACCTTGTTACGGAAAGGCGTCCTAGTCAATTTTCCTCGAATGCAATGTTCACAGGTAGGCAAAGATTGAACCTGTAGGAAATCTAAAGGTCCATCATTTATCAATCTATTGTTCTTATCAACAGATAAATGATCAAGCCTTTGATGGCAAATCATATTCGAATGATTTGCATCCTCTCTAGATCTTTTAAGGTTTTTATTATTATTAGTGGTAGTAACATTCATGACATGTTTATCAGTTAACAATTCATAGAGTCCACCAGAAGTCATAACATCATCTGCAACATATTATCATAACGATTTATGACTAATTTATTACAGAAAAGGAATGAATATCCACTTCTAACAAGCTTAGATACAAATGTCAAATTCCTTCTGACTTCAGGTACATAAAGACATTCTTTAAGTAAAAGGACTCTCCCACTAGATAATGATAGTCGGCAGGTTGCTATGGCGACTGCTGCAACACTTGCATCAGATCCTATATGGATGACTATCTCCCCTTCTTCCAGATTCCTAGTTTTCTGAAACAGATGCAACAAATTGCATACATGAATAGAAGCACAAGAATCAACAACCCAATTTACTTCTCGTCCAACAAGAAAGCTAGTTTCAATGATGAAAGTAGATTTCATACCTACTGGGGCTTTACGTTTGTCGTCCGACTTCAGGTATCTGGGCAGTTATGCCTCCAGTGCCCCGACTTCTTGTAGTGGTGACAAACGTCGGTTTCTTTGACGCTATCAAAGTGGATGCACCAGAAGATGAGCCAACACTTTGACTCTTCTTATTTCTCTTCTGGGCCAGGCCCTTCCGAGAACCTTGCTTCTGATCGCGCTTTCCTTTAACCTGTGCAACCATTGCACTGATAGAGGGGCCATCCTTCCTCATCACATCTTCAACAGACTTTAATGCAGCTAACAACCCAACATTGGTATAATCAACTTTGCTCATGTGGTATGTAACCACAAAGTTGTTGAAAGACTTAGGGAGTGACAACAGAATGAAGTCAGCTTGCATATCTGCATCCATGTCAGCTCAAGGGTTTCCAACTCAGAGAGGTACCCAAACATTTTGAGTACATGCCCTCTGATAGAGGTCCCTTCCCGCATTTTGCAGTGAATAAGTTCTTTCATTATATTATAACGCTGTGTGCAGTTCACGTCACCGAACATTTCTTTCACATTCAGCATAATGCCATAACAAGTGTCCATTTCCACATGCTTCTTCTGCAGCACATTGGACAATGAACCAATAATATAACATCTTGCCAGATTATGATCTTCATCAAATTTATCATTAATTTTGATTTCTTTTGGAGTCTTTGGGTCTGCATACTTGTCCTTGGATGACACATAGGATGCTTAGCAGAATGGACAAGATCCAAATTTCGGATCCAATCCAAATAAATTGGTCAGGTCAACTGATTGACCTCCAAGAGCCTGCTAAGTGGGTTCATGGACTTCATTTTCTGAAATTAAGAATGCACTATATTAGATTCTATAAATAATTATATATTCAATTTTAAAATCTTTTATTAAGGAATTTTTAATCAAATTAGTCGTGTCTTTTTTTTAACTTTGAAAGGTCATTCCCTTAATTACTTTCAAAGCAAGAGATATACTTACCGTTATATCTCTGGCAAGAAATGGGATCTCCTCTTTACCTTTGTCACATCCCAATTATATGAGAACTTGTAACTTGGATAAAGAGAAGCGGGAACACATTCCGCCTGGCCAGTCCAACTTGCATTTCCCAATTTGGTCTTTAATGCTCGGGCCCACCACCCCTAAGGTGATGTTGACCCGTTGTTAATTGAACCAACCATCAACATGATTAGTACTCGCTATGCGCAATCCAGTATCGCCCCAATAATACGAGGACTCGATATTGGGGTCACTACGCATACAGCCTTACTCTTTCGAGAAGCAAAGAGCTCGATCCATATGCGCTTGCATACAAGAGCTGTCACTTCGGACATGCGTCTCCTACACACAATCCCTAGTGACGGAGCCCTTCGCCTTGACGGGAGACCATGGATGTCACTTATGTGATCCACCACCTCATATTAAAACTTTTAATTAATTATCATGAATCATATTCATATAATTAATTCTTTGATGGGAAATACACATCTATTCGTAATAGAGTGTTTCAATTGGATATATTTGATTTAATAACATTGAATCAATTATCAATCCAATTCAATCAATAAACTTGATTGTATCTTGAAAGGGTGGTATAATCTCAAAGTATATATTATTAGAATTTTAATAATTAGAAAAATACACCTTGATCTCTCCAGCATTGTCGAGTCACTACCCGTTGTCATGGCCAGTACGACGGGAGTGGGACAGACCACACATGGTGCAACCTGCTAACCCAACGCTCCCCAACTAGACACCATATCCACTCAAGAAAGGATAATTATAAATTTATCGTTATCTACTTGAGGATGTTCATCGATTTTTCAACTGAAATTATACCATATAGTAATAATCAAAACCATTTTGATTATAAGGAAATTTGTTAAACAAATTCCCAATCCTATTCAAGGAAGTTTGTTTGTTGATTGTGTAACCAATTGTGATTTACATCAAATCTAATCAATTGTTGGTTAAGTCAATGTCAATTAAATAAATAATTATCACTAAATATTTCTCAAATATTTTCCATAATTATCTCAGGAAATTAAAAATTAATTTCACTAATTGACAGTCACATGGTTCTTGATTAGGAATGTAATTTCAGTAGGGACTCCTACTTACTAAAATTAACATATCTCAATCAATTTAAATCCAAATTATGCAAAATAAGTTTCCAAAGTTTGCTAATTTGATTTAAAATAGAACCTAAGTGATTAACACACATTTCTAAGAGTTTCAAAACAGTAATTAATTCCTTAAGTATGTTAAGGTTCGGAGCCCCGAAACTGTGGATACATGTTCATTCAAATGATCATATCTTGAGCGAACGAAATCCAAATTACGCAAACTCAAATACCACTGTTTCCTTATTTAATGAGGAACAAAATATAGGCGATTATTTAATATTTAAACATTTTAATCCATAATTAATCAACAAATTAGATATTGTTGTCCACATTATTCTTATCCGTAATAAATCACACCAATAATTAATCAACAAATATAAATCACAATAAGCTCTCTCTAATATATTATAAATCACATTTATAATATATTATGAATAATTGGATATTGTTGTCCACATTATTCTTATCCATAATAAATAAATCACATTTATATATATTGGATAATCATTCACATGCATCCCAATAATGTGAATCAAATTCACATCATTCAAGATAAGTAAATCACATTTAATTATCCATTCTCAATGCTTAGATATAATTAAACTATGGAATTATTCTTGAACCCTTTCAAGAATAATGCGCTTTGTCCATAGATACTTGGAGATAAGGGTAGGGACATTGTATTGTTCCATGTATAGTGACTTGGATATTGAGATCATACCAAATCCAGATGTCATGGACCTCTCATAGATGCTTGATTAAATCAAGATCGTAAATCTAATCTTCTTCTTGCATCTGAATCTCATTCAGATCAATGTCCAACACTTGGACCAAGATCAGATTGCTTCTCTACTAAGAGGAATCACTAAAATTCAAAACTATTTCATCACTCCCTCGGAATGGAAGCGTCATGGTTATACAATCTTTAATGATCACATACCTACTACCTGTACATCTTGCATACTGAAAGACCTATGATAAACCCAAAGATATAGATCAATGTGACACTGTCATCTTTAGGGTATTATCATCAAGTTTCTCAATCTTGGTCATTGGGAATTCGTATCGATCATATGCTTTCCCAAAGCATATATCATACCTTCAAATTCTTGTCATGCTACCAAAGCACAACGACCATGCATGGAATTTGATTGGTCCCAATACCTCATGACTGAGCTCATGCCTTCCAGTTCACAAGTGAATCTGTATGTTCCCTTTGAGAGATCGTACTACTCATATGCCCTTACATGCACACCAGCTCACCGGTGTATAGACCTTGGTTAGGTGGTCAACCTATTGGTCTGCCAAATGTACACACTTAGACATATAGTAATGCATATGTCCCTGTTCAGAGGATATATTCCTATATTGTGACAATATTCAACATAAGACTTAGGTTATCTCGATCTCGTTAAGTCAACCCTTTGACCTAACTAATCTGACACCTCCGAATCACTATTACCATGTAGAGGACCTGCATCAAGAGGTCGGCCATATATCAACCTTAATGAGAAAGGATTGTCATCTCCTACTTAGGCTAGAGATCATATCTTAATAATCATTTGTCGGTGCTTGATGAGCCCTCTATTTAACTCCTTAGATATTCATCCAAGCCCTAGCTTCAATGATTCAATTAATGAATCAACAACTATATGATTATAAAGATGTCCATGGTACATAACTCTAATCATACAGAGGGAGCTTATAGTGCATTCATTCATTTAATCTCAGAAAGGGAGTGAAACCATCAATAACTTTTATTGATAATTCATATATTACAATAACATTTATTGTAAGAATGGTTCGCCTAGGGCTCACATGGCTAACAGTAAGGATAGAGACTCGAGTATCCTTACTCGGTCTGATGTTCATCACAAGAGAAAGAAAGGGGCATGGCTCCTGCGGATGAGTTGGAGCTATGATTCTAGCCTTTGCAAAGATGGAGGTGGAGAGGGTTCTAGAGGAGATAGAGAGCAACAAAGAGGGAGGAGGATGAATGTAAAGTCATTTAGGGAGTTGGGATCGAATGAAGTAGATGAGCATGGTGGGGGTAACAAGCAAAAAATGAAGAAAAGAAGAAGAAGAAGGAGGAGGAGGAGGAGAATCAGAAGAAGGGAGAAAGAGATAAGGGTAAGGAAGGATACCTGATGGTAACCTGAAGGATGGGAGGAGTCCTTGATCAACTTTGATGTTAGTTTCGAGGTCTGGTGGCCAGGATCAAGCTTTGATTTCTCCCATGGAAGAACACTAGCATGAAGCAAGGTACTCTATGGACCTCGCCTAAATAGAGGTCTTTGTTGGAGGAGACAATATTGTTGTCACAAAGACTGTTCTTGGCTCTCTCTCTTTTTCGTTGGAGGAATACAACAAATGACAAATAAAGTCTGGTGGTCGGAGGAAGAAGGATTTAAATCAGAGTGGAGTTGTGGTTGAAGGCTTGACTTGAACATAGGCGGTTGAGTGATGGTGGTTAATTGGAAGGGATATGGGTTATGCTACCAAGGATCAGGAGATGATAGAGAGGATAAGGGGTTCATCGGAACTGGGGATCTGGTTGGTTTGATTCATGATGGGATACGAGTCTTTGATGATAGGAGAGAGGGGGGGAATCAGAGAGGCGTATGGTTTTGGGGTTCGACCACGGTCGTTGGGTTCCAGGTGATAATGGGGAGCGTGATTAGATGGTTTGGTCTCCAGGCGATGGGGGTTCGAGAGGATAAGGTGGTGGTTTGTTGGGAGAGAGGAGCAAAGGAGAGGTTGGAGATCAGATGAAGATTGGAGAGAATTGGGCAGAGCAGAGGCAGTGTCAAGAAGGGTGGTGATTGGAGGAGGAAGTCGATGCAGTAGCCTTTGGATCACCCACGATCTAATGATCGAGGGGGGCTCACGTGATGTGTCTGACACCTACTAAGTGCTGGAAGGTCATAAGAAATGCGATAAGCTTTGAATTGAAGCCCTAGTAAACGAGGGTTGAGAAGGGGCAGAAATGTTATGGGTCGTTGGATCTAACTTGATGCAACAACCTAGATATAAGGTGTTAGAGGACAACATCTGTTGACCAAGGGGGCACGTTTAACTTGGGCGGGTGACATGAACTAATGCGACATTTCCATGTGGAATCTGACTATTGGGTATGCATGGAAAATAGAGAAAAATATATTAAAAATAGCAAATATCTTCAAATACAAAAATGACCACCATGGAAAATGTTGGATCTAAATGCACACTTAAATGTTCATGTAGGCTCAAATGAAAACCAACTCAATTGTGCAAGATACAAAATTTTTGATGATATTTTATGTATATAAATATCAATTTTTGTTTTTATAATTTTTGCTGGATTTTCTATTGATGTATAATGTATGCAAAAGTCAAACATTATGTGAAATTATGCAATGGTTTAGATTTCCAATGCGGATTTTTTTAATTTTTTTATGCAAAAACAAACGCGAAATGCAGGTGAATTAAGACAATAAGAAAACACACAACTAGGCCAAATTAATTTTAATGTCAAATCAGTTCAATTCAACCAAATTATATTTTTCCTAGGATTGTAATCCAGTGATGAATGCCGAACATATTTTTTTAGAATTTTAGGGGTTGAAATGCAACAATAAAAAAGGCACACTTTTTATGGCTTTTTTACAATTTTTCACACAAACTGAGTGCAAAAATTATGAAAAATTTACTAGAAGTTAAACATGATGAAATGAGTCTACATTAAATTTTGGAATTTTTGACAAAATATGATTTTTTATGGATTTTTAATGAAAATAGAGTGACAGTGAGTAATTAATTCCTAATAAATCCATGTTATCAAATTAACCAGAGTGTGTATCTCAAGAAGCTATTTAGATGAGCAATCTAGAAGAGTTGAAATTTCGCAAAAATATGATGTATGGATTTAATTAGAAATCAACTAGACAAATCACTCTATAATTTATTCTAGGCACATGACAACTCTATTTTGGATGAAAGTTGGATAATAATTCAAACACATTTCAAGGCATCATCTCAAATTTTTATGGAATTTTGGGAGCAACGATTAGTAAGATATGAATTTAAGAGCACACTTTGGGTAAAATAAACCAAATTTCAATTGAACAATTTTAAGTAATTCATAATATCTCAAAAAAATATAAATAAATATTCGGATGATAGATACTAAGTTGCTCAACACAATGCTATTTTTCCTTGAATAAAAGGATGCAAGATTAAAGTCCAAAGTAACACACAAACATAGGTTTTTTTGTGTAATATCAGAAATAAACACAAACTATATACAAGGACGCGTTTGTAATTACGTAAACATTGTAGGACATATACGTAATTTTTACAATAAAAAATAAGAGAAAAGAAATGACCTTCTTCCTCTCCAGCTGCTAGGGCACGAAGGTGGGAAACACGGGTCGGGCGGCGCTGCCCGCGCGCGTCGACGGCGAGGACGTGGCGGGCGGCGGAGGTGCCGCTGTGGGAGAAGGGGTTGCACAGGCAGAGAACGGCAGAGGCGGGTGCGGTGGCACGCCGCTGGGGCGGCTGCATGCCTGGCCGCGCGACTACGGCTCGTTGTTGGAGGAGGGCGAGGGGTCCGCGGGTCCGGTACGCGTGCGGAGAAGGTGACGCGGTCCGCGAGGGAGGGGCTGTGGGGCCACGCCGCTGGGAGGCGAGGCGACGCCGCCTGGGCTGAACGGCCTGGCAGTGTCGCGCACAGGCGCGGTGAAGGAAGGGGGGAGCAGCGGTGGCGCTAGAGCTGATGTTCCCACCCTCTGTTATTTTTTTTATTTTTTTATTTTTTTTGCTGTAATATTTTTTTTGGTTTTAGATTTTTAGATTTTTTATTTGTTAAATAAGGAATGCAAATGATGTGGGGGAAAAATGATGTGATGACGGTGGTGAAGATGATGTGGAATAAACAAATGAGAGTATGTGGATGGTAATGTGATGTGATTAAAAAATTGAGAAAATAACAACGATGATAAAATGAAGAGAAAATTACATACGATGGAGACGATCGCCTATGATGTGCTCACGAGAGCACGGTCTTTGCTCAAATTGCCGGCGAGCGATGAGCTCGAGCAACGCGTGAAGGCGGTTGCGATGTTGGCCAAAAAACCAACGGATCTCACCGGAGAGAGGGATGTCGTTGCTCGACCGCGGTTTTGTCGTTGTCACCGATTCAACTCTGGGAGCTAGGATCTCCTCGCATAAAGATGGATCAAGTGCAAAATGAGGAGGATGGGATGTATATAAAGAGAAGATATGAGAAGTTATTAAAGTGGTGGAGTTGAATGGGATATTGTATTATTAATGGAGTTGAATGGGGGGTTATTAAAAATGGCGGAGTTGAATGGAAGTAGGTGGTAGAAGAGAAGTTATTGTAGAGAATATGAAATAAATAAATAATAAATAAAGTAGGCTACTAGAATACAATAAAAATAAAGATAAGAAATAGTGGAGAATTTACAAAAGAGGACAAACAACACATACATTTTTTTGTTTGCTTTTCTAATTTATATTTTTTTATCTTTTTAATAAGAGATATTTGCAATAGAAAAATACAATAAAATACTATAATCAACATACAACACAACGATGATTTTTTTGGATTTTTAAGCATTTGAGAAAGATAAAATAAAAATGAAGAAAGAATGAATATATACATAATATAGAATGTACATATAGGTCCCAAAACCCAACTTTTGCAAATGAGATCCGATTTCAACGAAACCACTTCCGTTGGATAGATAATTTTCTAACTTGAACTTTATAAGTGAGTTTAGTGAATTTGGAATTCATACGGAGGGGGAATTCGACCTGGAAGTAGGACTTTACGACTTTTCCCTTTGGGATCTAGGAGCATTTATTTGAGGTGAAATTTATTTTGTATTTTTGTATTACATTGTTATGAACAAGTTAGAGAAAGAATTAACCAAAAAGAGTTGAAATGAAATTATTAAAATTATATGAAGTTTTGGGCTATTTACATGTGAAAAACTCCTTTAATTTTACGGCTTTTTATTGTTAATTTATTTTGTACAATCTAATATACAATAATTGGTGTGTTTTATTTACAAGAGTTATTTTGTTAATTTATTGATTTTGTATACATTTATTTCATATTTTACTCGGGGATTTTGCTAAGATCAAGATATTGAGATGATGAATCGCGGATTCATCAGATACAAATGCATTTTTTGGATTTTTACAAGTCAAGGAAATTTCAGAATAAATTTGTGAAGTTGGTTATTTATAAATGAATAGGTTAAAATGCACAAGTCAGGATATCTCTTTTATGACTTTTCTGATGTTTTAGGATTTTTATTTTTATGTAATTAGTTAAATCATGAGATGAAATAAAGAAATTAAAAATAAATAAATCAGAAGTGTCAAATACATACATGAAATAATAAGTCAACGATGAGTAATTATGTAGAACATATAGTTAGGTAATGAATTTAGGTAAATATTTACAAATAAATCATGAATACTAAATGAAATGCTAATTATGAAAATTATTTACAATTGCGTGAATGTTATTTTTGAGATATAAACAAGTGAATGCATCAATTTTCTTGGGACGAAGTGCCATTTTCAAAGAATTAGAGTGATGAATCACATATTCACCAACCCCCTTAAACCTTGCTCGTCCTCACACAATGAAAAAATGAAGAGGTTAAATGAGGTTGGGTTCTATACTAAGATCATGAACAAAAGGTGAAGATGGAGCTCGACCTGACTTTTAGATTAATAATTTGGCAGAACCCACACGAGAATTAGGACTTCAAAGTCAACAGTCTTCAAGCTCAACAAGTCATTGTACCGATTTGCCTCAGAAGTCATCTTAGATCAACCCCCTCCCAAAGCATCCTCCAGGAATATTGAACCAAATGTCTCTTTGTGCATAAAGGGTGTTAGATCTTCCCATCCGAGATGCCAGACTACCTTGCTACCCTCTCCTCTAGTAACTCATCCTCTGAGAGTCAAGTATTTCCTTCTAAGTTCAAGTGCTGCTAGTACTATCAAAAAAAAGAGAGAAAAAATTGGAGCTACCTAGTGTATCTAAGTCTCCTATTTGAAGCTCGACCATTATAGCGAATTCTTCGATATGTAGGAATTGGACCATTGTGATCAAGAAATGGGATTTAAACTTTTTACTTCTACATTTATTTTTGTGCTTTTTATTTTTTTGATTTTTTACTCATTTATTCATGGTACACATTTTTTTTGAATTTTGGGTACAAGAGTAAACAACCATGTGAGGTGGTTGCATTGGACCCACCTCAACTGAACGACTAAGTACTTGTAGACTATTCCTTATCCAAAGTTTTGTTTCAACTCATACTCCAATCTTTAGATATCCACACTACCAGAAAAGAAGCCCACACAATCTTTCAATACCCCATCCAAGTTGAACTAAGTATGTAGTGCCAGAATCCAGATTAATTCCCCATTCAAGAGTCATAATCAGAATGAGATAATCGGGTTAGACACTAAGAGTCAAAGTCTGAACACTGTCATGCATAACTTGGAGATTTAAGTATATGACCTGAAGTTTCTAAAATCCTGGTGAAGTTCCTTTGAGAATTAAGTGGATTAAGGCAAATCAAGGTCACTCTCATTCTTTACTCATGACCCGGTTCAGAATCCAATAACTTTTCACAAATGCATGGTATACTTGATGGAGTGAAGATGCATGAGGTGTATTTTTTATGAAATTTTCATGTATTATACATATTTGCAAGTATTTTACATATTGTACATGTTTTGCAAATTTTATAAGTTTTGCAAGAATGACCCAAATATACCCGTATAAAGTAAGGATTACATACACAAATTACAATACAATATAGTACAATACAATACAGCGTATGCACATAAATGAAACTCACCTCCCCTATACTTAGCGTATGCTAAGTATATAGGGGTGCAGAAGAGGGAAGGAGCGGGGTAGAAGTCAGTCACCCCCCTATACTTAGGCTCTGGTCAGCCTAAGTATAAAAGAGAACAAAATGGGGCAGTCGAGGGCAAGAAGAGAGATGATGAATATACATAGGATGTTCATCGACTCCCCCTATACATAAGCCTGTGCCTAAGTATAGAAGAAGTACAAGGAAACTAATATGATCAGGAGAATGTACAGAGGTTAGGTGTTGGAGCACTCATGTAGATTATGAGAGGTGAAGTGTGCATGTGCAAGGTGTCATGCAGAGCCCACTAGCATGTCTTTTGGATCTACTTCATGCATAAGATTTTCTTTAACTATTGACTACTGGTCATTTAGTCCAATGAATGGTTGTAATATCTGTCCATTGAAAAACCCAATATTGCCCTTACTAGGTATGCAGAATTAACATACAATTTCGTTGCAGTCGGGCAATAAATAGATTAATAAAAAACCACTGCTCAATTAATGTTTCAATTAAAAGCGAGCGGTCCAATTTATATTTTACTTGGGCAAGATCAAGGTCGAACTCAGGGAGGTTACTGTCTCCTTAGGTTGATTATTAGGTGATTTAGAACTTATGGTTTCAGAGGTGTAGACGAATATTTTTGTTATTTTTCTCTTTTCCACTTTTTATGGTTTTTTAATTAAGAAGATGTAATTAATTGCGAGAAGAAAATATGATGCATGAGTTTTGTAAAATAATCTTAATGCAAAAAAATATGTTATGCAATATGGCATGACATAAGAAATAAATAGATGTTATATTTTTGTGATTTTTAAATGATACAATAATATGCTGTAAAATGGTGAGAAATGTGGAGCAATAGACCAACTACCACAACCTGATAAATCAATTAAGCACTAATTAAATTCGTCGAATAAATCAAGGCACAATTTAATGAGCAAGAAAATCAACTAATATCAGTAAAAGTGCTTAAAATTTTCAAATAAACATCCTCAATTGTTCATTTCAAATAATGTCTCAAAAAGCGAATCTCAGTATCTGTATTAAAGACAGTAAATCAGGGATTAAAACAACACCAAAAATGCAAGAATTCGATAAATGATGCTCAGGATATAAATAATTGAAGTTCAGGGACTAATTTGTAAATAAAATAAATTGACTATTCATAGTTATACCCTTGGAAAGGATCGATTTGTAATTTCTAGAAGCCTCTGGTCCTCTACTGCAAATTACCCTGGCGGGGTTTTATGTGTAATTTCGAGAAGTTAGGAGGGCTTTAGTGCAATTTGCCTAGAATACGTGTGACCTGGACCTTCTAGCGATTTTGGAGAGTTAGGGGGCATCTGTGTAATTCGCTCCGACACACGTGGGATGCATGTGAGGCATGGAGGTTTGGGTACATTATCGTCTCGATGCTCCACATGTCGGTTGCCTGTGCTTTGGGGGAATTCAGAGGCGAAGGTTCATAGGTTCACATGTTGGTCAACCAGAGTCGTCGATGAATTGTGATCCAACGGTCGACTTTATGGAGAATATCAACTACCCTGATTTGCTGTGTTATTCATCGTGGGGCATGTAGCTTTGATCTAGATCATGATATTTCTTCCTCGATGCCAGGATGACGATTGTGCTTCTATGGCACTCATGTGATGAGTTGGTAGTGCTCCTTGAAGATATGTAGCCGACACACGATCGACGGATGCCGGTGAATATCGTGGTGGCTCTGAGCAATTGAGGATGGGCGTGAAGAGTGAAGGAGGCGATGATGACGAGTGTGGCTAAGTCGAGGGCGGTTGTGCTTCTGATAGCGGTCCATGACGTCGAGCGGAGGTTAAGTCCGAAGCGGCTTTCCTACGAAGAGATGTTCACCTGGATGTGGCTAGAATAGAGGCTCACGAGCCAATGGCGGTGAGGCTAAGGTGGTGGATTCGAAGTGGCATCTGGTGGCGGGAGTTAGGCGAATGTGGTCGATGGCGATGGCTTCTCAGCTATGGACGAAAGCGGTGCGACAATGGATGGAGGTGTAGGGTGCGAGAGGGAAGGCGGTGCTCGGCCCGCTAGCTGGAGCAGCGGGTGGAATCATAGGAGGAAAACATAGAAGGAAGCAAAGGAGGGAGGAGGATGGAGAAGGAAAGGTGAGGGTTTCGCCTTGGGTATGGAATTCGTCAGAATTGAAGTATTATGACACAACTCCGGTCATCGCCTCAACTTGAGTCGGTGAGAGACTCAAAGAAGCTCAAGATGCACGGGGTACGTGCTGCTACAAGTTCCTAAACTGGACCTCGGATCCCACCGTTTGAGCTAGGAGTGTCTTTGCCTCGAAGGTGGGTCCATGAGATGTTGCCAGGTGGCCTGAAGCTCTCTCTCTCTCTCTGATTAGACTCTCATGTATGGTAGATGATCGAGAAGATGGGTGGCGACCAGGTTTTATCTTGTCCATTTTTGGAAATGTCATTTTTATTTTTGGTCTCAACCATATAGGATTCATATAGACCAATTATCAAATAATTCTTTCGATTTTTTGGGTTATCTTTCAAGTGTACTAATAAATCCTTTGGCAGTAAGAAGTAAAATGCTAGAGTATTCATTTCTAATAAACATAGTTACTAAGAAATTCGATACTATAGTTCTCGTTATTCCTCTCACTGGGACGTTGTCTAAAGCTAAATTTTGTAATGTATCTGGGTATCCCATTAGTAAACATATTCGGACTGATTTATCCGATTATGATATTGTTGATCAATTTAAACTCCCATTTGTCCATATTTCGAGAAAAAGGATCTCTTGTTTTTCATTCCCATTCCCATAAGAATAAATATTATGATTCACATTTCGAACAGGCATGGATACATCATCTATAGAATAACTTCTATCTTGAGAGTGATTTGTGGATTTTATACGATATCCATGATCTCTCTTGCTTTGTAATTCATTACGCAACTCAATGGGTTCTGTGAGGTTAGCTATATGTTGAGTAGTGTCAACTATTTCCATAGATGGAGGTGAGATGATATCTTGAGCAGTTATGCATTTTGGACCTTTGATGCAAATGAATGTCTCGAACTCCATACATTATCTGGAATGATTGGGCATAAAGGGTCTTTAGGTGGCTTTTCAAGTTCACCGTCAAATCCCTGGGCTCAACCCTGGATATGCGGTGGAAACTACCAAGCTGGAGTACGGTAGGGGCATAGGGAATTGCTGGTGGAGCGGTGAAATGGTAGCGATCAAAAAGAACACCAACGACGAAAGCACTCTGCTGGGCTGACATTGACACTGAGAGATGAAATCTAGGGGAGCGAATGAGATTAGATACCCCAGTAGTCCTAGATGTAAATGATGGACACTAGGTGTTGTGCGTATCGGCTTGTGCAGTGTTGTAGATTAACACGTTAAGTATCTCGCCTCTGGAGTACGCTTGCAAAATTGAAACTCAAAGGAATTGATGGGGACCCACAAGCGGTGAAGCATGTGGTTTAATTCTATGCAAAGCGAAGAACCTTACCAGGGCTTGACATGCCGTGAATCCTCTGGAAAGAGAGGAGTGCCTTCGGGAACACGGACACACCGCCCCTTTTCTTCAAAGGTTAGGTCACTTGTCTATTATATAACAACACCTTCTAAATATAAAGAAAAAATGGATTTGATAAATTAGAAATTAGACCTCTGTGAGGGGATAAATCATAAAACGTATCCTTAACCCCCAATCCGGGATATATATAGAGGAGTGATCCTATGAGAGACAAAACCTGTGAGAGCATGAGAGCATGCATTCTGGACCACATGATCCAACAAGGAGAGAGAAGACCAGGAGAGAGAAAAAAGAATCATATGGTCCAGAATGCACGCTCTCATGCTCTCACATTTTTTTCTCTCGTAGGATCACCCCCCTCTCTCTCTCACTATATATATAATCTGAATATGGATACAATTCTTTTCATTGTACTTTGTTTTGTAGTACTTCCATAAATTTTTCTTTGTTTTTATTCTTTTATTTAGTTCAGTCCTATTTTCGATTTATTTAAATATTTATTTCAATTTAGTATTGACATTTTAATAAAAATAAAGGAGTCTTTATATCTTGTTACCGAGGACCTCATTTCAAAAAAAAATATGTCGTATGGGGACTTTACAGGGACTAACTAGTAAAAGACCTAGATCCGGAAGTGATCTGGAAAATCAATTACGCTCTGTAAAAAGATTACAATATCATATTCATCTAGAAGAAAAATAGAAATTGCTTTATAGGAGGCCGAACAAAGAGGATAAGGGGTCGTCGACAGGATGAGGAAGGAGATAGGGCTCGACGGTTGAGGAGTGGTTGTTCGTGGAAGCTGTTGAAGATTGAGGTGGTGACGAGATAAGGGGGAGGTGATTTTGGGTGAGAGGTTGGGGATGAAGAGGGCGAATATTGGATAAGACGAGGAGAGTCCCATCGGGTTGGTTGATCGACGATGGGTTTGGAAGTTGTTGCGACGTCTGGAAGAGATAATGGGGTTAGGAATAGGGCGTAGGTGGCGATGGTCGCAAGGAGGATGGAGGTTAAGAATAGGTCAGAGGATGCATGCTAGAGGTGCTGGAGGTTAGGGAGGCACGTGCGTCAGGGGAGAAGATCACGTGCAACACGTGAGAAAATGGTGAAGGAGGCCCTCACGTGCAGATCACAAGAGGAGAGAGAAGCAGGGACGATGTCACGTGTTGTACATGTTAGGAGAGAGAAGTGGGGAAAACCAGTGCCAGGTGGGTGAATAGAAATGAGCCACATGGCAGAGTTTGACAAGAGTTGACTAGTGCATGAAAAATGCAAAGATAAATGTAGATAAAATACCAAATGACCTTATATGCAAGAATGCCCAACATAAAAAATATTCATCTTAATGTGATCTATAATGTTCTTGAAGGTATCACATGCAAAAGAAATATGGGGTGCAAGATATGATTTTTTGTGATATTTTATGTATATAAAATATCATTTATTAGTTTTGCAAGTTTTATTTGATTTTTCAGATGATAATGAATTGCATGCAAAAAATCGAACATGCTATGAATAATGCAATGGACTCAAATGATTTTTTTGATTTTTATGGATTGATAATGTCAAAATAAATTAGGGAGGTTAATTATGTACAAGTTGATTAGGTGAATAAGGTCAAGTCAGATTTGATCTTTTTCTTTACTTTTCAGATTTTTTGGGTTTTGATTTTTATACGATTTATTAAAATAATGAATAAATTAGAGAAATGAAAGAGAAAATATTTAGAATGAATTAAATATGCACATGAAATTATAAGTCAAATCAACAAAAATGTACAATGCACAAAAGAGGCCCAAAATCCAACTTTCACAAATGAGATCCAATTTTTATGAAATTAGTCTTGTTTTGAATGTATTTGAATGTATATTACTTTAAAAACTACTTTAGTGAATTAAGATACTGTATGAGAAAGATATTAATATTTTAGTCCGCCTGGTCTGAAATTAGGGCTTGGCTTTATTTTGTGTATGTATAAATTAACATTTTTAGGCTTTTTCATGGATTAAAGTTAGTGATATTAACACAATGAAATTGGTTTCATATAAATTAGAGTTAATATGAATTAATTAAAAATGTATGAAGTTAGGTGAAAATGTGAAGATGAGTATGAACGCAAATATTCATGCTAAAATGCATATATTAATTCTTAGTGGATGAATGGTAAAAATGCAGAGTAAATGATGAAATGCAGCTACTTATTGGGGAATGAAGCTCTGTTTTCAACTTTTAGTGTGATGAATCACAGATTCATTAACCCCTATGCTTAAACCTTACTCGTCCCCGGGAAACTAAAATGAAATGCAAAAGTGAAATGACTTTGGGTTCCAAACCAAGGTCATGAAAAAAGGTGAAAATGGAGCTAGACCCAACCTTTGGATTAATAGTGTGATGGAACTCCTGTGAAAATTAGGGTTTTAAAATTAATATCCCCCAAGTTATACATATCATTGTAATAGTTTCGGCTCAGAAGTCATCTTAGATTAGTCCTTCTCCCAAAGAGTAACATTGAATAGTTGTCTCATGTGTGTGAATGATTTTAGCTCTTCCCATCAAGAATGCCGGACTACCATGCAAAACTCTCCTCCGTTAACTCGTCCTCGGGGAGTCAAGTATTTCCTTCTGAGTTCATTCATGTTGTGTTCACAATCTAAAGGGTGAGAAATTTTTAGAAGAAAGGGAAAAGAACTAGAGGGTGACCACTGTAGTCACCTCTCCTTGTGAAGCTGGCTAGTGTAGCCAAGTCTCCACCAAGATCTGTAGGTTATCTTGAAGCTAATAGTTGGCTTCTTTTGGTATGGATTTTGGTAATTCTGCGTGGATCGTTTGTTCCTCTACGGATGTAGAATCTTTCTTTTCGCACATGTTTTGATGTCTTAGAAAAATTGTGCCCAGCCGCCCATCCCTCATCCAAAGCTTTATATCAACCCGTACTCCGGTCGTTAGAAGTCTACGCTACCATAAAAGAGACTCACATAGTCTTCCAACACCCCATCTGAGTTGAGCTAAGTGCATAGTGCGAGAGTACAAATTAATCCCTATTCAGAAGTCATACCCAGAATGAGGAAACCAGGTTGGACAATAAGAGTCAAAGTCTGTATATTATCACGTGGAACTCAAAGAATTAAGTCAAAGACCTGAAGCTACTAAAATCCTCTTTCTCAATGAAGTTCCTATGAAAATTAGGTAGATTAAGGCTAAGTCAAGACTACTCTCAACTTTTATTCATAACTTAGTTCAGAACCAAGAACTTTCCATGTTGCATATGCTCGACATGCAAATGAAATGCAGATGATATGAAATGCATATGAGGTGCAAGATGGTTTTCTTCTTTTTGTATGAATGCGAGGATGACATGCAAGAGTAAAGAAGCCCCTTTTTTCTTTTTTTTACTTTCTTTTTTTTTATTTTTTTACTTTTACCCATCCCATAATTATTGCATATTATATACAAAAATATGTGAAAGTATGAGATACGGGTAAGTTGTATATGTAATATATACACGCCCCCAATACTTAGCATATGCTTTGTCCTCAGAGCACAAGAAGCGATGAAAAGACATAGCTCGTATTAAGCGTTGGAGAGTGAAAAACAAAAGAAGTATAGAAGTCATCCGCCCCCTATACTTAGGATCTGGTTAGCCTAAGTATAGAAGGATATCAAAAATGGGGCGGTCAAGTTCAAGAAGAGAGACAAATGAATATATACAGGGTGGGAATCGACCCCCCTATACTTAGGCTTTGGTTAGCCTAAGTATAGGACAAGAGTAAGTGTGAGAACCGATGAGATCTAGAGAATATACAAACAATGGTGAAGAAAAGAAGATGGAGGGAGAATATACAAGGATCAAGAAGGTTTGTAACGAATCTTCTTGGGCGAACGAAGAGGTGGGAAATATACAAATGTGTCACTATCGGAATTATCCTCAGATGAATAATAATGAGGTGAAGGGATCTTTCAACGAGGGTCAACACATGACAGCTTACTCAGAAATGGCTTAAGAATAACCGAACTGAGCTCACTCGTATAAATCACCTTATCCGGACCCGATGAGGAATCCTCAAAAAATTCCTTCTCTGTTATATTGAAGGAAACTTTTGTATATGGTTTTCTAGAACCTAAAGCACTGTGAGGATGATGAGAGTGATACACCTTGAGGGGTTCAGGGTAATACCTCGAGGAATCAATTCTCAACTTCTTCTCACTGGATAATCGACTAGAGGATGGAGCAACCGTGTTTTTGGGAAGGTTCAATTTGGTCATGTCTATCTCTTTGTTGAAGGTCTGAGATGTGGTATGTGAGGTGATGGCCATATGTTTCTTATCAGATGAATCTTCATATAGATTGTAACACTCTTGTAGGGATAGCCCACATCCTGAGTAGGTGCTTGTGATCTCAGTTGGCTTGGCATTGGTATCTTCATGTGTCAGATCATCAAAATGGTCAAGACAATCAGAAAAAGTTGCGTCTGACTTAAGGATTGCTTCAAGTTGTATGTCTTTTATTTAAGCTATCACAATGGTAGTGATGCAAGTAGCAGAAGTTGTGGATGTGTGGGGAGTCTCTGATCCAATTGTCGGCTCGACAATCAGTATCTTAGGTTTAGCAGAGAGATGGGACTCATTTACCTCTCGATGATCACGACTATCAAAGGCTATGTAGGCTGTTTCGGGTTGGATTGTGTCCTCAAAGATCACGACTGATCAGTGTATACCCAATGCATGGAAATCGATCTCCCGAGTCTTGTAATCTATAGTCGCCTTAGCCAAGGCTAAGAACATATTCCCAAAAATGAAGAGAGATTGGGTGAACTCTCCAAGGTGCTCAATATCAATGACCCTGAAGTCCATTTCGAGTGGAGCACCTCGGAAAACAATGATGACTGAGATGATTCCTATTGATCGTTTGATGGATCATTCATCCATCTGCACGATCACTCTCGATTTCCTAAGAGGTCCGAGTTTGAGTGTGTAAAACACAAAGGTTAGGAGTGTTGGACATGTGAGCCCACGGTAAGCCATTATGCAATAAATGTTATTGCAAATATCATTCCCTGATCTGAAATGAAGAATAAATAATTTGCATAATAGGTCCCTCTGTACAATTAGGGTTATGTACAATGGCTATCTTAATGATCATACAGCTGTTGATTCAATTATTGAATCATAGAGGCTGGTGCTTGGATGAACATCTAAAGAGTTAGATTGAGGACTCATCAAGCACCGTCAAATGATTGTTAAGATGTGATCTCCAGCCTGAGTAGGAGATGCCAATCCTTTCTCACATAGGCTGATATCTGACCGACCTCTTGATGCAGGTCCTCTGCATAGGAATAGAGATTCAGAGGTGTTAGATTAGTTAGGTCAATGAGTCGACTTAACGACATCGAGATAACCTAAGTCCTATGTTGAATGCTGTCACAGCATAGGCATGCATCCTCTGACCGGAGACAGGTGTGTTACTATATGTCTAAGTGTGTACATTTGGCAGACCAATAGGTTGATGACCTAACCAAGGTCTATACACCGGCACGCTGGTATGCATGTAAGGGCATATGAGTAATACGATCTCTCAAAGGGATCATACCGGTTCACTACTGAACCGAAAGACATGAGCTCACTCATGAGATATTGGGAAGAATCAAATTCCGTGCACGGTCGTCTCGTTTTGGAAGCTTGATTGAATTTGTAGGTTTGATATATACTTTTGGAAAGTATATGATCAAGACCTAGGTATAATATATGCTTTTGGAAAGTATATGATCGATAACAAATCCCAATGATCTAATGAGAAACTTAGTGATCAAACCCTGAAGAAGATAGTGTAAAATTTTATCTCGATCTTTGGGTTGACCATGGGTCTTCCAGTATGCAGGATGTACAGGTATTGGGAATACCTGAGGGTGATGTGATCATAAACGATTGTATATCCATGACGCTTCCATTCCGAGGGAGTGATGAAACATGTCTGGATTTTAGTGACTCCTTCCAGTAGAGAAGCAATCTGATCTTAGTCCAAGTGTTGGACATTGGTCTGAATGAGATACAGATTCACTGACAAGATTAGATTTGCTGTCTTGATTTAATCAAACATCTATGGGAGGTCCGTAAGATCTGGATTTGAGATGAGATCTCAACATCCAAGTCACTATACATGGAATAATACAATCGCACTGTCCTTATCTCCAAGTATTCGCAGATAAAGCACATTATTCTTGAAAGGGTTCAAGAATAATTCATTTGATGAAATGCATATCCAAGCAAGAAGGACTTGATGATTAGATGAGGTTTAATTATCAAGCATTCATATTATTATCCAAGATAATTAAATGGAATTTAATTATCAAGGATTAGAGAATGTGGATAATACTATCCATGATATTTGTGTATTATAAATATGATTTATTGTATGCAGGTTTCTCCCTTCGGTTCCTTGGTTTGACCATGTGATACCCTAAGGTCTAGTCGAGATGTATTTATGTTATTGGTGGACCTATCCCAATAGTCATATAACAATCAGATGAGGTGTATAGGGGTAGGTAATTCCACCAATCATCTATCTCAGAAGTGACTTGCTCTTTAAATGATTTCCTGATTCCAGCAAGCTTCCGATTATAAGGTGAATTAACCAAGGATGGAAGTGGATCTGGAATGTGAGAAGGTGAGGTAGGTAGGAAGTAGAGAGAGGTGGGAAAGTCATTCGAAGTTCTGACTTCAGAAATGGGGTGGAATGGAAAGAGGAAGGGTGGTTGTGGGGAAATCATTTAAAAGAGAGGATTCCCCTGGAGGGAATAAGAGGAGGCTAGGAAGTCAGTCGCAGGTCTGGCTTCATAGTTGGAATGGGGTGATGGGTCTGTCTCGAAGAGAGGGTTCATGGAGGAGAAAGATGGTGAATATGGTCAGTGTGAAAATCAATGAGCTAACATCTTCTAGAAGGAATGAAAGCAGATTTATGTGAACCGATACAGAGGGAAAACACACATGGACAGACATAAAAAATGTCAGAACAAACCCCAAATTCACCAACTAAACGTTGTGAAGACCGTAAAGGTTCGACCAAATTATCTTATATGTTTTAGTTGGTGATAAATGCAAACTTTGAAAGGGAAACACAATGATGAATGCTGAGTCAGAGATACTTACAGTGCTTCCTCACAATCTTCGTGCAATAGTCTATACAGAATTGAAATTTCCCTAGAAATATAAATCTAATGCATGCACGGGAAATCGCACCTAGAACAAGAATTTCTATTACTGAGTGATAGGACAATTTAATTTGGCTAAATGAATATCGAACTAGTGCGTATAATTAAATGCACTGTGGTCCTAGTCCTACAAGCTCAAGAAATCCTATTAACTTTTATAATCACAGTGCAATCTAAGAACTACAGTCAAGCCCCATCCTCACTAGAGAGTGAAACATGTCTGGCACACCACATAAAAAGTCCAGTCTCTTTACATATGCGAGAACCTGATCCGGAACCGCTGGAAATGAGCAATTAATTACAAATTAATAAAGAAGAACACACTCTTTCTCTCTCCAAAAATAAGAAAGTAATTTCTTCGTGCATCTTAGTAGCTTCGAGTTGCGTTAGCTTCCAAGAAAACTGCTCCAAGTTTAGCGGTTCCTCACAAAAAATAGAATATCAAATATTAGAGAGATATTAACAGGAAAAATAAAAGAAGAAAAAAATGATGAGAAAATAAATGGATAAATAAATACAAGAAAATCAGGAGACAGACTATCTGGGGTGGAAAACCAAAAAACTAGATATCTAAAAATCAACCTACATCGTACGTCTCAGCAACAATGCTATTTGAAAAATCCGAGATTACCCTTGCTAATTGTGTGGAATTAACATTCAATTTCTTTGCAGTTGGGCAATAAAGATTAATAGAAAACCACTAGTCAATTAATATTTCAATTAAAAGCGAGCGGGCTAATTTATATTTTACTTGGGCAAGCCCAAGGTCGAACTTCTGGAGGCCACTTTCTCATGTTGATTATTAGGCAATCTAGAGCTTAGCTTTTCAGAGTTACATACGAATATTTTTGTTATTTTTCTCTTTTCCACTTTTTATAGTTTTTTAGTTAAGAAAAATGTAATTAACTGCGAGAAGAAAATATGATGCATGAGTTTTGAAAAATAATTTTAATGCAAGAAAATTATGTTATGCATTGTGAGGTGACACAATAAATAAATAGGTGCAATATTTTTGTGATTTTTAAATGATACAATAACATGATGTCAAAGGGTGAGACATGTGGAGTAGTCCAACAACCACAACGAGCCCATAAATCACTTAATCGCCAAATAAATTCCTTAAATAAATCAAGGCACAATTTAATGAGCAAGAGAATCAACTAATATCACTAAAAGTGCTCAAAGTTATCAAATAAATTCCTCAATATATTCATGTCAAATAATGTCTCAAAAAGTGATTCTCATGTTCTAATTGAAAGTTAATAAATCAAGTATTAAAACGACACCAAGAACGTGAGAAACTGGTAAATGATGCTCAAGATTTAAATAATAGAAGTTTGAGGACTAAATTGTACATAAAATCAATAGACTATTCACAAATATACCCTTGGAAAGGATCGATCTGTAATTTCTGGAAGCATCTAGTACTCCACTGCAAATTACCCCTGGCAGGGTTATATGTGTAATTCTGAAAAGTTAGGAGGGCTCTGGTGCAATTCGTCTAGGTCACATGCTTGTAACCTGGACCTTCTGGCGATTATAGAGAGTCGGGGGCGTCTGTTTAATTCGCTCTGGCGCACGTGGGATGCACGTGATGCATGGAGGTTCGAGTACATGCTCGTTTGGATGCCTCCACGTGTCGGCTGCCTGTGCTTTAGGGGAAATCCGAAGCGAAGGTTCGGGAGTTCACATGTGGGTCAACCAGAGTGGTCGATGAAGTTTGATCTGACGGTCGACTTTTTGGAGAAGATCAACTATCCTGATTTGTTGTATTATTCATCTTGGGACGCTTGTATCTTTTATCTGGAGCATGATATTTCTTCCCGATGCCAGGACGACTTGATCATACTTCTTCAGTGCTCGTGTGATGAGTTGGTAGTGCTCCTTGGAGATCCGTGGTTGACACACGGTCGACGAACACCAGTGAAGATCGTGGTGTCTCTGAACAACTAAGCATGGACATGAAGAGCAAAGAAGGCGAGGAAGATGAGCGTGGCTATGTCGAGGGCAATTGTGCTTTTGATAGCGGTCGATGACGTCGAGCAGAGATTAAGGGCAAAGCAACTCTCCTGCGAAGAGATGTTCACATGGAAGCGGCTGGAACAGAGGCTCATAGTTCAATGGCAGTGGGGTCAATGTGACGTCCCGCCCCTCCGGCTATCGAAATCGACGGAACGAGAGAGTCAGACCTAAGGCCCAATTACGCCCATGATCTATGATACTCAGCAAACCGTCTTATGCACACTAGATCAACATTTTAAATATAATAACGACAGGAGAATAATATGAAATGGAAAGAAGAATGCAACATCCATTCTCGTTTATAATGGTCATCAAGTCCATGCTCAGAGAATGAGATACATCACATAACTATAAACTTGTAGAAGAAGTTCTCCAATATCTCATTACATGCCTCTCGAGAGTATCATAAAATAATGCGGAAGTAAATAAGTTACTCTAAGTAGAATACACCCTATTTGGTGCAAGTATGACGTAGAAACCCGATCTCCTCAAAGGACCACTACTGTGGTGGCTGCTGCTCCGGTACACCTGTTGAGTTCACACGAGGGTAACGTTATGAGCAATTACCTAGTAACGAGACAAACACTATAATTACTAACATAAGGGTAAGAAAAGAATGCATAATCGACTTTATTTACTAGCATATGCATGTATTGTAAAACTTAGAAGAACACCAAGTCATTCTAATTTCCATTCGACCACATTGATCTTATTTATTTAAGAAAAATAACCATTAATTACTAGCACAATGTTCTTGATATTTCTACAAGTTGGTTATTATCCACAATGGTATACAATAAAATTTTAAGGATCCGGTCATTAATCTTTTCTCGTATTATTTTAGCACATGCAAGAATGCAACTCGCAGGCCTCCGCTACGCGGGAACTTGATATTCATCTTGAGTAATTTTCAAGGATCCCTTTTTTTGACCGGATATGAAAAGATCGTAACCCCAAATCTTCAACTTCAAATCACATCTCGGAACACCTCTTACAATAATAATATTCGAGGTAAAATTCGATGCGGCCACACCAAATTTTGATCCGAATCTTAAAATTGTGTATAAGTGAGAAACCAAGAATGCCAACCGCGCCACCTGCCTACTCCGTCGAGCGACTCCGGATACTACCGGGATGCTAGGTGCAATGCGTCACCCAACTCATCGTTGGGGTCGCAATCTCCAAGGCATCTACCCAGGGCCCAAGGGTGCATGCCCAATCCCTTGAGGCGTCTGTCTTCATCTACCCGATTATTGTGAAGTCATAACCACCAGATTCTAATCTCCATTGTACGGATGGAGCCACAATAAAATTTTGAAAAGCTTGGGTTTACAATCATCGTGTGTATATATATATATAACCATGAAACAACGATAACTTTCCCTCATAAATCATACTAATGGTATCTATAAATTTTGAGTGTGCGTGTGTATGTTTACTCACACTAAATTTTCCTTGAACTATTCGCAAAACATTGTTAGATTATATGACACAAAAGTATTTATGAATCTCTCAAAAGTATGTGTTTTCTAATACTGTTAACAAATCATCGTATGAAAGGAATTGTAATACCGACCCATCAATACTTAAGATAAATCATGATAGGGTATTTGTATCATATACTTAGTACAAACTGTATAAAAAAATTTATATTTGGATTGTGAAGAAATCTAAACATATTGCAACAACCATATGTATAACATTCATGAGGGGATTTAAAGTAAAACTCTACCCATGTATATGTGAATAGTTGGCATACATTTGTAATTAATTATTGTGCAAGTAATCATATGCGCACTAATGGATTCTCAATTACTACTATAGTGACGTACACATTCCAATGTAAATTATTTAAAGGGACAACTTTATGATATAAACAATTAATGATGGCATGCGTAGACCGTTCAAGATTTTAAGAAACGGTAATTGAACAACGCTGATTTGCCAATATAGGCGATCTTCTGCATGGCTCTTCATGTAACGTACATGCACATAGATTATAAAGAAGAGAAGCAGTCTGAATCTTCATGTAACGAGCGTAACGTACATGCACATAGATCATTGGGAAGAGAAGCAATCTTAATCTTGTCAGAAAGTATAAGTATATAACTAAAACTTGTAATGTATAAATTTTTGTCTCCACATTTAAACCCATGTATTGTTTTCTTTATATATACATATTACAAAGGATGCTTATTCCTCAATACTCATAAATTGTGATTTGGTGCTCGATAGGAACATATCAATGGGCATTCGTATGAGGATAAATAGGCACCGTGTAACCACTTCCATCGTTACAAATCAATATCAAAAACTCTGAAATGAAATCTATAGATTAAGGTAATACATTATAATGACCATACCTCCTACCTCACATAACTAGAACAATAGATTTGCGTTGTCCCATGATAAAACATACGAAAAAGAGAGGATATTCTTTCATGGATAATCATCGGAGTATTAATTTCAATGGAGTCAATATCTGACTTCATTGCTAGCATCCATCTATCCATGTCATGATTCGCGAGTGCTTCATCAAATGAAGCAGGATCATTGTCAGTCTCACCTGACACATGGAATCCATACCTTTCAGGTGGCGCAACTACCCTTGAACTCTTCAAAGAGGTATGGGTATTTCATCTTTATTTATCTCTTCAATTTCTAGTCCAGGAAGCTCAGGATCCTCAGGGGATTCAATGAGTTCCTCTACTTCACTTTTGTCTTGAACTTCAAGGAAATCATCCTCCATAAATTTCACATCTCTAGAGATGAAAACCTTTTGGGTATCAAGGTGATAAAGCTGGTATCCAATACCATCTTTTACATACCCAATGAAGTAACACCCGCGGGAGCGAGATTCCAGCTTACTTGCGTCCACGTTCTTTGCATGGACTAAGCAACCCCAAACCCTCAAGTGTTTCACACTAGGTTTGGTTCCATACGAAAGCTCGTGAGGATTCTTTGGTACAGATTTGCCAGGAATCTTATTTAGGAGATATATATTGCAGTCTCTACTGCATATCCCCAGAAACTAAGAGGTAAATGTGTTTTGCTCATCATTGAACGGACCATATCCATGATAGTCCTGTTGCGTCTTTCAACAACTCCATTAAGTTGGGGGGTTCCAAGAGGAGTGAGATTGGAGACAATTTCATTCTCTTTAAGGTATTATTTGAATTCATCAGAGAGGTACTCGCCACCCCAGTCAGATCGAATCCGTTTAATCTTCCTATTGGTTTGGTTTTCAACCAAAGCCTTAAATTCTTTGAACTTTTCAAAGGTTTCAAATTTATGATGTAGCTGGTAGATAAACCCGTACCGCAAATGGCCATCAATAAATGTCTAATATCGATATCCATTTCGAGTCACGGTACTGAAGGGACCACATACATCAACATGTATTAGATCAAGAATACCTTTGCATCTTGTAACCTTGTTACGGAAAGGCGTCCTAGTCAATTTTCCTCGAATGCAATGTTCACAGGTAGGCAAAGATTGAACCTGTAGGAAATCTAAAGGTCCATCATTTATCAATCTATTGATCTTATCAACAGATAAATGATCAAGCCTTTGATGGCAAATCATATTCGAATGATTTGCATCCTCTCTAGATCTTTTAAGGTTTTTATTATTATTAGTGGTAGTAACATTCATGACATGTTTATCAGTTAACAATTCATAGAGTCCACCAGAAGTCATAACATCATCTGCAACATATTATCATAACGATTTATGACTAATTTATTACAGAAAAGGAATGAATATCCACTTCTAACAAGCTTAGATACAAATGTCAAATTCCTTCTGACTTCAGGTACATAAAGACATTCTTTAAGTAAAAGGACTCTCCCACTAGATAATGATAGTCGGCAGGTTGCTATGGCGACTGCTGCAACACTTGCATCAGATCCTATATGGATGACTATCTCCCCTTCTTCCAGATTCCTAGTTTTCTGAAACAGATGCAACAAATTGCATACATGAATAGAAGCACAAGAATCAACAACCCAATTTACTTCTCGTCCAACAAGAAAGCTAGTTTCAATGATGAAAGTAGATTTCATACCTACTGGGGCTTTACGTTTGTCGTCCGACTTCAGGTATCTGGGCAGTTATGCCTCCAGTGCCCCGACTTCTTGTAGTGGTGACAAACGTCGGTTTCTTTGACGCTATCAAAGTGGATGCACCAGAAGATGAGCCAACACTTTGACTCTTCTTATTTCTCTTCTGGGCCAGGCCCTTCCGAGAACCTTGCTTCTGATCGCGCTTTCCTTTAACCTGTGCAACCATTGCACTGATAGAGGGGCCATCCTTCCTCATCACATCTTCAACAGACTTTAATGCAGCTAACAACCCAACATTGGTATAATCAACTTTGCTCATGTGGTATGTAACCACAAAGTTGTTGAAAGACTTAGGGAGTGACAACAGAATGAAGTCAGCTTGCATATCTGCATCCATGTCAGCTCAAGGGTTTCCAACTCAGAGAGGTACCCAAACATTTTGAGTACATGCCCTCTGATAGAGGTCCCTTCCCGCATTTTGCAGTGAATAAGTTCTTTCATTATATTATAACGCTGTGTGCAGTTCACGTCACCGAACATTTCTTTCACATTCAGCATAATGCCATAACAAGTGTCCATTTCCACATGCTTCTTCTGCAGCACATTGGACAATGAACCAATAATATAACATCTTGCCAGATTATGATCTTCATCAAATTTATCATTAATTTTGATTTCTTTTGGAGTCTTTGGGTCTGCATACTTGTCCTTGGATGACACATAGGATGCTTAGCAGAATGGACAAGATCCAAATTTCGGATCCAATCCAAATAAATTGGTCAGGTCAACTGATTGACCTCCAAGAGCCTGCTAAGTGGGTTCATGGACTTCATTTTCTGAAATTAAGAATGCACTATATTAGATTCTATAAATAATTATATATTCAATTTTAAAATCTTTTATTAAGGAATTTTTAATCAAATTAGTCGTGTCTTTTTTTTAACTTTGAAAGGTCATTCCCTTAATTACTTTCAAAGCAAGAGATATACTTACCGTTATATCTCTGGCAAGAAATGGGATCTCCTCTTTACCTTTGTCACATCCCAATTATATGAGAACTTGTAACTTGGATAAAGAGAAGCGGGAACACATTCCGCCTGGCCAGTCCAACTTGCATTTCCCAATTTGGTCTTTAATGCTCGGGCCCACCACCCCTAAGGTGATGTTGACCCGTTGTTAATTGAACCAACCATCAACATGATTAGTACTCGCTATGCGCAATCCAGTATCGCCCCAATAATACGAGGACTCGATATTGGGGTCACTACGCATACAGCCTTACTCTTTCGAGAAGCAAAGAGCTCGATCCATATGCGCTTGCATACAAGAGCTGTCACTTCGGACATGCGTCTCCTACACACAATCCCTAGTGACGGAGCCCTTCGCCTTGACGGGAGACCATGGATGTCACTTATGTGATCCACCACCTCATATTAAAACTTTTAATTAATTATCATGAATCATATTCATATAATTAATTCTTTGATGGGAAATACACATCTATTCGTAATAGAGTGTTTCAATTGGATATATTTGATTTAATAACATTGAATCAATTATCAATCCAATTCAATCAATAAACTTGATTGTATCTTGAAAGGGTGGTATAATCTCAAAGTATATATTATTAGAATTTTAATAATTAGAAAAATACACCTTGATCTCTCCAGCATTGTCGAGTCACTACCCGTTGTCATGGCCAGTACGACGGGAGTGGGACAGACCACACATGGTGCAACCTGCTAACCCAACGCTCCCCAACTAGACACCATATCCACTCAAGAAAGGATAATTATAAATTTATCGTTATCTACTTGAGGATGTTCATCGATTTTTCAACTGAAATTATACCATATAGTAATAATCAAAACCATTTTGATTATAAGGAAATTTGTTAAACAAATTCCCAATCCTATTCAAGGAAGTTTGTTTGTTGATTGTGTAACCAATTGTGATTTACATCAAATCTAATCAATTGTTGGTTAAGTCAATGTCAATTAAATAAATAATTATCACTAAATATTTCTCAAATATTTTCCATAATTATCTCAGGAAATTAAAAATTAATTTCACTAATTGACAGTCACATGGTTCTTGATTAGGAATGTAATTTCAGTAGGGACTCCTACTTACTAAAATTAACATATCTCAATCAATTTAAATCCAAATTATGCAAAATAAGTTTCCAAAGTTTGCTAATTTGATTTAAAATAGAACCTAAGTGATTAACACACATTTCTAAGAGTTTCAAAACAGTAATTAATTCCTTAAGTATGTTAAGGTTCGGAGCCCCGAAACTGTGGATACATGTTCATTCAAATGATCATATCTTGAGCGAACGAAATCCAAATTACGCAAACTCAAATACCACTGTTTCCTTATTTAATGAGGAACAAAATATAGGCGATTATTTAATATTTAAACATTTTAATCCATAATTAATCAACAAATTAGATATTGTTGTCCACATTATTCTTATCCGTAATAAATCACACCAATAATTAATCAACAAATATAAATCACAATAAGCTCTCTCTAATATATTATAAATCACATTTATAATATATTATGAATAATTGGATATTGTTGTCCACATTATTCTTATCCATAATAAATAAATCACATTTATATATATTGGATAATCATTCACATGCATCCCAATAATGTGAATCAAATTCACATCATTCAAGATAAGTAAATCACATTTAATTATCCATTCTCAATGCTTAGATATAATTAAACTATGGAATTATTCTTGAACCCTTTCAAGAATAATGCGCTTTGTCCATAGATACTTGGAGATAAGGGTAGGGACATTGTATTGTTCCATGTATAGTGACTTGGATATTGAGATCATACCAAATCCAGATGTCATGGACCTCTCATAGATGCTTGATTAAATCAAGATCGTAAATCTAATCTTCTTCTTGCATCTGAATCTCATTCAGATCAATGTCCAACACTTGGACCAAGATCAGATTGCTTCTCTACTAAGAGGAATCACTAAAATTCAAAACTATTTCATCACTCCCTCGGAATGGAAGCGTCATGGTTATACAATCTTTAATGATCACATACCTACTACCTGTACATCTTGCATACTGAAAGACCTATGATAAACCCAAAGATATAGATCAATGTGACACTGTCATCTTTAGGGTATTATCATCAAGTTTCTCAATCTTGGTCATTGGGAATTCGTATCGATCATATGCTTTCCCAAAGCATATATCATACCTTCAAATTCTTGTCATGCTACCAAAGCACAACGACCATGCATGGAATTTGATTGGTCCCAATACCTCATGACTGAGCTCATGCCTTCCAGTTCACAAGTGAATCTGTATGTTCCCTTTGAGAGATCGTACTACTCATATGCCCTTACATGCACACCAGCTCACCGGTGTATAGACCTTGGTTAGGTGGTCAACCTATTGGTCTGCCAAATGTACACACTTAGACATATAGTAATGCATATGTCCCTGTTCAGAGGATATATTCCTATATTGTGACAATATTCAACATAAGACTTAGGTTATCTCGATCTCGTTAAGTCAACCCTTTGACCTAACTAATCTGACACCTCCGAATCACTATTACCATGTAGAGGACCTGCATCAAGAGGTCGGCCATATATCAACCTTAATGAGAAAGGATTGTCATCTCCTACTTAGGCTAGAGATCATATCTTAATAATCATTTGTCGGTGCTTGATGAGCCCTCTATTTAACTCCTTAGATATTCATCCAAGCCCTAGCTTCAATGATTCAATTAATGAATCAACAACTATATGATTATAAAGATGTCCATGGTACATAACTCTAATCATACAGAGGGAGCTTATAGTGCATTCATTCATTTAATCTCAGAAAGGGAGTGAAACCATCAATAACTTTTATTGATAATTCATATATTACAATAACATTTATTGTAAGAATGGTTCGCCTAGGGCTCACATGGCTAACAGTAAGGATAGAGACTCGAGTATCCTTACTCGGTCTGATGTTCATCACAAGAGAAAGAAAGGGGCATGGCTCCTGCGGATGAGTTGGAGCTATGATTCTAGCCTTTGCAAAGATGGAGGTGGAGAGGGTTCTAGAGGAGATAGAGAGCAACAAAGAGGGAGGAGGATGAATGTAAAGTCATTTAGGGAGTTGGGATCGAATGAAGTAGATGAGCATGGTGGGGGTAACAAGCAAAAAATGAAGAAAAGAAGAAGAAGAAGGAGGAGGAGGAGGAGAATCAGAAGAAGGGAGAAAGAGATAAGGGTAAGGAAGGATACCTGATGGTAACCTGAAGGATGGGAGGAGTCCTTGATCAACTTTGATGTTAGTTTCGAGGTCTGGTGGCCAGGATCAAGCTTTGATTTCTCCCATGGAAGAACACTAGCATGAAGCAAGGTACTCTATGGACCTCGCCTAAATAGAGGTCTTTGTTGGAGGAGACAATATTGTTGTCACAAAGACTGTTCTTGGCTCTCTCTCTTTTTCGTTGGAGGAATACAACAAATGACAAATAAAGTCTGGTGGTCGGAGGAAGAAGGATTTAAATCAGAGTGGAGTTGTGGTTGAAGGCTTGACTTGAACATAGGCGGTTGAGTGATGGTGGTTAATTGGAAGGGATATGGGTTATGCTACCAAGGATCAGGAGATGATAGAGAGGATAAGGGGTTCATCGGAACTGGGGATCTGGTTGGTTTGATTCATGATGGGATACGAGTCTTTGATGATAGGAGAGAGGGGGGGAATCAGAGAGGCGTATGGTTTTGGGGTTCGACCACGGTCGTTGGGTTCCAGGTGATAATGGGGAGCGTGATTAGATGGTTTGGTCTCCAGGCGATGGGGGTTCGAGAGGATAAGGTGGTGGTTTGTTGGGAGAGAGGAGCAAAGGAGAGGTTGGAGATCAGATGAAGATTGGAGAGAATTGGGCAGAGCAGAGGCAGTGTCAAGAAGGGTGGTGATTGGAGGAGGAAGTCGATGCAGTAGCCTTTGGATCACCCACGATCTAATGATCGAGGGGGGCTCACGTGATGTGTCTGACACCTACTAAGTGCTGGAAGGTCATAAGAAATGCGATAAGCTTTGAATTGAAGCCCTAGTAAACGAGGGTTGAGAAGGGGCAGAAATGTTATGGGTCGTTGGATCTAACTTGATGCAACAACCTAGATATAAGGTGTTAGAGGACAACATCTGTTGACCAAGGGGGCACGTTTAACTTGGGCGGGTGACATGAACTAATGCGACATTTCCATGTGGAATCTGACTATTGGGTATGCATGGAAAATAGAGAAAAATATATTAAAAATAGCAAATATCTTCAAATACAAAAATGACCACCATGGAAAATGTTGGATCTAAATGCACACTTAAATGTTCATGTAGGCTCAAATGAAAACCAACTCAATTGTGCAAGATACAAAATTTTTGATGATATTTTATGTATATAAATATCAATTTTTGTTTTTATAATTTTTGCTGGATTTTCTATTGATGTATAATGTATGCAAAAGTCAAACATTATGTGAAATTATGCAATGGTTTAGATTTCCAATGCGGATTTTTTTAATTTTTTTATGCAAAAACAAACGCGAAATGCAGGTGAATTAAGACAATAAGAAAACACACAACTAGGCCAAATTAATTTTAATGTCAAATCAGTTCAATTCAACCAAATTATATTTTTCCTAGGATTGTAATCCAGTGATGAATGCCGAACATATTTTTTTAGAATTTTAGGGGTTGAAATGCAACAATAAAAAAGGCACACTTTTTATGGCTTTTTTACAATTTTTCACACAAACTGAGTGCAAAAATTATGAAAAATTTACTAGAAGTTAAACATGATGAAATGAGTCTACATTAAATTTTTGGAATTTTTGACAAAATATGATTTTTTATGGATTTTTAATGAAAATAGAGTGACAGTGAGTAATTAATTCCTAATAAATCCATGTTATCAAATTAACCAGAGTGTGTATCTCAAGAAGCTATTTAGATGAGCAATCTAGAAGAGTTGAAATTTCGCAAAAATATGATGTATGGATTTAATTAGAAATCAACTAGACAAATCACTCTATAATTTATTCTAGGCACATGACAACTCTATTTTGGATGAAAGTTGGATAATAATTCAAACACATTTCAAGGCATCATCTCAAATTTTTATGGAATTTTGGGAGCAACGATTAGTAAGATATGAATTTAAGAGCACACTTTGGGTAAAATAAACCAAATTTCAATTGAACAATTTTAAGTAATTCATAATATCTCAAAAAAATATAAATAAATATTCGGATGATAGATACTAAGTTGCTCAACACAATGCTATTTTTCCTTGAATAAAAGGATGCAAGATTAAAGTCCAAAGTAACACACAAACATAGGTTTTTTTGTGTAATATCAGAAATAAACACAAACTATATACAAGGACGCGTTTGTAATTACGTAAACATTGTAGGACATATACGTAATTTTTACAATAAAAAATAAGAGAAAAGAAATGACCTTCTTCCTCTCCAGCTGCTAGGGCACGAAGGTGGGAAACACGGGTCGGGCGGCGCTGCCCGCGCGCGTCGACGGCGAGGACGTGGCGGGCGGCGGAGGTGCCGCTGTGGGAGAAGGGGTTGCACAGGCAGAGAACGGCAGAGGCGGGTGCGGTGGCACGCCGCTGGGGCGGCTGCATGCCTGGCCGCGCGACTACGGCTCGTTGTTGGAGGAGGGCGAGGGGTCCGCGGGTCCGGTACGCGTGCGGAGAAGGTGACGCGGTCCGCGAGGGAGGGGCTGTGGGGCCACGCCGCTGGGAGGCGAGGCGACGCCGCCTGGGCTGAACGGCCTGGCAGTGTCGCGCACAGGCGCGGTGAAGGAAGGGGGGAGCAGCGGTGGCGCTAGAGCTGATGTTCCCACCCTCTGTTATTTTTTTTATTTTTTTATTTTTTTTGCTGTAATATTTTTTTTGGTTTTAGATTTTTAGATTTTTTATTTGTTAAATAAGGAATGCAAATGATGTGGGGGAAAAATGATGTGATGACGGTGGTGAAGATGATGTGGAATAAACAAATGAGAGTATGTGGATGGTAATGTGATGTGATTAAAAAATTGAGAAAATAACAACGATGATAAAATGAAGAGAAAATTACATACGATGGAGACGATCGCCTATGATGTGCTCACGAGAGCACGGTCTTTGCTCAAATTGCCGGCGAGCGATGAGCTCGAGCAACGCGTGAAGGCGGTTGCGATGTTGGCCAAAAAACCAACGGATCTCACCGGAGAGAGGGATGTCGTTGCTCGACCGCGGTTTTGTCGTTGTCACCGATTCAACTCTGGGAGCTAGGATCTCCTCGCATAAAGATGGATCAAGTGCAAAATGAGGAGGATGGGATGTATATAAAGAGAAGATATGAGAAGTTATTAAAGTGGTGGAGTTGAATGGGATATTGTATTATTAATGGAGTTGAATGGGGGGTTATTAAAAATGGCGGAGTTGAATGGAAGTAGGTGGTAGAAGAGAAGTTATTGTAGAGAATATGAAATAAATAAATAATAAATAAAGTAGGCTACTAGAATACAATAAAAATAAAGATAAGAAATAGTGGAGAATTTACAAAAGAGGACAAACAACACATACATTTTTTTGTTTGCTTTTCTAATTTATATTTTTTTATCTTTTTAATAAGAGATATTTGCAATAGAAAAATACAATAAAATACTATAATCAACATACAACACAACGATGATTTTTTTGGATTTTTAAGCATTTGAGAAAGATAAAATAAAAATGAAGAAAGAATGAATATATACATAATATAGAATGTACATATAGGTCCCAAAACCCAACTTTTGCAAATGAGATCCGATTTCAACGAAACCACTTCCGTTGGATAGATAATTTTCTAACTTGAACTTTATAAGTGAGTTTAGTGAATTTGGAATTCATACGGAGGGGGAATTCGACCTGGAAGTAGGACTTTACGACTTTTCCCTTTGGGATCTAGGAGCATTTATTTGAGGTGAAATTTATTTTGTATTTTTGTATTACATTGTTATGAACAAGTTAGAGAAAGAATTAACCAAAAAGAGTTGAAATGAAATTATTAAAATTATATGAAGTTTTGGGCTATTTACATGTGAAAAACTCCTTTAATTTTACGGCTTTTTATTGTTAATTTATTTTGTACAATCTAATATACAATAATTGGTGTGTTTTATTTACAAGAGTTATTTTGTTAATTTATTGATTTTGTATACATTTATTTCATATTTTACTCGGGGATTTTGCTAAGATCAAGATATTGAGATGATGAATCGCGGATTCATCAGATACAAATGCATTTTTTGGATTTTTACAAGTCAAGGAAATTTCAGAATAAATTTGTGAAGTTGGTTATTTATAAATGAATAGGTTAAAATGCACAAGTCAGGATATCTCTTTTATGACTTTTCTGATGTTTTAGGATTTTTATTTTTATGTAATTAGTTAAATCATGAGATGAAATAAAGAAATTAAAAATAAATAAATCAGAAGTGTCAAATACATACATGAAATAATAAGTCAACGATGAGTAATTATGTAGAACATATAGTTAGGTAATGAATTTAGGTAAATATTTACAAATAAATCATGAATACTAAATGAAATGCTAATTATGAAAATTATTTACAATTGCGTGAATGTTATTTTTGAGATATAAACAAGTGAATGCATCAATTTTCTTGGGACGAAGTGCCATTTTCAAAGAATTAGAGTGATGAATCACATATTCACCAACCCCCTTAAACCTTGCTCGTCCTCACACAATGAAAAAATGAAGAGGTTAAATGAGGTTGGGTTCTATACTAAGATCATGAACAAAAGGTGAAGATGGAGCTCGACCTGACTTTTAGATTAATAATTTGGCAGAACCCACACGAGAATTAGGACTTCAAAGTCAACAGTCTTCAAGCTCAACAAGTCATTGTACCGATTTGCCTCAGAAGTCATCTTAGATCAACCCCCTCCCAAAGCATCCTCCAGGAATATTGAACCAAATGTCTCTTTGTGCATAAAGGGTGTTAGATCTTCCCATCCGAGATGCCAGACTACCTTGCTACCCTCTCCTCTAGTAACTCATCCTCTGAGAGTCAAGTATTTCCTTCTAAGTTCAAGTGCTGCTAGTACTATCAAAAAAAAGAGAGAAAAAATTGGAGCTACCTAGTGTATCTAAGTCTCCTATTTGAAGCTCGACCATTATAGCGAATTCTTCGATATGTAGGAATTGGACCATTGTGATCAAGAAATGGGATTTAAACTTTTTACTTCTACATTTATTTTTGTGCTTTTTATTTTTTTGATTTTTTACTCATTTATTCATGGTACACATTTTTTTTGAATTTTGGGTACAAGAGTAAACAACCATGTGAGGTGGTTGCATTGGACCCACCTCAACTGAACGACTAAGTACTTGTAGACTATTCCTTATCCAAAGTTTTGTTTCAACTCATACTCCAATCTTTAGATATCCACACTACCAGAAAAGAAGCCCACACAATCTTTCAATACCCCATCCAAGTTGAACTAAGTATGTAGTGCCAGAATCCAGATTAATTCCCCATTCAAGAGTCATAATCAGAATGAGATAATCGGGTTAGACACTAAGAGTCAAAGTCTGAACACTGTCATGCATAACTTGGAGATTTAAGTATATGACCTGAAGTTTCTAAAATCCTGGTGAAGTTCCTTTGAGAATTAAGTGGATTAAGGCAAATCAAGGTCACTCTCATTCTTTACTCATGACCCGGTTCAGAATCCAATAACTTTTCACAAATGCATGGTATACTTGATGGAGTGAAGATGCATGAGGTGTATTTTTTATGAAATTTTCATGTATTATACATATTTGCAAGTATTTTACATATTGTACATGTTTTGCAAATTTTATAAGTTTTGCAAGAATGACCCAAATATACCCGTATAAAGTAAGGATTACATACACAAATTACAATACAATATAGTACAATACAATACAGCGTATGCACATAAATGAAACTCACCTCCCCTATACTTAGCGTATGCTAAGTATATAGGGGTGCAGAAGAGGGAAGGAGCGGGGTAGAAGTCAGTCACCCCCCTATACTTAGGCTCTGGTCAGCCTAAGTATAAAAGAGAACAAAATGGGGCAGTCGAGGGCAAGAAGAGAGATGATGAATATACATAGGATGTTCATCGACTCCCCCTATACATAAGCCTGTGCCTAAGTATAGAAGAAGTACAAGGAAACTAATATGATCAGGAGAATGTACAGAGGTTAGGTGTTGGAGCACTCATGTAGATTATGAGAGGTGAAGTGTGCATGTGCAAGGTGTCATGCAGAGCCCACTAGCATGTCTTTTGGATCTACTTCATGCATAAGATTTTCTTTAACTATTGACTACTGGTCATTTAGTCCAATGAATGGTTGTAATATCTGTCCATTGAAAAACCCAATATTGCCCTTACTAGGTATGCAGAATTAACATACAATTTCGTTGCAGTCGGGCAATAAATAGATTAATAAAAAACCACTGCTCAATTAATGTTTCAATTAAAAGCGAGCGGTCCAATTTATATTTTACTTGGGCAAGATCAAGGTCGAACTCAGGGAGGTCACTGTCTCCTTAGGTTGATTATTAGGTGATTTAGAACTTATGGTTTCAGAGGTGTAGACGAATATTTTTGTTATTTTTCTCTTTTCCACTTTTTATGGTTTTTTAATTAAGAAGATGTAATTAATTGCGAGAAGAAAATATGATGCATGAGTTTTGTAAAATAATCTTAATGCAAAAAAATATGTTATGCAATATGGCATGACATAAGAAATAAATAGATGTTATATTTTTGTGATTTTTAAATGATACAATAATATGCTGTAAAATGGTGAGAAATGTGGAGCAATAGACCAACTACCACAACCTGATAAATCAATTAAGCACTAATTAAATTCGTCGAATAAATCAAGGCACAATTTAATGAGCAAGAAAATCAACTAATATCAGTAAAAGTGCTTAAAATTTTCAAATAAACATCCTCAATTGTTCATTTCAAATAATGTCTCAAAAAGCGAATCTCAGTATCTGTATTAAAGACAGTAAATCAGGGATTAAAACAACACCAAAAATGCAAGAATTCGATAAATGATGCTCAGGATATAAATAATTGAAGTTCAGGGACTAATTTGTAAATAAAATAAATTGACTATTCATAGTTATACCCTTGGAAAGGATCGATTTGTAATTTCTAGAAGCCTCTGGTCCTCTACTGCAAATTACCCTGGCGGGGTTTTATGTGTAATTTCGAGAAGTTAGGAGGGCTTTAGTGCAATTTGCCTAGAATACGTGTGACCTGGACCTTCTAGCGATTTTGGAGAGTTAGGGGGCATCTGTGTAATTCGCTCCGACACACGTGGGATGCATGTGAGGCATGGAGGTTTGGGTACATTATCGTCTCGATGCTCCACATGTCGGTTGCCTGTGCTTTGGGGGAATTCAGAGGCGAAGGTTCATAGGTTCACATGTTGGTCAACCAGAGTCGTCGATGAATTGTGATCCAACGGTCGACTTTATGGAGAATATCAACTACCCTGATTTGCTGTGTTATTCATCGTGGGGCATGTAGCTTTGATCTAGATCATGATATTTCTTCCTCGATGCCAGGATGACGATTGTGCTTCTATGGCACTCATGTGATGAGTTGGTAGTGCTCCTTGAAGATATGTAGCCGACACACGATCGACGGATGCCGGTGAATATCGTGGTGGCTCTGAGCAATTGAGGATGGGCGTGAAGAGTGAAGGAGGCGATGATGACGAGTGTGGCTAAGTCGAGGGCGGTTGTGCTTCTGATAGCGGTCCATGACGTCGAGCGGAGGTTAAGTCCGAAGCGGCTTTCCTACGAAGAGATGTTCACCTGGATGTGGCTAGAATAGAGGCTCACGAGCCAATGGCGGTGAGGCTAAGGTGGTGGATTCGAAGTGGCATCTGGTGGCGGGAGTTAGGCGAATGTGGTCGATGGCGATGGCTTCTCAGCTATGGACGAAAGCGGTGCGACAATGGATGGAGGTGTAGGGTGCGAGAGGGAAGGCGGTGCTCGGCCCGCTAGCTGGAGCAGCGGGTGGAATCATAGGAGGAAAACATAGAAGGAAGCAAAGGAGGGAGGAGGATGGAGAAGGAAAGGTGAGGGTTTCGCCTTGGGTATGGAATTCGTCAGAATTGAAGTATTATGACACAACTCCGGTCATCGCCTCAACTTGAGTCGGTGAGAGACTCAAAGAAGCTCAAGATGCACGGGGTACGTGCTGCTACAAGTTCCTAAACTGGACCTCGGATCCCACCGTTTGAGCTAGGAGTGTCTTTGCCTCGAAGGTGGGTCCATGAGATGTTGCCAGGTGGCCTGAAGCTCTCTCTCTCTCTCTGATTAGACTCTCATGTATGGTAGATGATCGAGAAGATGGGTGGCGACCAGGTTTTATCTTGTCCATTTTTGGAAATGTCATTTTTATTTTTGGTCTCAACCATATAGGATTCATATAGACCAATTATCAAATAATTCTTTCGATTTTTTGGGTTATCTTTCAAGTGTACTAATAAATCCTTTGGCAGTAAGAAGTAAAATGCTAGAGTATTCATTTCTAATAAACATAGTTACTAAGAAATTCGATACTATAGTTCTCGTTATTCCTCTCACTGGGACGTTGTCTAAAGCTAAATTTTGTAATGTATCTGGGTATCCCATTAGTAAACATATTCGGACTGATTTATCCGATTATGATATTGTTGATCAATTTAAACTCCCATTTGTCCATATTTCGAGAAAAAGGATCTCTTGTTTTTCATTCCCATTCCCATAAGAATAAATATTATGATTCACATTTCGAACAGGCATGGATACATCATCTATAGAATAACTTCTATCTTGAGAGTGATTTGTGGATTTTATACGATATCCATGATCTCTCTTGCTTTGTAATTCATTACGCAACTCAATGGGTTCTGTGAGGTTAGCTATATGTTGAGTAGTGTCAACTATTTCCATAGATGGAGGTGAGATGATATCTTGAGCAGTTATGCATTTTGGACCTTTGATGCAAATGAATGTCTCGAACTCCATACATTATCTGGAATGATTGGGCATAAAGGGTCTTTAGGTGGCTTTTCAAGTTCACCGTCAAATCCCTGGGCTCAACCCTGGATATGCGGTGGAAACTACCAAGCTGGAGTACGGTAGGGGCATAGGGAATTGCTGGTGGAGCGGTGAAATGGTAGCGATCAAAAAGAACACCAACGACGAAAGCACTCTGCTGGGCTGACATTGACACTGAGAGATGAAATCTAGGGGAGCGAATGAGATTAGATACCCCAGTAGTCCTAGATGTAAATGATGGACACTAGGTGTTGTGCGTATCGGCTTGTGCAGTGTTGTAGATTAACACGTTAAGTATCTCGCCTCTGGAGTACGCTTGCAAAATTGAAACTCAAAGGAATTGATGGGGACCCACAAGCGGTGAAGCATGTGGTTTAATTCTATGCAAAGCGAAGAACCTTACCAGGGCTTGACATGCCGTGAATCCTCTGGAAAGAGAGGAGTGCCTTCGGGAACACGGACACACCGCCCCTTTTCTTCAAAGGTTAGGTCACTTGTCTATTATATAACAACACCTTCTAAATATAAAGAAAAAATGGATTTGATAAATTAGAAATTAGACCTCTGTGAGGGGATAAATCATAAAACGTATCCTTAACCCCCAATCCGGGATATATATAGAGGAGTGATCCTATGAGAGACAAAACCTGTGAGAGCATGAGAGCATGCATTCTGGACCACATGATCCAACAAGGAGAGAGAAGACCAGGAGAGAGAAAAAAGAATCATATGGTCCAGAATGCACGCTCTCATGCTCTCACATTTTTTTCTCTCGTAGGATCACCCCCCTCTCTCTCTCACTATATATATAATCTGAATATGGATACAATTCTTTTCATTGTACTTTGTTTTGTAGTACTTCCATAAATTTTTCTTTGTTTTTATTCTTTTATTTAGTTCAGTCCTATTTTCGATTTATTTAAATATTTATTTCAATTTAGTATTGACATTTTAATAAAAATAAAGGAGTCTTTATATCTTGTTACCGAGGACCTCATTTCAAAAAAAAATATGTCGTATGGGGACTTTACAGGGACTAACTAGTAAAAGACCTAGATCCGGAAGTGATCTGGAAAATCAATTACGCTCTGTAAAAAGATTACAATATCATATTCATCTAGAAGAAAAATAGAAATTGCTTTATAGGAGGCCGAACAAAGAGGATAAGGGGTCGTCGACAGGATGAGGAAGGAGATAGGGCTCGACGGTTGAGGAGTGGTTGTTCGTGGAAGCTGTTGAAGATTGAGGTGGTGACGAGATAAGGGGGAGGTGATTTTGGGTGAGAGGTTGGGGATGAAGAGGGCGAATATTGGATAAGACGAGGAGAGTCCCATCGGGTTGGTTGATCGACGATGGGTTTGGAAGTTGTTGCGACGTCTGGAAGAGATAATGGGGTTAGGAATAGGGCGTAGGTGGCGATGGTCGCAAGGAGGATGGAGGTTAAGAATAGGTCAGAGGATGCATGCTAGAGGTGCTGGAGGTTAGGGAGGCACGTGCGTCAGGGGAGAAGATCACGTGCAACACGTGAGAAAATGGTGAAGGAGGCCCTCACGTGCAGATCACAAGAGGAGAGAGAAGCAGGGACGATGTCACGTGTTGTACATGTTAGGAGAGAGAAGTGGGGAAAACCAGTGCCAGGTGGGTGAATAGAAATGAGCCACATGGCAGAGTTTGACAAGAGTTGACTAGTGCATGAAAAATGCAAAGATAAATGTAGATAAAATACCAAATGACCTTATATGCAAGAATGCCCAACATAAAAAATATTCATCTTAATGTGATCTATAATGTTCTTGAAGGTATCACATGCAAAAGAAATATGGGGTGCAAGATATGATTTTTTGTGATATTTTATGTATATAAAATATCATTTATTAGTTTTGCAAGTTTTATTTGATTTTTCAGATGATAATGAATTGCATGCAAAAAATCGAACATGCTATGAATAATGCAATGGACTCAAATGATTTTTTTGATTTTTATGGATTGATAATGTCAAAATAAATTAGGGAGGTTAATTATGTACAAGTTGATTAGGTGAATAAGGTCAAGTCAGATTTGATCTTTTTCTTTACTTTTCAGATTTTTTGGGTTTTGATTTTTATACGATTTATTAAAATAATGAATAAATTAGAGAAATGAAAGAGAAAATATTTAGAATGAATTAAATATGCACATGAAATTATAAGTCAAATCAACAAAAATGTACAATGCACAAAAGAGGCCCAAAATCCAACTTTCACAAATGAGATCCAATTTTTATGAAATTAGTCTTGTTTTGAATGTATTTGAATGTATATTACTTTAAAAACTACTTTAGTGAATTAAGATACTGTATGAGAAAGATATTAATATTTTAGTCCGCCTGGTCTGAAATTAGGGCTTGGCTTTATTTTGTGTATGTATAAATTAACATTTTTAGGCTTTTTCATGGATTAAAGTTAGTGATATTAACACAATGAAATTGGTTTCATATAAATTAGAGTTAATATGAATTAATTAAAAATGTATGAAGTTAGGTGAAAATGTGAAGATGAGTATGAACGCAAATATTCATGCTAAAATGCATATATTAATTCTTAGTGGATGAATGGTAAAAATGCAGAGTAAATGATGAAATGCAGCTACTTATTGGGGAATGAAGCTCTGTTTTCAACTTTTAGTGTGATGAATCACAGATTCATTAACCCCTATGCTTAAACCTTACTCGTCCCCGGGAAACTAAAATGAAATGCAAAAGTGAAATGACTTTGGGTTCCAAACCAAGGTCATGAAAAAAGGTGAAAATGGAGCTAGACCCAACCTTTGGATTAATAGTGTGATGGAACTCCTGTGAAAATTAGGGTTTTAAAATTAATATCCCCCAAGTTATACATATCATTGTAATAGTTTCGGCTCAGAAGTCATCTTAGATTAGTCCTTCTCCCAAAGAGTAACATTGAATAGTTGTCTCATGTGTGTGAATGATTTTAGCTCTTCCCATCAAGAATGCCGGACTACCATGCAAAACTCTCCTCCGTTAACTCGTCCTCGGGGAGTCAAGTATTTCCTTCTGAGTTCATTCATGTTGTGTTCACAATCTAAAGGGTGAGAAATTTTTAGAAGAAAGGGAAAAGAACTAGAGGGTGACCACTGTAGTCACCTCTCCTTGTGAAGCTGGCTAGTGTAGCCAAGTCTCCACCAAGATCTGTAGGTTATCTTGAAGCTAATAGTTGGCTTCTTTTGGTATGGATTTTGGTAATTCTGCGTGGATCGTTTGTTCCTCTACGGATGTAGAATCTTTCTTTTCGCACATGTTTTGATGTCTTAGAAAAATTGTGCCCAGCCGCCCATCCCTCATCCAAAGCTTTATATCAACCCGTACTCCGGTCGTTAGAAGTCTACGCTACCATAAAAGAGACTCACATAGTCTTCCAACACCCCATCTGAGTTGAGCTAAGTGCATAGTGCGAGAGTACAAATTAATCCCTATTCAGAAGTCATACCCAGAATGAGGAAACCAGGTTGGACAATAAGAGTCAAAGTCTGTATATTATCACGTGGAACTCAAAGAATTAAGTCAAAGACCTGAAGCTACTAAAATCCTCTTTCTCAATGAAGTTCCTATGAAAATTAGGTAGATTAAGGCTAAGTCAAGACTACTCTCAACTTTTATTCATAACTTAGTTCAGAACCAAGAACTTTCCATGTTGCATATGCTCGACATGCAAATGAAATGCAGATGATATGAAATGCATATGAGGTGCAAGATGGTTTTCTTCTTTTTGTATGAATGCGAGGATGACATGCAAGAGTAAAGAAGCCCCTTTTTTCTTTTTTTTACTTTCTTTTTTTTTATTTTTTTACTTTTACCCATCCCATAATTATTGCATATTATATACAAAAATATGTGAAAGTATGAGATACGGGTAAGTTGTATATGTAATATATACACGCCCCCAATACTTAGCATATGCTTTGTCCTCAGAGCACAAGAAGCGATGAAAAGACATAGCTCGTATTAAGCGTTGGAGAGTGAAAAACAAAAGAAGTATAGAAGTCATCCGCCCCCTATACTTAGGATCTGGTTAGCCTAAGTATAGAAGGATATCAAAAATGGGGCGGTCAAGTTCAAGAAGAGAGACAAATGAATATATACAGGGTGGGAATCGACCCCCCTATACTTAGGCTTTGGTTAGCCTAAGTATAGGACAAGAGTAAGTGTGAGAACCGATGAGATCTAGAGAATATACAAACAATGGTGAAGAAAAGAAGATGGAGGGAGAATATACAAGGATCAAGAAGGTTTGTAACGAATCTTCTTGGGCGAACGAAGAGGTGGGAAATATACAAATGTGTCACTATCGGAATTATCCTCAGATGAATAATAATGAGGTGAAGGGATCTTTCAACGAGGGTCAACACATGACAGCTTACTCAGAAATGGCTTAAGAATAACCGAACTGAGCTCACTCGTATAAATCACCTTATCCGGACCCGATGAGGAATCCTCAAAAAATTCCTTCTCTGTTATATTGAAGGAAACTTTTGTATATGGTTTTCTAGAACCTAAAGCACTGTGAGGATGATGAGAGTGATACACCTTGAGGGGTTCAGGGTAATACCTCGAGGAATCAATTCTCAACTTCTTCTCACTGGATAATCGACTAGAGGATGGAGCAACCGTGTTTTTGGGAAGGTTCAATTTGGTCATGTCTATCTCTTTGTTGAAGGTCTGAGATGTGGTATGTGAGGTGATGGCCATATGTTTCTTATCAGATGAATCTTCATATAGATTGTAACACTCTTGTAGGGATAGCCCACATCCTGAGTAGGTGCTTGTGATCTCAGTTGGCTTGGCATTGGTATCTTCATGTGTCAGATCATCAAAATGGTCAAGACAATCAGAAAAAGTTGCGTCTGACTTAAGGATTGCTTCAAGTTGTATGTCTTTTATTTAAGCTATCACAATGGTAGTGATGCAAGTAGCAGAAGTTGTGGATGTGTGGGGAGTCTCTGATCCAATTGTCGGCTCGACAATCAGTATCTTAGGTTTAGCAGAGAGATGGGACTCATTTACCTCTCGATGATCACGACTATCAAAGGCTATGTAGGCTGTTTCGGGTTGGATTGTGTCCTCAAAGATCACGACTGATCAGTGTATACCCAATGCATGGAAATCGATCTCCCGAGTCTTGTAATCTATAGTCGCCTTAGCCAAGGCTAAGAACATATTCCCAAAAATGAAGAGAGATTGGGTGAACTCTCCAAGGTGCTCAATATCAATGACCCTGAAGTCCATTTCGAGTGGAGCACCTCGGAAAACAATGATGACTGAGATGATTCCTATTGATCGTTTGATGGATCATTCATCCATCTGCACGATCACTCTCGATTTCCTAAGAGGTCCGAGTTTGAGTGTGTAAAACACAAAGGTTAGGAGTGTTGGACATGTGAGCCCACGGTAAGCCATTATGCAATAAATGTTATTGCAAATATCATTCCCTGATCTGAAATGAAGAATAAATAATTTGCATAATAGGTCCCTCTGTACAATTAGGGTTATGTACAATGGCTATCTTAATGATCATACAGCTGTTGATTCAATTATTGAATCATAGAGGCTGGTGCTTGGATGAACATCTAAAGAGTTAGATTGAGGACTCATCAAGCACCGTCAAATGATTGTTAAGATGTGATCTCCAGCCTGAGTAGGAGATGCCAATCCTTTCTCACATAGGCTGATATCTGACCGACCTCTTGATGCAGGTCCTCTGCATAGGAATAGAGATTCAGAGGTGTTAGATTAGTTAGGTCAATGAGTCGACTTAACGACATCGAGATAACCTAAGTCCTATGTTGAATGCTGTCACAGCATAGGCATGCATCCTCTGACCGGAGACAGGTGTGTTACTATATGTCTAAGTGTGTACATTTGGCAGACCAATAGGTTGATGACCTAACCAAGGTCTATACACCGGCACGCTGGTATGCATGTAAGGGCATATGAGTAATACGATCTCTCAAAGGGATCATACCGGTTCACTACTGAACCGAAAGACATGAGCTCACTCATGAGATATTGGGAAGAATCAAATTCCGTGCACGGTCGTCTCGTTTTGGAAGCTTGATTGAATTTGTAGGTTTGATATATACTTTTGGAAAGTATATGATCAAGACCTAGGTATAATATATGCTTTTGGAAAGTATATGATCGATAACAAATCCCAATGATCTAATGAGAAACTTAGTGATCAAACCCTGAAGAAGATAGTGTAAAATTTTATCTCGATCTTTGGGTTGACCATGGGTCTTCCAGTATGCAGGATGTACAGGTATTGGGAATACCTGAGGGTGATGTGATCATAAACGATTGTATATCCATGACGCTTCCATTCCGAGGGAGTGATGAAACATGTCTGGATTTTAGTGACTCCTTCCAGTAGAGAAGCAATCTGATCTTAGTCCAAGTGTTGGACATTGGTCTGAATGAGATACAGATTCACTGACAAGATTAGATTTGCTGTCTTGATTTAATCAAACATCTATGGGAGGTCCGTAAGATCTGGATTTGAGATGAGATCTCAACATCCAAGTCACTATACATGGAATAATACAATCGCACTGTCCTTATCTCCAAGTATTCGCAGATAAAGCACATTATTCTTGAAAGGGTTCAAGAATAATTCATTTGATGAAATGCATATCCAAGCAAGAAGGACTTGATGATTAGATGAGGTTTAATTATCAAGCATTCATATTATTATCCAAGATAATTAAATGGAATTTAATTATCAAGGATTAGAGAATGTGGATAATACTATCCATGATATTTGTGTATTATAAATATGATTTATTGTATGCAGGTTTCTCCCTTCGGTTCCTTGGTTTGACCATGTGATACCCTAAGGTCTAGTCGAGATGTATTTATGTTATTGGTGGACCTATCCCAATAGTCATATAACAATCAGATGAGGTGTATAGGGGTAGGTAATTCCACCAATCATCTATCTCAGAAGTGACTTGCTCTTTAAATGATTTCCTGATTCCAGCAAGCTTCCGATTATAAGGTGAATTAACCAAGGATGGAAGTGGATCTGGAATGTGAGAAGGTGAGGTAGGTAGGAAGTAGAGAGAGGTGGGAAAGTCATTCGAAGTTCTGACTTCAGAAATGGGGTGGAATGGAAAGAGGAAGGGTGGTTGTGGGGAAATCATTTAAAAGAGAGGATTCCCCTGGAGGGAATAAGAGGAGGCTAGGAAGTCAGTCGCAGGTCTGGCTTCATAGTTGGAATGGGGTGATGGGTCTGTCTCGAAGAGAGGGTTCATGGAGGAGAAAGATGGTGAATATGGTCAGTGTGAAAATCAATGAGCTAACATCTTCTAGAAGGAATGAAAGCAGATTTATGTGAACCGATACAGAGGGAAAACACACATGGACAGACATAAAAAATGTCAGAACAAACCCCAAATTCACCAACTAAACGTTGTGAAGACCGTAAAGGTTCGACCAAATTATCTTATATGTTTTAGTTGGTGATAAATGCAAACTTTGAAAGGGAAACACAATGATGAATGCTGAGTCAGAGATACTTACAGTGCTTCCTCACAATCTTCGTGCAATAGTCTATACAGAATTGAAATTTCCCTAGAAATATAAATCTAATGCATGCACGGGAAATCGCACCTAGAACAAGAATTTCTATTACTGAGTGATAGGACAATTTAATTTGGCTAAATGAATATCGAACTAGTGCGTATAATTAAATGCACTGTGGTCCTAGTCCTACAAGCTCAAGAAATCCTATTAACTTTTATAATCACAGTGCAATCTAAGAACTACAGTCAAGCCCCATCCTCACTAGAGAGTGAAACATGTCTGGCACACCACATAAAAAGTCCAGTCTCTTTACATATGCGAGAACCTGATCCGGAACCGCTGGAAATGAGCAATTAATTACAAATTAATAAAGAAGAACACACTCTTTCTCTCTCCAAAAATAAGAAAGTAATTTCTTCGTGCATCTTAGTAGCTTCGAGTTGCGTTAGCTTCCAAGAAAACTGCTCCAAGTTTAGCGGTTCCTCACAAAAAATAGAATATCAAATATTAGAGAGATATTAACAGGAAAAATAAAAGAAGAAAAAAATGATGAGAAAATAAATGGATAAATAAATACAAGAAAATCAGGAGACAGACTATCTGGGGTGGAAAACCAAAAAACTAGATATCTAAAAATCAACCTACATCGTACGTCTCAGCAACAATGCTATTTGAAAAATCCGAGATTACCCTTGCTAATTGTGTGGAATTAACATTCAATTTCTTTGCAGTTGGGCAATAAAGATTAATAGAAAACCACTAGTCAATTAATATTTCAATTAAAAGCGAGCGGGCTAATTTATATTTTACTTGGGCAAGCCCAAGGTCGAACTTCTGGAGGCCACTTTCTCATGTTGATTATTAGGCAATCTAGAGCTTAGCTTTTCAGAGTTACATACGAATATTTTTGTTATTTTTCTCTTTTCCACTTTTTATAGTTTTTTAGTTAAGAAAAATGTAATTAACTGCGAGAAGAAAATATGATGCATGAGTTTTGAAAAATAATTTTAATGCAAGAAAATTATGTTATGCATTGTGAGGTGACACAATAAATAAATAGGTGCAATATTTTTGTGATTTTTAAATGATACAATAACATGATGTCAAAGGGTGAGACATGTGGAGTAGTCCAACAACCACAACGAGCCCATAAATCACTTAATCGCCAAATAAATTCCTTAAATAAATCAAGGCACAATTTAATGAGCAAGAGAATCAACTAATATCACTAAAAGTGCTCAAAGTTATCAAATAAATTCCTCAATATATTCATGTCAAATAATGTCTCAAAAAGTGATTCTCATGTTCTAATTGAAAGTTAATAAATCAAGTATTAAAACGACACCAAGAACGTGAGAAACTGGTAAATGATGCTCAAGATTTAAATAATAGAAGTTTGAGGACTAAATTGTACATAAAATCAATAGACTATTCACAAATATACCCTTGGAAAGGATCGATCTGTAATTTCTGGAAGCATCTAGTACTCCACTGCAAATTACCCCTGGCAGGGTTATATGTGTAATTCTGAAAAGTTAGGAGGGCTCTGGTGCAATTCGTCTAGGTCACATGCTTGTAACCTGGACCTTCTGGCGATTATAGAGAGTCGGGGGCGTCTGTTTAATTCGCTCTGGCGCACGTGGGATGCACGTGATGCATGGAGGTTCGAGTACATGCTCGTTTGGATGCCTCCACGTGTCGGCTGCCTGTGCTTTAGGGGAAATCCGAAGCGAAGGTTCGGGAGTTCACATGTGGGTCAACCAGAGTGGTCGATGAAGTTTGATCTGACGGTCGACTTTTTGGAGAAGATCAACTATCCTGATTTGTTGTATTATTCATCTTGGGACGCTTGTATCTTTTATCTGGAGCATGATATTTCTTCCCGATGCCAGGACGACTTGATCATACTTCTTCAGTGCTCGTGTGATGAGTTGGTAGTGCTCCTTGGAGATCCGTGGTTGACACACGGTCGACGAACACCAGTGAAGATCGTGGTGTCTCTGAACAACTAAGCATGGACATGAAGAGCAAAGAAGGCGAGGAAGATGAGCGTGGCTATGTCGAGGGCAATTGTGCTTTTGATAGCGGTCGATGACGTCGAGCAGAGATTAAGGGCAAAGCAACTCTCCTGCGAAGAGATGTTCACATGGAAGCGGCTGGAACAGAGGCTCATAGTTCAATGGCAGTGGGGTCAATGTGACGTCCCGCCCCTCCGGCTATCGAAATCGACGGAACGAGAGAGTCAGACCTAAGGCCCAATTACGCCCATGATCTATGATACTCAGCAAACCGTCTTATGCACACTAGATCAACATTTTAAATATAATAACGACAGGAGAATAATATGAAATGGAAAGAAGAATGCAACATCCATTCTCGTTTATAATGGTCATCAAGTCCATGCTCAGAGAATGAGATACATCACATAACTATAAACTTGTAGAAGAAGTTCTCCAATATCTCATTACATGCCTCTCGAGAGTATCATAAAATAATGCGGAAGTAAATAAGTTACTCTAAGTAGAATACACCCTATTTGGTGCAAGTATGACGTAGAAACCCGATCTCCTCAAAGGACCACTACTGTGGTGGCTGCTGCTCCGGTACACCTGTTGAGTTCACACGAGGGTAACGTTATGAGCAATTACCTAGTAACGAGACAAACACTATAATTACTAACATAAGGGTAAGAAAAGAATGCATAATCGACTTTATTTACTAGCATATGCATGTATTGTAAAACTTAGAAGAACACCAAGTCATTCTAATTTCCATTCGACCACATTGATCTTATTTATTTAAGAAAAATAACCATTAATTACTAGCACAATGTTCTTGATATTTCTACAAGTTGGTTATTATCCACAATGGTATACAATAAAATTTTAAGGATCCGGTCATTAATCTTTTCTCGTATTATTTTAGCACATGCAAGAATGCAACTCGCAGGCCTCCGCTACGCGGGAACTTGATATTCATCTTGAGTAATTTTCAAGGATCCCTTTTTTTGACCGGATATGAAAAGATCGTAACCCCAAATCTTCAACTTCAAATCACATCTCGGAACACCTCTTACAATAATAATATTCGAGGTAAAATTCGATGCGGCCACACCAAATTTTGATCCGAATCTTAAAATTGTGTATAAGTGAGAAACCAAGAATGCCAACCGCGCCACCTGCCTACTCCGTCGAGCGACTCCGGATACTACCGGGATGCTAGGTGCAATGCGTCACCCAACTCATCGTTGGGGTCGCAATCTCCAAGGCATCTACCCAGGGCCCAAGGGTGCATGCCCAATCCCTTGAGGCGTCTGTCTTCATCTACCCGATTATTGTGAAGTCATAACCACCAGATTCTAATCTCCATTGTACGGATGGAGCCACAATAAAATTTTGAAAAGCTTGGGTTTACAATCATCGTGTGTATATATATATATAACCATGAAACAACGATAACTTTCCCTCATAAATCATACTAATGGTATCTATAAATTTTGAGTGTGCGTGTGTATGTTTACTCACACTAAATTTTCCTTGAACTATTCGCAAAACATTGTTAGATTATATGACACAAAAGTATTTATGAATCTCTCAAAAGTATGTGTTTTCTAATACTGTTAACAAATCATCGTATGAAAGGAATTGTAATACCGACCCATCAATACTTAAGATAAATCATGATAGGGTATTTGTATCATATACTTAGTACAAACTGTATAAAAAATTTATATTTGGATTGTGAAGAAATCTAAACATATTGCAACAACCATATGTATAACATTCATGAGGGGATTTAAAGTAAAACTCTACCCATGTATATGTGAATAGTTGGCATACATTTGTAATTAATTATTGTGCAAGTAATCATATGCGCACTAATGGATTCTCAATTACTACTATAGTGACGTACACATTCCAATGTAAATTATTTAAAGGGACAACTTTATGATATAAACAATTAATGATGGCATGCGTAGACCGTTCAAGATTTTAAGAAACGGTAATTGAACAACGCTGATTTGCCAATATAGGCGATCTTCTGCATGGCTCTTCATGTAACGTACATGCACATAGATTATAAAGAAGAGAAGCAGTCTGAATCTTCATGTAACGAGCGTAACGTACATGCACATAGATCATTGGGAAGAGAAGCAATCTTAATCTTGTCAGAAAGTATAAGTATATAACTAAAACTTGTAATGTATAAATTTTTGTCTCCACATTTAAACCCATGTATTGTTTTCTTTATATATACATATTACAAAGGATGCTTATTCCTCAATACTCATAAATTGTGATTTGGTGCTCGATAGGAACATATCAATGGGCATTCGTATGAGGATAAATAGGCACCGTGTAACCACTTCCATCGTTACAAATCAATATCAAAAACTCTGAAATGAAATCTATAGATTAAGGTAATACATTATAATGACCATACCTCCTACCTCACATAACTAGAACAATAGATTTGCGTTGTCCCATGATAAAACATACGAAAAAGAGAGGATATTCTTTCATGGATAATCATCGGAGTATTAATTTCAATGGGCTCCATAAGTTATATGAAATCAAGAGGAGATTTAAGGATATTAAAGTGAAACTGTAATGAAATCATATGAAATCATCATGAGAATGAGAAAGGGAGGGATATCGTTGTTAGGGTATAAATCACATCATAAGAAAATCAAGGCTCTAAGCATGTCCAATCATATGAGCATAAAAAATTGTGGAAACCAGCAGCAAGAGAGGGGTTTCATCGTTACCTCCGAGGATGTTCCCTTGGGATCTCCGCTCAGACGAAATGATACTTTTGTCTCTCGATTGTAGCGTGAATGCGTGTACGAAGGTGACCTCGAGCTTTCCTACGTGATGGTGGCCGCGGATCTTCGATCGGTGCTCCTTCTCCGACGTCGACGACGGTCCTTCGGCGACCAAATCCGATCAAGGTGGTGGTGCTCCAATGAGAGGGAAGGATGGTGGTGGCTAGGGCTTTGAGAGAATATCCTATCACCTTCTATTTATAGAGGGAGAGGTGAAAATGGGTGAAATTTCGGATATGGTTCGGATCCATATATGGGTCCCAACTATTATACTTAAAAGATCGATAACTTGAGCTAGGAATATCGGAATTGGGTGTTCTTGGGCTCGTTGGAAAGATCTCGACGAGATCTTCGTAATGGCATGATTATTTGAATTTGTGGGATGTCAAAAGTATTCCAGATTTTAGAAAAAAGAAAATACGGGATTTCACATCATAAAAATCTTAAAGGAAGTCTCATCCTCGAGACGTAGGATTTAAAGTATAAGTTACCAATGTGGTGTAGATTCAGGCATAAAAATCTTAAAGAGAACAGAACCCATAAAAATCTTAAAGAGGATTGAAATAGGGTCTCGTGAACATACCTTCAAAAAGATAGGGGTATTTCTATCGCATATCTGTCTCAGGCTCCCATGTGGCCTCCTCAACATTCTGACTTTGCCACAATACCTTGACCAAAGAGATGTATTTCCGTCGTAACCTCTTGACTGCCCGATGTAAAATCTGCACGGGTGCCTCAGGAAAAGACAAATTCGATTCAACCGAGAGGTCCTCATAGCTAATCACATGTCGAGAGTCTCGAATATACTTCCGGAGGTTTGACATATGGAATACATCGTGCACGCCTCCCAAATGAGGGGGGAGTGCTACTCGGTATGATACATTCCCAATACGAGATAAAATCTCGAAAGGGCCAACGAACCTTGGTGCCAACTTGCCCTTGACACCAAATCTTTGAATACCTCTCATTGGAGATACTTTTAAAAATACAAAGTCTCCGGCATCAAATTCAATATCACGACGTCTCTGATCATCCTAGCTCTTCCGACGGCTCTATGCAGTCAATAATTTCTTCCTAGCTGTTTCCACGGCTCTTGTTTTGTCCTCGATTATCTGAGTGGAATAAATACCCTTGTCACCCACTTCCTTCCAACACAAGGGAGTAGTGCATCTTTACCCATACAATGCCTCGAAAGGTGCCATACCAATACTAGCATGGTAGCTGTTGTTATAGGTGAACTCCACTAAAAGAAGGTGATCCTTCCAAGATCCTTGCCACTCAATGGCACATGCTCTGAGCAGATCCTCAAGAGTCTGAATTGTCCTCTCTGATTGTCCATCTGTCTACGGATGATATGCTGAATTAAGACACAGTTCAGTTTTTAGGGCTTTCATGAATTCTCCCCAATAATGTGACGTGAAACGAGAGTCCCTATCAGATACAACCTCCTTGGGAATCCCATGCAAGTGAATAACATGTTGAATATATAGTTTGGCCAGATCCACTGGAGTGCATGTCATGTTCACGGGAATAAAATGTGCAGACTTAGTCAACCTGTCCCCAATAACCCAAATAGCATCATATCCACCTACTGTACGAGGTAAGGATGTCACGAAGTCCATAGAGACACTCTCTCATTTCCACAACGGAATAGGAAGTGACTGTAACAGGCCAGGAGGACGCTTGTGCTCTGCCTTCACCAATTGGCACGTAAGGCAACGAGTAACATATTCTGCAACATCTCTCTTCATCTCCTCCCACCAGAAGTGTTGACGGAGGTCTCTATATATCTTGATGCTCCCTGGATGGATAGATAATCTAGAACAATGAGCCTCATCTAGGATATCTCTCCTTAACTCACCATCATCAGGGACACAGACACGGTCCCCCTTCCATAAGATGGACTCACAGACTCTGAATCCATCAAACTCCTCCTTCAGGCATCGATGGAATAAGTCTTGTAATTTTTGATCTGTTTGCTGACCATGCACAATCCTATCCCATAATCCACTATACTTGGCAGGTACAATTACAACGTCTGCAGTACTATCAATGGGGTGCCACTCACTAAGTGCTGCGAGCATATCCCAAGTCTGTAGCCATGCTGCGGTACCCTCGGTATGTGCTCTCCTACTCAAAGCATCAGCTACAACATTTTCCTTACCCGGATGGTAAGAGATAGTGCAGTCATAATCCTTCAACAGTTCCATCCATAGTCTTTGCCTCATATTCAACTCTCATTGGTCAAAGATATGTTTGATACTCTTGTGATCTGTAAAAATCTCAAATGTGACCCCATATAAATAGTGAAGCCATATTTTCAATGCGAAGACTATAGCTGCCAACTCCAAGTCATGAGTAGGGTAGTTCCGTTTATGGTTCTTTAGTTGTCGTGATGCATATGCTACGACATGACTACGTTACATCAACACTGCTCCTAAACCCTCCTTTGCTGCATCAGTATACACCGTAAAGTCTAAGGGGCCTGAATGAAGGGTGAGAATCGGAGCACTGGTCAGTCTTTCTTTCAACGTACGGAAGCTCAGCTCGCACTTGTCACTCTAAATGAAAGGGACATCTTTCTGTGTCAGACGAGTAAGTGGTAGAGCTAGCTGCGAGAAGCCCCTAACAAAACGTCTGTAGTAGACGACGAGGCCTAAGAAACTGCATATCTCAGTAACTGTCTTGGGCTGCTCCCAGGACATGACTGCCTCTATCTTGGTTGGATCAACTGCCACACCTACTCCTGAAATTACATGACCGAGGAAAGCTACTTCGATAAGCCTTAATTCACACTTGCTGTATTTTGCATACAACTTGTGTTCTCTGAGTGTCTTAAGAATAGTATGCAGATGCTGCTCATGCTCATGCTCATCACGTGAGTAAATCAAGATATCATCAATGAACACTACCACAAAATGATCTAAGTATGGACGAAAATTCTGTTCATCATGTCCATGAACGCGACAGGTGCGTTCGTGAGTCCAAACGACATAATCACAAACTCATAGTGGTCGTATTTGGTGCGAAAAGCAGATTTAAGCACATATGTGTCCTTAATTCTCAATTGATGATAACCCGATCGTAGGTCAATCTTTGAGAATACCGCTGCACCTTGCAACTGATCGAAAAGATCATCTATTCGTGGAAGTGGGTAATGATTTTTTACCGTTCTTTTATTCAATTGCCTGTAATCGATGCACAAGCGCATAGACCCATCCTTCTTCTTTACAAAGAGGACCGGTGCTCCCCAAGGTGATGTACTGGGATGTATAAATCCCTTTTCCAATAGCTCCTGCAGTTGTACTTTGAGTTCCCTGAGTTCGGCTGGTGCCATTCTGTATGGAGGAATGGAGATCATTTGCGTGTCGGGCATCAAAGTAATCTCGAACTCGATCTCCCTCTCTAGTGGTAGTCCAGGTAATTCCTCTGGGAATACATCAGGAAAATCTCGTACAATTTTGGTGTCTTCAATCATACGATCTTTGACGGGTAACTCCACAGCATGGGTGAGAAAACCTATGCAACCCTGATCGATCATGTGTTGGGCCTTCAATGCCGATACATACAAGACCTCACTATCTGAGGTACGTCCATCAAACTGAAAGGTAGGTATGCCTGGGAGACGTAACATTATCATTTTCTTGAAGCAATCAAGGCATGCGTGATATTGTTCGAGCCAATCCATACCTAAGATGACATCAAAATCTTCTAACCGAATGAGTAAAAGATATGCGGGCAGTATGTGCCCGCCGATCTGCACTGCTACATTCTCCACTACTTGTCGCACTATGAATAATTGACCCCCTGAGCCCTTGATGTAGTAAGGAGATGGAACACATACTGGCTCTTTATCTAACTTGGGCACTAATCGATGTGCTAGAAAGGATTGCGTAGCTTCCGAATCAAATAAAGCATGTAAGGACATACCATGCACTGAAAATCATACCTCGCACTATAGCTCTTGAGGTGCGGGCCTGCTCCTGTGTGATTGCATTCAAATTGTCCCTGCGGGTATGATGGGGCATTAGAACCTGCAACACTGAAGGTTGGTCGTGGTGGAGGACGTTGAAAGCCTCAACCTCCACGTCGCGAAGCTGATCCATGTGACTGTGCGGGTGAGAATGTTGACCGTAAACTTGGTTGATGACTGCCTGAGCTACGGACAAGTGAGGGACACTTGGCCTTGAAATGGCCCGGCTGTTGGCAGTGGAAACACCTACGATCTCCTGCCCAAGAAAAGGAGCCTCCCGAGACAAGGCTAACACCTCCTGTCTTGCGACTCTGCGAGTGTGTCGAAGAGCGGAGGGAAGTAGTACCGCGACCCGCCAAGCCCTGCCCCAAAGTAGGTGTAGGGCAAATCTGCTAATGGTAGGAGTGGTAGTCACTGGGTGGAAATGACGCTCTCTACGAGCTCTATAGAAATCTCGACGAGCAGATCTCTCGGGTTGAGGTGGTTGGAAATGTGATGGACTCCATTGAAGCCGACTCTGAGTTGCCTCCATCTTGGTAGCTTTAGCAGCTACCTCCTTGATGGAAGTGAAATCTAATGCAGATAGCTGGTGTTGCACATCGTCACGCAGTCCCCAGATAAACTTATGTAAATTCTCCTCAGGAAAAGACGTAGTCGCTGGTGAGTGGCGGGAGAGCTCAGTGTAACGAATGAGGTATTCTTGGGCCGTCATTGACACCTGCTTTAGCTTAGCAAATAACCTCCTCTGATCCTCAACCCAGTAATCATGATAGAACTGACGGAACTCATCAAGAAAAATTTCCCACGTCATGATATCCTCAAAATGTTCCTTGGTGGCGAACTATTAACGCTCAGCATAACCTGCTAGTGAAAACTCCACAAATGTAAGCCAAGACTCTTCAGGAGCATGAATCATCCTCAACACTTTAGATGCATGATCCAGCCATAGCTCAACCTCATCTGGCATACCGGTGCTAAAGAATTGTGGCACCTTAGATCTTTGATATGCTGCATAGGTCGTCTGATGTTTTTGCAGCGTCCCTAGGTCATCTGATCCTTCTAGGTCCAGAGACACCGAAGGGTGAACACTACCCTCCTCCTCATGAGAGGGTTGGTACGAGGAAACATCCTACTGAAGGAGCCTTTGGTCCAATACCTCCTGACGTTGTTGTATACCCTGTACGACCTGAACTAGTAAGGCCAACTTTTGTGCAATATCAAGGACAACAGGAGGCGGCATGATTCCCTGCGAGAATCATTATATTAAAAATTATTTCCATGGTTAGAGAGGCAATGGACAATTTAAACAGAATTTGAATTATTCTCCTTACTAATGACAAGGTCAGAAGACTCTGTCGTTATATTTATATTTCAAATATTGTTAACAAAACTAATATGCAAAAGAGAGAATGGAATATCAGGCTCTGATACCATCTGTGATGTCCTGCCCCTCCGGCTATCGAAATCGACGGAACGAGAGCGTCGGCCCTAAGGTCCAATTACACCCATGATCTATAATATTCAGCAAACCGTCTTATGCATACTAGATCAACATTTGAAATATAATAACGACAGGAGAATAGTATGAAATGGAAAGAAGAATGCAACATCCATTCTCATTTATAATGGTCATCAAGTCTATGTTCATAGAATGAGATACATCACATAACTATAAAGTTGTAGAAGAAGTTCTCCAATATCTCATTACATGCCTCTCGAGAGTATCATAAAATAATGCAGAAGTAAATAAGTTACTCTAAGTAGATCGTACCCTATTTGGTGCAAGTATGACGTAGAAACCCGATCTCCTCAAAGGACCGCTACTGTGGTGGCTGCTGCTCCGGTACACCTGTTGGGTTCACACAAGGGTAACGTTATGAGCAATTGCTCAGTAACGAGATAAACACTATAATGACTAACATAAAGGTAAGAAAAGAATGCATAATCGACTTTATTTACTGGCATATGCATGTATTGTAAAACTTAGAAGAACACCAAGTCATTCTAATTTCCATTCGACCACATTTTGATCTTATTTATTTAGGAAAAAAATAGCCATTAATTACTACCACAATGTTCTTGATATTTCTACAAGTTGGTTATTATCCACAACGGTATACAATAAAGTTTTAACTATCCGGTCATTAGTCTTTTCTCGTATTATTTTAGCACATGCAAGAATGCAACTCACAGGCCTCTGCTACGCGGGAACTTGATATTAATCTTGAGTAATTTTCAAGGATCTCTTTGTTTTGACCGGATGTTAAAAGATTGTAACCCCAAATCTTCAACTTCAAACCACATCCCGGAACACCTCTCACAATAATAATATTTGAGGTAAAATTCGATGCGGCCACATCAAATTTTGATCCGAATCTTAAAATTGTGTATAAGTGAGAAACCAAGAATGCCAACCATGCCACCTGCCTACTCCGTTGAGCGACTCTGGATACTACCGGACTGCTAGGTGCAACGCGTCACCCAACTCGTCCGTTGGGGTCGTGACCTCCAAGGCATCTACCCGGAACCCAAGGGTGCATGCCCAATCTCTTGAGGCGTCTATCTTCATCTACATGATTATTATGAAGTCATAACCACCAGATTCTAATCACCATTGTACGGATGGAGCCACAATAAAATTTTGAAAAGCTTGGGTTTACAATCATATATATATATATATATATATATAACCATGAAGCAACGATAACTTTCCCTCATAAATCATACTAATGGTATCTATAAATTTTGAATGTGCGTGTGTATGTTTACTCACACTAAATTTTCCTTGAACTATTCACATAACATTCTTAGATTATATGACACAAAAGTATTTATGAATCTCTCAAAAGTATGTGTTTTCTAATACTGTTAACAAATCATCGTATCAAAGGAATTGTAATACCGACCCATCAATACATAAGATAAATCATGACAGGGTATTTGTATCATATACTTAGTACGAACTGTATAAAAAAATTTATATTTGGATTGTGAAGAAATCTAAACATATTGCAACAACCATATGTATAACATTCATGAGGGGATTTAAATCAAAACTCTATGCATGTATATGTGAATAGTTGGCACACATTTGTAATTAATTATGATGCAAGTAATCATATGCGCACTAATGGATTATCAATTACTACTATCATGACGTACACATTTCAGTGTAAATTATTTAAAGGGACAACTTTATGATATAAACAATTAATTATTGCGTGCGTAGACCGTTCAAGGTTTTAAGAAACGGTAATTGAACAATGTTGATTTTCCAATATAGACGATCTTCTGCATGGCTCTTCATGTAACATACATGCACATAGATTATAAAGAAGAGAAGTAGTCTGAATCTTCATGTAACGAGCGTAACGTAAATGCACATAGATCATTGGGAAGAGAAGCAATCTTAATCTTGACATGAATACTCATCAGAAAGTATAAGTATATAACTAAAACTTGTAATGTATAAATTTTTGTCTCCACATTTAAACCCATGTATTGTTTTCTTTATATATACATATTACAAAGGAGGCTTATTCCTCAATAATCATAAATTGTGATTTGGTGCTCGAAAGGAACATATCAATGGGCATTCGTATGAGGATAAATAGGCACCGTGTAACCACTTCCATCATTACAAATCAATACCAAAAACTCTCAAATGAAATCTATGGATTAAGGTAATACATTATAATGATCATACCTCCTACCTGACATAAATAGAACAATAGATTTACGTTGTCCCATGATAAAACATGAAAAAGAGAGGATATTCTTTCATGGATAATCATCAGAGTATTAATTTCAATGGGGTCCATAAGTTATATGAAATCAAGAGGAGATTTAAGGATATTAAAGTGAAACTGTAATGAAATCATATGAAATCATCATGAGAAAGGAAGTGATATCATTGTTGGGGTATAAATCACATCATAAGTAAATCAAGGCTCTAAGCATGTTCAATTATATGGTAATAAAAAAAATGTGGAAACCAACAGTAAGAGAGGGGTTTTATCGTTACCTCCGAGGATGTTCCCTCGAGATCTCCGCTCAGACGGAATGATATTTCCTTCTCTCGATTGTAGCGCGAATGTGTGTACGAAGGTGACCTCGAGCTTTCCTACATGATGGTGTCCGCGGATCTTCGATCGGATCTCATTCTCCGACGTCGACGACGGTCCTCCGGCGACCAAATCCGGCCAAGGTGGTGGTGCTCCAATGAGAGGGAAGGATGGTGGTGGCTAGGGCTTTGAGAGAATAGCCTATCACCTTCTATTATAGAGGGAGAGGTGAAAATGGGTGAAATTTCGGATATGGTTCGGATCCATATATGGGTCCCAACTATTATACTTAAAAGATCGATAACTTGAGTTAGGAATATCGGAATTGGGTGTTCTTGGACTCGTTCGAAAGATCTTGACGAGATCTGCGTAATGGCGTGATTATTTGAATTTTTGGGATGTCAAAAATATTCCAGATTTCAGAAAAAAGAAAATACGGGATTCCACCGCCAATGTGGTGGATTCGAAGTGACAGTTGATGGCGGGCATGAGGCGAAGGTGGTCGATGGCGATGGCTTCTGAGCTGTGGATGAAGGCACTACGACAATGGATGGAGGTGTAGGGTGCAAGAAGGGAGGTTGTGCTCGGCCCGCTGGTCGGAGCAGCGGGCAGAATCAGAGGAGTAAAACAGAGAAGGTAGCAAAGGAAGGAGGAGGAAGAGGAAGGAAAAGTGAGGGTTTCACCTTGGGTATGAAGTTTGTCGGGATTGTAGCACTATGGCGCATCTCCGATCGTCACCTCAACTCGAGTCGGCGGGAGACTCAAAGAAGCTCAAGCTACAAGGGATACCTACAGCTACAAGGTCCTAAACGAGACCTCGGATCCCGCCGTTAGAGCTTGGAGCATCGTCGCCTCAAATGTGGGTCCACGAGCTGTCACCAAATGGCCTAAAGCTCTCTCTCTCCCTCAGTAAACTCTCATGTATGGAGGATGGCAGGGATGACGGGTTTCGACTAGGTTTTATAGGTGGCTGAACGGAGAGGATAAGGGGTCAACGCTAGGATGTGGTAGGAGATAGGGCCCGACGGTTGCGGAATGTTTGGTCACGGTGGTCATTGAAGATGGAGGCGGCGACGAGATAAGGGGAAGGTAGTTTCAGGCGAGAGGTTGGGGATGAAGAGGGTGAGATTGGATAATACGAGGAGGGGGTCATCGGGTTGGTTGATCGGCAATAGATTTGGAAGTTGTTGCAAGACGTCTGGAGCAGATAATGGGGTTAGGAACAGGGCACAGGAGGCGGCAACGGTCGTAAGGAAGCTGGAGGTTAGGGATAGATCACAGGATGCAGACTAGAGGTGTTGTAGGTTAGGGACACACATGCTAGGCATGTGCGTTGGTGGAGGAGATCATATGCAACACGTTAGAAAATGGTTAAGGAGACCCTCACGTGCAGGTCACGTGAGGAGAGAGAAGCGGGTATGATGTCACGTGCTGTACACTTTAGGAAAGAGAAGTGGGGAAACCATGTCCAAGTGGGCGAATAGAAATGAGCCATGTGGCATTAATTGACCAAGAAGTTGACAAATGCATGAAAAATACAAAAATAAATATAGATAAACCAATGTCCTTAGATGCAAGAATGCCCAACATAAAAAAATGTTCATCTTAATGTGATCTATAATGTTCTTGAAGGGATCAGGTGCAAAAGAAATATGGGGTGCAAGATATAATTTTTTGTGATATTTTATGCATACAAAATATCATTTTTTTAGTTTTGCATTTTTTATTTGATTTTCAGATGATAATAAATTGCATGTAGAAAATCGAACATGCTATGAAATAATGCAATGGACTTAAATGATATTTTTTTTATTTTATGGATTGAGTTAATGTCAAAATAAATTAGAGAGGTTAATTATGTACAAGTTGATTAGTGAATAAGGTCAAGTCAGATTTGGTCTTTTTCTTTGCTTTTCAGATTTTTTGGGTTTTTATTTTTATATGATTTAGTAAAAGAATGAATAAATTAGAGAAATAACAGAGAAAATATTTATAATGAATGAAATATGCACATGAAGTGATAGGTTAAAATCAACGAAATGTATAATGCACAAAAGAGGCTCAAAACCCAACTTTCACAAATGAGCTCTGATTTTTTATGAAATTGGTCTTGTTTTGAAGGCATTTGAATGTATATTACTTTAAAAGTGAGTAAAGTGAAATCAGACACTGTATGAGGAAGATATCAATGTTTTAGTCCGTCTGGTCTCAAATTAGGACTTGGGTTTATTTTGCATATATACAAGTTAGCATTTTTAGGATTTTTCATGGATTAAGGTTAGTGATATAAACACAGTGAAGTTGATTTCATGTGAATTAGAGTTAGCATGAATTAATTAAAAATGCATGAAGTTAGATGAAAATGTGAAGATGATTATGAATGCAAACATGCATGTTAAAATGCAGATATTAATTATAAGTACATGAATGGTAAAAATGAAGAGTAAAAGATCAACAGTGAATTACTTAGTAATGAAGTTCTATTTTCAACTTTTAGTGTGATGAATCATGGATTCATCAACCCCCTATGCTTGAACCTTATTTGTCCCCGAGAAACTAAAATAAATGCAAAAGAGAAATGATTTTGAGTTCCATACCAAGGTCACAAAAGATGAAGATGGAGTTAGACACGACCTTTGGATTAATAGTGTGGCGGAACTTCTGTGAGAATTAGGATTTTAAAATCAACAGCCGCCAAGTTCTACAAATCATTATTTTTATTTATTTCTAGTTTATTATAATCATTTTGTCGTGTAGTGTTTGGATTATTCACTGAGTTTCTTGTTGGCCCAACCAAGTTTTGTTGACCGGGGTCAACTGCCCCATTTAACCATAGACCTGCGTATTCTTCTTAAGCCAACTCGGACTCCGCTTTTTCTCGCCCAATCCACACATGCATTCACCCAAATTCTTCCCGCATTAGGCACTTCGCATCACTTATCCACGCCCTATTTAACTCTCATCCGATTCACTTTGTTTCACGCTGAAAATTTCATCTGAATTTTCATCTTTTCTCTCGCCTATATATAACCCTCCAGGTCTTTCTTCGCAGGCTGATCCATCTTTTACCCTACTTTCCCTGCGCTCGAGACCTTGGAACGATTGGTTGATGACAAGAGCTTTATCTCCGACGAGCAGGAGCGTGCGAGAAGGCATAATCGGCGTGATCCAGGTACCGGCGTCGAGGTTCATCGAAGCTCTGCCGTATGAAGCTTCCAGGAATCCTGTTGAGGCGATAACCATCCAAAATCTTTGCCTTTTCTTTTCAGGTAAGCATAGTGTAAATATAGATTACAATCTCATTTTATTTCGTTTCGATTTCTACCAATTTTAGATATGTAGCATAAGATCGCATTGCAGCTTCCAATCTGCTCGATTGGAGGTCCATACCTTTGAGTTTAGCCCTGACCCGAATTGCAAATCCATCCCAATCTGATTGCACTTCTTTGTGACTCCTTCTCATGCAATCTTCCACATCTAATCTTCAGATCGGAGCCCTGATCTCCATCCACCATCGTTCACCGGAGATCTCACCCATCCATCCTCATTCCGTTTAAATTTTCCCTTTGGAATAACTCCCATCTGAGGCGTGAAGCTTCGAGCTATTCAATAATCGCGCATGACTTCAGGAGCAGTATCTAGAGTGCACATCAAGCTTCAAAACCAGGTCGAGGTGTGCTTGGTCCAGATCTCCGATCAATGAGATCCCGATCATGGTCGACACTCAGATCAGAATGGAATCATCGCAGGAACGCGTTTAAGATCTTGCAGTAAAGATCCGAGCTGCATCACTGTAGATTTGAGAGATCGAAGCTTCCTGAGGAGGATCATAATCGTTGTTCATCTAACAGCCGCCAGCTCCGTCCGATCAAGACGAATCTTCCAGATCTAATCGTAGTCGTTCTTCAAACCCCAATTTTAGACTGCACGATCAGATCCAAAGGACACATCCCGACCGTACGCCGCCTGAGCCGGAGCCCCACATGCCTTGATTGGTGATATTGCATCCTTTATCTACTTGTTTGATTAATAACAAATAAGTCATGTTTGCATGTGTTAATTAAAAAATTAGTGGTAATTGCAACTAGGTTCTTTAACCCCAGTATATACACATAATCTCTTCACGTGAGCTTTTATTGGATTAATTTGCAGTATATGTTCAGAAACCTAATAAGACCAAATGAAGTTTGGTTTAATTGCAAAATAGTCCTTGTTTTACTGTTTTAATTATTTGTACTTTTATTGCTTAAATTAATTAGTTCTTATTATCCAAAAATTCCATAGAAACTAGGATAAATACCTGATAACCACATCTAGCTCCAGTGGTTTTAGTTTTCAAAATTTATTTCATTTGATAATTTTTAGAAAAATACAAAACTACTCCATTTTCATTGTTTCCACATTAAAAATACATAAAAATTTAAAATTGTTTGAAATTCTAGAAATATTCTTGCATCCTATTTTTCATGTATTTTATGACATATAAAAAAATCAAACAAAAATATAATTGTTTTAAAGTTTAACAAAAAACTTTGATATATATATATATATGTATATAATTAGTTTCTAGATTATTTGGCTTTATTTTCTATTTCAAAACCATAAAACCAGTAGCCCATTTTACCGTATAAATTATTTTAAACTTTCATATAATTTAAAATACATAAAAAATATAAAAATCCCCCACAAAAATCACTAAAAATACTAAAAAAATACTATACACAAAAAATATTTTATTTTGTTATTTTCCCTTATTTCTTATATTTGAAAAATAAAAAAAGACTTTTATTTCATATATATTATTTATTCGTAAATTGTTTTGAAAATAAAAAAACTTAAAAATTTGAAAAATTAAAATCAATTAAAAACTAAAAATAAAAATTTCAAATTACGAAACATTTAGAAATTAATTAAAAATATATAATTAATTAGAAATCCATAAAAATCATTTAAAATTCTTAAATACTATATAAAATTCCTAGTTAACCATCATATGTTTGTTTTTAGAATATTTGTATTTTTAGTGTTTTTTATTTATATTTTTATGTTATTTTGTGTATGCGACAAAATATAGTAAAATTATGTTATAGAAATATTTTATAATTTTAAAAGATTTTTCGAATTTTTATGGGTTTTTAAAGTGGAAATAGTGAAAATTATAACAATATTTCTGTAACTTAGTTTTACTATGTTTTGTCACATATACTAATATCAAAAAAAATATAGACAGAAAATAATAAAATATAAATATTCTTAAAACCTTATAAAAATTGTATAAAATCCCAAAAAATCATAAAAATATGTTTATTGACTTGTTTTAACATTAATAAAAATGCTTTTATATTAAATTATTTTTTAGGAAGTTTGAATTTGTTTTATATTTTAAAATACCAAAAATAATAGCTTATTTTACTTTATAAATAGTTTTCAACTTTAATTCCATTTAAAATCATAAAAATATAAAATATCACCAAAATAGAGAAAATTTTTAAACCACGAAATCATTTTATTTTTCTATTTTTGATTTTTTTTCACAAAGTTTTAAAATCTTAAAAGGCGTTATTTCATTTTGTATATACTTTATTCCTAAATTGTTTCAAAAATTAAAAAGACTTCAAAGTTTGCAAAATTAAAATTTATTAAATATTAAAAATTAGAAAATATAAAAATATAAACCATTTAAATTTAATTAAAAATATAAAATTGATTAAAAATCCATAAAATTTCTCAATTCACAACTTCATGCCCACACTTAGTTGAAAGTTTGTCTCCCTGAGTTTGACACTTCCATACTTTGTGCTATACACAATTGTTAGGATTATAAATAAAAATTCAAAAGAGATTCACATTTATTTTTCTGTAACTCACACTCGATGTTCGGGAGTCGAACTGATTGCTAAGGAGTGACACGAGAGGTATGAGGAGCTGCATGATTCCAGTTTTTTCAGTTTCTTAGTTCATATTTGTGTAATAAATTTGTAATAATTATTGCCATTTTCCCTTTTGTTATTTTCTAGAGACATTTGGACACTTTATTTGTAATGTCTAAGCATGTTTTGCCAGCACAGGTGCTAGGGGGCTTTATTGGGTTTTCACGATTTTCATCGCTTTCTTTCTTCCTCCCGATTTTCCCATTTCTTTTCTTTTTTTTCTTGTGAATCGCGTTTTTTCAACTTTATCTTTTTTTTGTTTTGTGTGCTTGAGCCCCTAGTTTTAGGTTTCTATGCTTGAATACAATAATCATTAGGACCAAACCCTAATAGACTTCATGTACCTATAATTCTTCGGATTGGACTTAGTCAAATAAACTCGGTGCTTCTCGCTAATAAAAGTTCTTGCTGGGACAACTCTCTTTGCATCATACAGGTTAGATTTTAATTCTATGTGCGGATCATATTGGATTTCGAGCGTTGGACCAAGGTACACATTCTTACTCGTGCATGCATCATTTATTTCAAGTGCACCGGCTTTTTCCAAATTCCTCCCCCAATTTTCTTAGACTTAGGATCATAAAGGAATTGGAAAAATCAATAGGCGATTTGCATTGAAAAATATCCAAAAAAGTGACAATCAGAATAAAATTTGGGACTGCTAATTCTACTTGACGCCTTAAGAAACATAATGATTCATTTTATTTTTGGGGGAGTAACCCCCTCATTGGACACATTTACTTACCTCCAGACAGAGTGGGTGAGGACGTAGCCCTAAGGATTAGAGCTAAAAGTCCATGAACTTGTGCCCTGAGCACCCATGTATTACTCTCAGTATACGGTAGAGTTACAAGCACTTGCCACCGACTTAGAAAGTCATTTCGGTGTATTCCACTTCACATTCCCCATTGGTCATGATATAACCCATCAGCCCGGGCATATGATTCCACTGTTTGGGGGTGTGAAGATGTACATTGGCGACATGGTGAAACCACTTGTTTGTTTGTGAGTTAAATAATTGTGTTATCACCTAACTCTATAGGCAAAAAACAGAATCACATCTGCACAGCTCTATCGGCAGAAATGATTAAAGCGAAGTTAGGGGAGATTAAGCTGGAATAGAGCGGGAGGAGGCAGTCCTTTGTTACACAGACTATAACAGTTCCGAAATGCTAGTCTTTTTTTCTTGTGGGGACTCTCACGCATTCCCTCTACCCTATGGGAAAGGACTTCATTGACAAGGGGACAAGGCCACTAACCCCCATTGATAATAGCACGAACTACAAAGCAAGTTGAAAAGATATGCGACTGAATTTTCTCATTCTTCACAGTGTTGAGTTGGTGAATGTGAGGGTTTGATTTGTGTTTTCTTGTTATAATAAAGATTCTTCTGCACGCTTTGTACTTTTCTTACTTTTCTCTTTAATTTGACTATCATATTCTTGCATATTTACTCTTGTTTCGAAGATGTCGTGATGGAGTGATTTGTGTTTGGACTTCACGAACTTATCTCTCTACTTTCCATACCATTTGTCTTCACCTCATCAGGATGACTCTCTTCCCGAGATTTCTTCTTTTTATTTTACTCCTTACCTTTCACAAATAAACCTGTTATTCGAGATAGATTCCCATCTCGAACTTTTCTTTTCAGACTCCTTCAATATGAAGACCGGTACAGTTCCTTTCACACTTTTAGAGGTTGATTCAGAGACAAAGGATTCCGTGGCAGCTAAGGGAAAGGGAACTATGAGGACCAGACCAAGATCGCCAACATGATATTGGCATCCATTCAGGCTATTCAGGCCTAGTTGATACAACATGCCAACATCCAGTCATGATTGATAGATATGATCTTGGAGACTAGAGGGAGAGATGACAGAAGAGATGAGGATTGTCCGCGAGGAGGTGGGAATGGAGGAGATACCGAGTAGAACAGAGGAGAGCCGGAGCTGACACTTAGAGATTCTTACATCCCAAGGGTAATACAGATGACAAATTTGATTCAGATTCATGTAGTTCACAGGCATTTTGTGCTGAAGCTGCAACTACTTCCACTTCTCCCCACTTTCATGGATACACCAATGAAGAAACTTATGTACATATCCAGTAGTTTGACCACATATGCAACATGATGAACTACCCTAACATCCTGTTAGATGTAGTCAAGATGACATCTTTTCCCTTTAGCCTTATAGATAAGACCCTTTATTGGATTAATCATTAGGAAGGGTGGTGACTTCCTAGGATGAGCAGAGATCAACTTTCTTGAACAAATACTATCCCCTAGGACAATTGGATCAAATGCGATCCCTTATAGACAACTTCTCCCAGATGTCTCATGAACTAATTCACGAGGTGTGGGAATGATTCAAAGGCTTGATGGAGAAGTACCCCCATCATGAGACACCAAATACATGCTTAGTGCATAATTTCTTTGGGGTTTTGAGCTTAGAAAACCAGAGGCTAGATGTTGCTTGTGAGGGTTCACATTTCAACAAGGAATGAGGACATTCTATGGTAGACCTTTGAGTAAATGATAGAGAGTTCAACATCACCTTCTTCTTCCCATGAATTTCAGAATCATCCTTCACTTTCCCCCTAAGACCGTCAACATGACGACATCTCATGATGAGGATAGGATTGAGAGTGCTGACTTGAGTATATTAGGGAACCACCATCCAAAGTGGACATAATTGAAAAGAAATCACAAGACCTTGAGAAATTAAATGTAATCAGCCATAGAACAAAGCAATTGGATAAGATGGATGTGATTACCACACATAGGGATTTACTTTTCAGTACCATCCACTCCTGCTAGAGTTCGAGTGCAACACCTGATTCATTTGTACTGGAGCACACTTCTTCTTCAGCACCGTAGAGTTGAGTAACACCTCCTATTGTTTAGTACATGTACTACATGTAGACTCCATATCAGGGACCAGAACAACTGACTCCATTACAGATGGTGATGTACCAATCATAGACTCTATATTTTTCAGAGCAATAATTTCCACCTCTACAACTCATTCAGGAGGTGAATGGAATTTGGAGTAGCCAAGAGCACAACCAGACCCATCCTCCAAGACTATCTCAGTTGGGTTCTTAGGCCACTACTAGGTCGTTTCCCCAGCCTAAGGGAAGTACACAATTCCACCACTAGCCCACTAACCTCTTTATTAGTCTCCATCACACTTTCAGACTTGGAGATATGCATATCAGCAAGTGCAACCTACACCATATCATCAACAACCATATTATCAGCAACAACCTGTACTGTATTAGTATGCTCCTTCTCCTCAATATCAATATCCCTCTCATTATGCATATCATTTTTACCAACAACAATTAGATGCACTTTTTGTGGACCCAACGCTTGACCATTTGACACAGTTGATGAAGATCATGACCGAAGTAATTTAGAGGCTAGACGATTTGAAGTCGACCAATGCCAATATTCTTCACCGCTATAAGATGCAGATATCCAATCATGATCCTCCATTACTGAGACATGTATGACTTGTGATTTTTCATGCTTATGTAATGCCATCACTATCAGGAGTGGTAGATGCTTCATGTACCATCTTCACATGGATTGAAGAATAAATCCATTGATCGTGTTCAACTTCTTCTTCATTCAGTGAGCTCGGATTGAGTGTTGCAGCCAATGGAGGAGCAACATCAACATCAAAATATCAAAAAATGAAGAAATGAAAGAGCCTAAAAATACAATAACGGGAGATGCAGAGATGAGTCAAAATTTGAGGAGAACACACCACTTGCAGATCCATCTTCTTCATCAACAACCAGAGCAACCTGTCATTTTTCCTTTACTTCTTTTGTTATGGATAACATTGTACAGTTTGAGTCTGGTTGTCCATATGTACATGCTGATTCTAATATGAATACAAATATTGATTCAAATTTTGTTCCTTTTTCCTATGCATTAAATAAAGGAACCACCTTAAACAATTTAAAAATAACATTATCTGGTCCTAAAGTGGTAGAAATTTTACACAATATCTTCGGTGAGATTCTACTCCTAAAAGCCATGGAGTATATTCCTACAGAGAAGAAGGGGATGAAAGAAGCTTGTACCCCCAAGCATCCATCAGAGAAGAGAGGGTGTAGCATGATAAAGCATCACTTTTTAACCATGGCTACTGCAAATGCCATAAACCATCAACTCCCAAATAAAAAGAAAGATAAGGGCGCACTTATTGTCAGATGCGAGATTTCAGATCTATAGTTCGATCACACTCTTTTGGACAATGGTTCATCAATTAGCCTAATGCTTTTCCTATTACTTGAACATCTGGAGCTCGATCCTCTTAGGAAGAGCAAGATGATCATTTAAACAAACTAATATATCAAGAGACCGAAGGGAATACTTTAGAATGTTATCGTGGCGGTACATGGGATGGGCTTCCGTGTGGACCTTGTTTTTCTTTATATGTAGTTGATGAACGTGAAATCTGCCTCTTTAATAAAAGAGAACTATCGTAGCATAGGAGGCATATTTTGATCAGCAAAAATCATACTCTTTGATGTTGTGGAATATTTGTACTTGGCAAGTCTACCAAGGTCGAACACATGGACATGAGCTACTTTACGCTATTTATCAAATTTTGTTTGATGTGTGAATATCTTCTCATTTATAGATCTTCATGTAGATATGTGATAAAATGCAAATAAAATGATGCATGCATTTTTGTTTGGCTTTTCGATGCAATTTTAAGAAATGCAAGAGGAATGATATGCAATCAATGATTATTAAAAATATTCCTAGAGAAATGACATAAATGAGCATCAGAGTATGGTATTAATTTCATAGTCAATTTGAGCACTAAAAAATGCGAACAGTCGTCTATTAATGGCAGAGACATATAGAGCAAGGACACTATTTAGAAATAAAAATTCATCATATTTCATTTGGTATCAAATGAGAAAATTAACTAAGCCATTAGATAGATGATGAAATAATGAACAAAATGACACTAAAATCATGCAATTTAGACTTACGATGCTCAAGATATGAAGGAAACAATGAAGGGGCATAAATATAATAAAAATGTGAGAAATAAAGAATAAATAATCACAAATAGGTCCCTGGAGGGACCTATTTACAATAATCAGAAACTGACAGGGGCCCATGTGAAAGTTTTCCAATGCACAATGGCCTTTTTGCAAATTCCAGAAGTTCACAGGGCCTAGATGTAAATTTCCCTTGTACACACGTGAGGCACTCTCCCAGGGACTTAATTATAATTCTATAAACTCTGGGGAGGCAGATGTATTTAACCTTGCTCCCTCACGTGCATGACATGCAAGAGGCCAGGCTCAGGAGGGGGTGCAGCCTCGGGTGACGTGGCTGGATCTGAGCGCTTTCGAGGGGGCTTGGTGTCTGATCCCATTGCCTCAGATAGGGTGACACGATATCATCTAGGCCATTGGATGGCCGGCGAGAGGTGCCATCCAACAACACCCACGCTTCTTCCTCTGTTGGGGGTGAGGCAACATAATTGGATCTCTGGTGCGGCTGCCAAAGCTCCGTTGGGCTCCCCCATGCTCCCTGGAGGACCATGGAAGTCTGGTGAAGAAGGCTGACGGAAGGTGAAGCAGTGAGGCTAGCTGTAGACGGTTGACGATGTCGCACCTTCGGTGGATGAGATGGAGATTGGTGATGAGGTTCTATCTCCAACCATTGAAGACTTGCATGGTTAGATGGATAGCCGAGTCATGCGCATGAAGTACATGAGGTTTTTTGAGGTGAGTGGAGGCCATGGTGCAACGGGATGCAGTGTCCAGGATCTTCTTCTCCGGCGGAGCAGGGGTGAAGGTGGGTCAGAACGGGGGAGGTTATGAAGAAAGGGGAAGGGAGAGCGGAGGCATTGGCGTGGATGACAGTGATCTAGAAGAGTTTAGGTAATGGTCAGATAATGGTGAAGTGTAGAGTCAAAGATGGATAAATTGGGAGAAAAGGCAAAGAGAATATGGGAGAAGAGAACCTCGCCGGAGAAAGGAATTCAATAGAGGAGGTGGCCTGGGCTGAATTCACTTAGAGCTCGGGGGTCATCGTCTGACATGCATGGATGTGCATGGAGCTTGAGCTACTACTGGGCCAGTGGGGCTTACATGGCGAAGGAGCCATGGATCTCACCTGAGAGCTGGGTCATCTTTGTCTCTACATCGCCAGCGCTGTCACCGGAGGGTGGAGGAAGCTGGGCCACAGCCCCTGGGATGGTGGATGGGGTGGAAGTGCGGAGAGGATGGGGGTTTTATAGGGGGTGGAGGTCCGTTATGGTGTGGCGAGGTTTTGCAACAGCGATGCTGAGGTCAGCGAGTAATGGAGAGGGTGATAATGAAGCGCGCGAAGAAGGTGGATCCAGGGGCTATGGAGAGGAGCCATTGGAAGGGGAGGAGCGTGGCTGAGATGCCTTCTGAAATAGGAAGGGGGAGGGTGACCTACGAAGGTAACGACTGGGCGAAGGAAGTAATGGAGGAGGAAGATGATTTACAGGCTGTTGGATCTTGAGATCCAACGGTCCTGATAAAGGCACGGGTGAACTTCTTAGACCAGATCATTGGATCTGATCAGACGACGAGGTTAAAGGAGGAGACATGTGGCTAGGATGAAATCTGGGGATCTCATCCAACAATGACTATGGGAGGGTTGACGTGGAGATAAGAGGACTATAAGATAGGAATGAGCTCATCGACTGAGACGTGAGCAACAACGAGCGGTGGTGATTTGATATGGATCAGATTGGATGGCTGGAAGCGGAGAGGAGTGGGCGGTTCTGATGAAATTTGGACCCCATCCAACGATGGGGGTGGGCGAATGACGCGGAGCAAGGGTAGCCGTAGGATAGAATGAAGATCCTACGGTTGTGAGTGAGGTACAAAGGTGCAACTATGATCACATCCAGAGGGCGATCAACCAGTTAAGGATGGAGCAGGGATCAGTGGTGGATATGGAGTTGATCCAAGGGTGTTTAGAGGAGGCGGGTGGCGTAATAGGGGGAAGCCACGTGGTAGCTCTAGAGAGCACCACATGGTCGCTCCAGAAAATTCAATAAATACAAAAAATCAAAGAAAAATAAAAAAAAATAGTTAGAGGAAAAATTAGAAAAGTGAAAACATGAAAGTTGTAGATCTCAACAAGAAGCCAAAAGATGTCATTTGTACAAAAAATATTTTTGAGGGGTATTTTTAAAGGGATAAAAACACCGATTTGGGATTTTAACATTTTTTTATATTTTTTAGTTGTTTTAAAGGTTAGGAAAGTTATAGACAATTATTTAGCCTAATGTTTAAGGGTTTTTAATGAGGATTAAAAACAAAGTGCTAAATATAGGTTAATTAAACACAATATATACACAATATAGTACAAGATAAAATGAATGAATTATCCTTGACTTTTATTAGATTAATTAAGCTAGGGGATTAAGAATTGATTTTTAGCATGATGAATACGAGATTCATCATACCCCTATACTTGAATCATGCTCGTCCTCGAGCATCTAAAGAATGAAGGAGTCGGATTAATTCCTACAGTGCTTGTGAATTTTCAAGGCTCGATTCTTCGAAGACCCTCAATTTAAGAAATACTATAATTATGGGCTCAACCATGCTTTAGTCAGAAGGAATTCAACTTCTTTATTTATCAGACTCTCTTTTTGTACATAAAATATAAAGATTTGAAATTTAGTGTACTGCATTTCATGAGAGTCGAGTCGAGGCATCAATCGAAGTTTCAATCCAGAAGACTCTCCTCTAGACCTAATCCTCAACACTAGGGAATAAGTGTATTCTTGCTTCAGCCAACCATCTCATTAGTTTGTCAGACTTGAAATTTAGATGGATGGCCATATGATGGAGAGCATATTATTGTGTTAATTTTTCTCTCCCTCACATTGGAACAAAGGGCCTCTCGAGTGTCTTATTGTAGATTTTTAGCTTATTGATCAATGTGTCCGTCAAGAAAGTTCGGAGTCGTCTGTACTTATTTTTCTGGGAGTACGCAGGGGTGTGCCTTTTTTTAATTTCTAAGATACCTTCGACACCCAGACTTGTATCACTATATGATGTGGAGCCTTTTTATGGTGCTAGCCCGACTCCTTGGTCCTAATTAGCGTTTGGTCCAAGTGAATACTTTGAAAATGTTTGGGATCGCTCGCCTTTGGTGGAAGCTCTTTGTAATTTTACTTTGAAGGATATAGCTTTTCTTTGAGAGAACTTCTCTTTATCTTAATTTGATTTGTTTGGCTATCTCCACTGCTTTACCAAAAGTTGGCACACACTGATCAACAATTAGTTGTGTTTCATCACACCTTGGCACATAGGTAAATATCAAACGATAGCACATGAACTTGTTCACACACTGACTAAGGTTTTGCTGACACTCTGGTTTCTTGAAGCCTTCATTAACTTTATCCCATCCTTGAGCATCATTAGATCAGGTCTAAACTTAAATCACCAGTCCTAGTTCCTCAAGTGATAACTCAACTCATCTCATCAATCATGCAATTGTGAAAGTTAAGTGCTGATCATAGTCTTTTTGAAGGTAGAGATGAAGAGTGCAATATAACTATCAAATCTTTCAAACTAGGGAAGTGTGGATTATTAAGTTTAAAACCCTAATGACTAAGGCATGTTAACTCAGACTCTCAAGATCACAAAAATCAAGTGTCCTCAAATCCTCAAGCCTTGGTGAATGTGAATGTGTCAGGAATACACCAAATCCTTGGTTAATGACTTTTTATGATTTCCGTTATTGCAAAATTTTATGTATTTTAATTTTTATTCATTTTTTAAAGTCTTTTGAGAGATTATGACTGGCCTAGACTCATATGAATAGTTGCATCTATTCCCATCCAGTATGGGTGTAAGTACGAACCGTTAGACGAACTCGTGTTACTTGAGGCCGGAGCCATATACAATGTCCTCTAAAACACCCACTCTACTAAGGGAGACCAAAGTTCCCTCACTGAAGAGTAGCCACTCATTTTTAAGCCCAGTAGTTAGAGTCTCAATCAACAAAAAGTTTTTAATTTTTCAAAATTTTATCGAGTTTTTGAAAAAGGTTTTATATACAACAAGTTAATCCCTATACTTTTAAGAAAATGTTTTTACAGGAATTTTTACAAAAATTAGTTCACAGGTTTACTTAAACCTAGCCGAAAAAGATTTTTCAAAAAGTTTAAAAATATACGAGCTATGGCTAAAGTAGATATACAATAATATACGGTATACCCCCTATACTTAACTTTTGCTTTGCCCTCATAGCAAAAGTGATATGAAGCCATGGCTTGGTTAAATATAGGGTGATATAGTGGAACTGAGGAGGAGGATCTCCCTATACTGAGGTCAAAAATTGACCTAAGTATAAGAAGACAGTGAGAGGGATGGATGACGAGTTGGGCCCACTATACTTAGGCTAAAAATAGTCTGAGTAAAGGATCTAAATTAGGGGGGTCTGCTTAGGGTTGGGAGGAGCATTTACACAAAGATACAAGGGGAGGGGAGAGATGAATTTTTACAGATTATAAAGTCACAAGAGAGGGTGTGTGTGTGTATGTGTATTGTGTACATATAAGATGTAAGGTGGGGGGGGGAGTGAGTGACTGTGTGAAATATATAATGGATATGTGCACGTGTGTGTGTGAGGTAGATAACTAAGCGATCTACTCTTTTTTTTAAATCACTCAACCCTCTAATGTGGAATGCTAAAAATGCACATGCAACACAAATTTTTTTTTACAACGTGAAAATGCATGAAACACTAACTAATCTTCTTTAATTATTCATTAACTCATTTACAACCTTTTCGACGGGAGATCCCAACTCCACGCATCCATGGAGATCAAACGTCCTCGATCTTCATGGGCCCTACCACAAAAGCGAAATGTTAATAAAATTGTAAGGAAAATAATCAGCAGAAATGATGCAAAAAATAATGCATGAAGAGAATTCCTGCAAATTTTGAAAATATTCAACACAAAAATATAACAAAATTCGACCAATAAATAAAGGGGAGCCATGCATCCAATAGCGACGCCATTTGATGAATGCGAAATCTGCCTCTTTAATAAAGGGAAACTATCATAGCATGGGAGGTAGATTTCGGTCAGCAAAAACCACACTCTTTGAATGTTGTGGAATATTTATACTTGGAAAGTCTACCAAGATCGAACACAGGGGACATGATCTACTTTACTCTATTTATCAAATTTTGTTTGATGTGTGAATATCTTCGCATTTATAGATCGTCATGTAGATATGTGATAAAATGCAAATAAAACGATGCTTGCATTTTGTTTGGCTTTTTGATGAAATTTTAAGAGGATGCAAGAGGAATGATATGCAATCGATGATTATTAAAAATATTCCTAGAGAGATAACATAAATGAGCATCAGATTATGGCTTTAATTTCACAGTCAAATTGAGCACTAAAAAGATGCAAACAATCATATATTAATGGCAGAGGCATATTAAGAAAGGGCACTATTTAGAAATATAAATTCATCAAATTTCATTTGGTGTCAGATTAGAAAATTAATTAATCCGTTAGATAGATGATGAAATAAGGAACGAAATGACACTGAAATCACGCTTTGGACTTACGATGCCCAAGATATGAAGGAAACAATGCATGTGTATAAATGTAATAAAAATGCGAGAAATAAAAGATAAATAATCACAAATAGGTCCCTAAAGGGACATATTTACAATAACCAGAAACCTGTAGGGGCCCATGTGAAATTTTTCTAATGCATGGGGGATTTTTTGCAAATTCCAGAAGTTCACAGGGCCTAGATGTAAATTTCCTCAGGCATACACATGAGGCACATACCTAGGGACTTAATTATAATTCTATAAACTCCAGGGTGGTAGATTCAATTAGCCCAGCTCCTTCACATGCATGGCATGTAAGAGGCTAGGCTCAGGAGGGGAAGCAGCCTCGTGCGACGTAGCTGGATCTGAGCACTTCAGAGGTGGTGGCTTGGTGTCCGATCCTATAGCCTCAGATAGGGTGACGTGACATCATCTGGGACATTGGATGGCCGTCGAGAGGTGCCATCCAACGACACCTATGACTCTTCTTCGCTGGAGGAGAGGCGACATAATTAGAGCTTCGATGAGGCTGCCAGAGCTCCGCCATGCTCCCCCATGCTCCCTGATGCTCGCCGGAGGACGATAGATGTCTAGAAAAGAAGGCTGATCGAAGATGAAGCAGCAAGACTAGTGTAGACGACTGACGATGTTGCACCTCCGGTGGCTGAGCTGTAGATCAGTGATGACGTGCTATCTCCGACCATTTAAGACCTGCAGAGGTTAGATGGATAGCCAAGGCGTACACATGCAGTGTGTGAGGTTTTGTGAGGTGAGTTGAGGCCGTGATGCGACAGGAGGCGGTGGCCAGGATCTTATTCTCTAGCAGAGTTGGGGAGAATGTGGGTCAGAGTGGGGGAGGTTATGAAGAAAGCGGAAGGGTGAGCAGAGGCATTGGTATGGATGACAGTGATCTTGTGGAGATCAAGGGATGGTTAGATGATGGTGGAGTGTAGCGTAGAAGATGGATAAATTGGGAGAAAAGGCAAAGAGAATATGGGAGAAGAGTATCTCATCGGAGAAAAGAATTTGGCAGAGGAGGCGGTCTGGGTTGAGCTCACTTGGAGCTTGAGGGTCATCGTCCGACGTGCGCGACCGTGCAAAGAGCTTGAGCTACCACCATGGCGGCGGAGCTTACATGGCAGAGCCATGGATCTCACCTGAGAGTCGGGTTGTCTTCGCCTCTACACCACCCTCTGTTGTCACCGGAGGGCACAAGAAGCTAGGCCACAGTCCCCGTGGATGGTGGATGGAGTGGTAGTGCAACGGGGGTGGATGTTTTTTTTGGGGGGGGGGGGGGGAGGTCCGTTATGGTGGTGGAGAGGTTTTGCAATGGCGATGCTGAGGTCAGCGAGTAATGGAGAGGGTGATTATGAGGCACGCGAAAAAGGTGGATCTGGGGGCTATGGAGAGGAGCCGTTAGGAGGGGAGGAGCGTGGCTGAGACTCCTTCAAAAATAGCAAGGGGGAGGGTGACCTGTGAGGGTAACGGCTGGGCAGAGGAAGTAACAGAGGAGGAAGATCATTTACGGGCCGTTGGATCTTGAGATCCAATGGTCCTGATGAAGGCGCGGATGAATGTCTTAGATCAGATCATTGGATCTTATCAGACAACGAGTTTAAAGGCAACAGTGGGCGGCTAGGATGAGATCTAGGGATCTCATCAAACAGTGACTATGAGAGGCCTGACGTGGAGATAACATGACCGCAGGATAGGAATGAGCTCACCGATTGAGATGTGAGCGGAGGCAAGTAATGTTGATATGATTTGTATTGGATCAGATGGCTAGGAGCAGAGAGGAGTAGGCTATTCTTATGAAACTTGGATCCCATCCAATGTTGGGGGTGGGCGAATAACGTGGAGCAAGGGTGGCCGTAGGATAGAATGAAGATCGTGCGGTTGTGAGTGAGGCGCAAAGGTGTGGCTATGATCACATCCAGAGGGTGATCGGATGGAGCGGGGATCAACGATGCAGATGGAGTTGATTCGAGGATGTTTATAGGAGGCGGGTGGCACAATAGGGGGCGACCAGTGGCATCTCCAGAGTGCGCCACATGGCCACTCCAGAAAATTCAATAAATACAAAAATCAAAGGAAATAAAAAAGAAATAGCTAGAGGTAAAATTATGAAAAAGTCAAAACATGAAAATTGTAGATATCGATGAGATCTACAAGTTTCGTGTTAGATAAAAAGCCAAAAGATGTCATTTGTACAAAAACTATTTTTGAGCGGTATTTTTAAAGGGATAAAAACACCGGTTGGAGATTTTGAGATTTTTTGTATTTTTTAGTTCTTTTACAGTTTAGAAAATTATAGACAATTATTTAACCTAATTTTTAAGGGTTTTGATGAGGATTAAAAAAAGGTAATAAATATAGGTTAATTAAACACAATATATACATAATATAATACAAGATAAAATAAATGAATTATCAGTGATTTTTATTTGATTAAGTTAGGGGATTAAGAATTGATTTTTAGCATGATGAATACGAGATTCATCAGTAATCTTCTATAAAATTACATCATACCCTAGTTATTCTTGGATGACCATATCTGCGTAGAACGAGAGATATCATTGATTGTGGGACATAGACGATAACTCGGTGAGAGTGTTTATTGTAGAGACGATCTCAGAAGCAAAAGTGAAAGGCGCATCTGATGAGAGTGTTTCTGATCTTTCTGACACAAAAAACTACAATTTTATAGTAGAGATCAACCATGAGCCGTTATCTTCGGATGATATTGAGACCCAAGAATTCCTCTCCAAAGATGGAAGTACTGTCGATGACATACATATAGTGCCTGGAGAAGATTCATCGATTCCCGAGTACATCAAAGAGATGATGATGGTTTATGGGTGTGATATTTTATAGGATAACTTTGATTCACTCTTACCTTACATGTATGTGTCTGATCATTATAAATCCGATGAGGACTTTCACTACATCGACTTTGATGGGAGATTTAAGGATTCAGACATGGACACATCTGAGGATGACCTCGATGTTGATATTCATCTAATCGACTCAATAACTCAACATACACGAAAGAAGGCCAAGCTTTTACCTTCTTGATCATTGTATATTCTTTTTGCCTTGTATATTCCTTTCATTTTTATGCTTTCTTACTTCCGTTGTTGACCAGTCACCTCTTTTCTAGGTGTTTGCTATACTTAGGATGACTAGATCCTAAGTATAGGGAAGGTGAATGACCCAAGTTGTTCTATTTTCGTTCATTTTATTACTTATGTTGTTGCTTACATTTAGGGTGACCTTACTATAAGTATATGCAGAGTGATGTTTATTTCATCTTATTTATTTTCTTTAGTTTCTTCTGTTTCCTTGCTTGTCCCTCAACTTGTTGATATTCTTCTTTATACTTAGTGATCCTTTACCCTAAGGATAGGGGGGACAAGCCGAGTTGTTGTAGTATATGATTCTTTTCACTTTTATATACTTAGAATGAGTTATGTCTTTCTTGTCGCTTCTTGATCACTATGAGGACATAGTTCATGCTAAGTACAATAGGGTGTCATATATACTGTATATATACTTTGGAAGCCACAACTTGTACTTTACTGTATTTCTAATAATACAACTCTAAAAATTTTGGGTTTCTAAGAAAAGAAAATTGTATTTATGTATTGTAAATAAAAATATTTTGTAAAATGATTCGTAAAATATTTGTAAAATTGTTTGTCAAGATTCTTTTGTAAAATCTTTTGTAAATATTTTGTAAGACCTTTGTAAAAATGTTTTGTAAAATTATTTTGTAAAAATGACTGTAAAATAGTGTTGTTTGTAAAATGTTTCATAAAATTATTTTGTAAAAATATTATTTTGAAAAATTTTTGTAAAATGTTTAAGAATAAAATATTTTGAAAAACTGATTTGTAAAATATTTATAAAATAGTTCGTAAAAATGTCTTGTAAAATGTTTTGTAAATGATTTTGAAAAGCATTGGTAGAATGTTTGTAAATATTTTGAAAAGTTTTTTGTAAATGTTCTGAAAAGTTTTTGCAATTTTGTTTGTCAAAATCTTTTGTAAAAATCTTTTATAAAATTTATTTTTGTAAAACTTGTATATAAATTGTGTTGCAAAATGTGTATATAAAAGTTGTTGTAAAATTCATGTATCTGCAAGCCTTATGTAAATAAAATTGTTATATATATGCCTTAACTATTTATTCTTTTTTAAAATTTTTATTTTAAAATTGAAATTAAACTTTTTTGTAAATAAAACTTATATAATTCTTGTATACACTTTTGTATAAAATCTGTTGTAAATATGTACATAATCCTTGTGCGTACTTGTAAATACATTCAATTCACTAGCTCTTTCAACAACACATAAAAATTGAAAAGTTTAAACCTTATAAAAATTGCATACTCTTTAAAGACCACATAAAAAGTTTAAATCAGCAAATGCACTTCATTAAATAATTGTTACATTTGCATTCACATTTTTCAGAATGGCTTTGACAATTGAACTAGTCTGGAATAAAGTCTAAAGAATAGAGCTTGGTTAAGACCTTAATCCACTTAATTTCACTAGAACCTTATAGGAATTGGAGTTGAGACTTCTCAGATCGACGCAACTTAATTTTTTGAGTCCTTAAGATCGTATTCATATGTTATCTTGATTGGTCTAAGTAAAATATTTCATGATACACACATGACTCTTTTAGATAATAGCCTAACTTGGAAAAGCACTTTGCACGTAGCTCAACTCATGTGGAGTGGTGAAGGGCAAAATTCTCTAGGTTTGGAAAGCATATAGTTGTATCGTCCTTGATGAAGTAGCCATAGTCTCCATAGAGGGAAGTGCACCCCAACCTAGTCTATTGGTGCCAACGTTTAAAGATAGGAGCCGTGGGTTGAAATAAAGCTTTAGATGTGGGATAATGTACTGATTTAAGAAGAAAAACTCTTTATGTAAATTCTGAAATTTTGTATATGTTCGAAAAAAGGTATGAACTAAAGTCTCCAAAAAAGTTAGACGGGTAAAAAGAAAATAAAATGATTCCCATTGGAGAAAAGTATCAATAAGCAAGGCATATGTTTCAAAGTCAAAATTTGAAAGGAAGCCTGCAGCTGGAGTCTTGACTGCACTGGTCAAGCTCCAAAGGATATGTGGCTACACTGTTCATTCTCCATTATCTTCTTTACCCCCTCTTCTTGGAGCCAGTTGAATGTGAACTTAGAAGGAAATACCCCGCTGCTCAAGGAAAGAGTAGCTAGATCGGAGAATTAAGGAGTAACCTTACTGGAGAAGTCAATTTCTTCACCACTTTAAAATGTGGAGAGGTGTCATTTCACACCACTGTACAAGTAAGATTCATAGTCATAAAGTTTGTGGATGAAGGGCTTGTTCTGACCTGACTGTTGAGGTGAAATGAATAGAGAATTGTGGATCTTGAGGGTTGTTATATCTTAAATCATAGTCCCAATAAGGTTCATAAACTAATAATCCAAAGGTTTGACCGAGCTCCATAATTTGATTTTTACGAAGAATAGTTTAAAATTATTCTAAGTTCTTTCTTTTTCATTTTCCTTTTCTTTATAGTCACTTATTCTTTTAATAAGTGCTTGCTAATAGTTAACAAAGGTAAAGTATATCGAGATGATGAATAGAGAATTCGTCATCTTTGTTCCTTCATTTTGGCTTAAAATATCTTATAAACACATGTAAATATCACTAATTCTCATCTATTAATAAACTAACATCACCTATAATCTTGTACTATTATCATTATTGTAACAAAATAAAGAATAAAGAAGAAAAGATAAAGAAAGAAAAAGGTTGAATATATGTATAATAAATACAAATTGATCCTGACATAGAGAGTAGGTCAAGTATTGACCTAATCGACAAGGAACAAAGTAGGAGGAGATAGGATCCTTAAATTACAAGTTTCTTAGAAAACCAAGTACACAATGTACATATTCATCTCTTACATTATGAATCAACCTAAAATAGAAATATTTTCTTCTTGAAACTTGTACATAAAAATGTTCTTTAAAAAATAAAAATATTTACAAAAATAAATCATGTACATAAAAAAAGGTACACCATTTAGAAAAAGCTATACAACTAGAATTAAAAGCTTAACATCGTCTCCATATGAACTTAAAATGATGCAATACAATAAAATAATCTTTAAATGAAAGTATTTTCATAAAATTTGGAATTAAGATGTGAAATTCAACCTTTTGGGGGTGTTCTTGTACCTACACAACTATTTATTACGTGCATTTATATTATTTTTTACATTTTTATACATATTATATTTTTAATATTTTGTAAAATATTACATTGTTTATACAAAATATAAAAATAAAAAAGTTAAAAAGAACAAAAAATATGTATATTTATTATATATGTATAATGTACCTTATATTGTATATATCACGATTTATTAGTGCCAATAAATATTTTTTTAAAATAAAAAAACGTATTCATAACCTTTAAATTATATTTAAATAAATAAAATAAAAAAATATTGTGTATATTTGTAAAAATAAATAATGAAAAATATGTGTACATTGTATTTATGTAATTTATATTTGTAAATACATGTATTATATTTATTGAACTATGTAAATTAAATTATTTAATTTATTAGAAATCACCCAAATAAGTTTAATAAATTATAAACATTTTCAATAAGTTTAATTTAAAGTCATTTTCATTTTCAATTTTATTTTTATTTATTTCTAATATTGTAATTATTTTGTCATGTAGTGCGTGGATTTATTAGCATGGATCAATTGTCGCCCTAGGCCCACATATTTTTCCTAGCCCACCTCCGTCTCCTCTTTTTCTCACCCGATCCACACATCCATTCCACCCAAATTATTTGTCTGATTAGCCACTTCGCATCACCGATCCACACCCATTTAATCTCTCATTCGGTTAACTTCATTTCATACTGAAAATTTCATTTGAACTTCCATCTTTTCTCTCGCTTATAAATAAGTCTCTAACTCTTTCTTCGTAGGATGATCCATATTTTACTACTTGTTTCCCTGAGCTTGAGATGTTGAATGGATTGGCAGGTGAGATGAGCTTTATCTCCAACGAGCAGGAGTGCGAGAGAAGGCGTAATTGACAAGATCTAGGTATCGGTGCCGAGGCTCATTAGAGATCTGTCGTGTGAAGCTTCCATGCAGCCTATTGAGGTGATAACCATCCCGGATCTTTCCCTTCTCCTTTCAGGTAATCGTAGTGTAAATATAGATTACAATCTTTTTTTTTATGTTGTTTTGATTTCTACTCACTTTAGTTATGTATCATAAGGTCCCATTCCAGCCTCCGATCTGCTCGATCGTAGGTCCATACCTCTGAGTTTAGATATGATCCAAATAGCAAGTCCACTCTGATTTGATTCCTCTTCTTCATCACTGCTTCCCGCATAATGTAACACTCACATCCAAACCACTGATTCTAAACATGAATCTTACCCTACTTAGGTCTTTGTGACGAAAAATCCAATTAATGTCGAGTGAGCCCAGATAAATCCGCTAATCACGGATCGGATTCCATTCAGATGCAATTAACCAAAATCGATCACATTGTAACTCATGTTACAGAAAAATCCTGTGACGTAATCCAGATAACGATGGGATCATAGACCATCACTAATTCCATCTCAACGAATCAGAACCAACGTAATAGCATTCATCGATCGGAGGTCATTTGACTTATTTTAATCGTAAAATTTAACATGGAAGTTGGGATCGTATTCTCTTTATTTCTTACTCATCCAATATCGGAAAAATTTGGATATTAGACTCATCTGTATCGTCACTCTGAGATAGTTGAAACATACCATTACATGCCCGAATAGGGATTCTGGGTGGCAATGATGATAATTTCAGCATTGCAACAAGGATAGAAATGAAAGTGAAAAAAATAAAAAAAATAAAACTCACACCTCCCATCCTCAATTCCCCCCAACGCCTACCCCATGCGCACCCTGACCCCTTTTTTTTTCTTGTTTCCAACAGAACCCAACCCTCGACAACCTTCCCCTCTCCATTTCTCCACCACTGTCTAGCCCCCTTCTCCCTACTCCCTCGCGCTCTGATAAGCACTGCAGCAACCCGACGATGCTCTGGCCCGAGGATGGTCAGCATGAGCTCTCCACATCATTCCCTAACTTGCCATTCATCCATTGCGATGGCACAAAGGTATAAGCCAAACTTACTCAATTACTTCCCTCCATGTATTTCCACACATTTTTGTTCACCTATGGATGTTAAAGTAGAGATATAGATGGTATAAAGTGAGGATTTGGTAGAGTTTGATGCATAGCTTGATGGTGGTGATAGTGCCCACCAAGAGTTCGATGAAAAATCTCAACAAGGTTGCACGTTATTTACCTGTGATAAGGCTTGGGAGAGAATCCTGTGGATGCATATAGGCGTATAGGTGTGTGCATATACGTGGACACATGTGCGAGTGAGTATGAGCATGCGGGCTTGTGCACATGTGTGTGTGTGTGGACATTTGTTGCATCATTTCTTGATCTTTATGAATCTCACTGATAATGTTTTGCATTTGTCTGCCTCACATTGAAATGAAATAGCCCCCTTTAGCATTCTTTGCCATGCTTAATAGAGGATATATCATACCCACATGCCTAAAGCATACAATTGTTATTATACTTCAATTGTCATACAATGATATTCTACACACCTTTTGCTATGCTTCTACAAATGGTTCTTAAAATTTATTTCGTATACATGTAGTTTACAGTACTATGACATGCATAACTTGAATTTATATTTAGTTGGTTTCATGCAATTCTATTGTATAGAGGTTACATTACTTCATTTTTCATTACTCAGTGGTTACTATACATTACTATGCCTATAGTTCACACTTGCATACTTGTCAATCAGTTTCTTGCTTGCTTAAATTGATAAATTTATCAATGCAAATTTCTTATTACATGACTTTCTATCACACATATGTTACTCTGCATTACTTTGACAGTAGTTCTTATTTGCAAATTTGTTACAGAATTCTTTGAGTTTCTTATCTTGATAAAGTTATGATCTCTTATATCGATCCGCCTCTTAGTAATGTTGCCCTTATTGTCATTTGAACATCCAGAAATCAATTCATATTTTTGGTGGACATACAAGGGGATCTTTTTAACAGTATACATGATAGCATTTTTATAGTTGTCTTTTTATTGTGCTTTCTCTTTCTTCTACCATACCTTAGAGGTACATCTATTAAACACTTAGTTCTTTTTTGATACAAGTTATGCTATATGGGGCTTGATGCTTTTTCTCAACATTTTATTAGAAATGTTTACCTTGTGGAATGCATTGATTCTTATGGTGGCACGAGATTATGTGTGGCTTATTATATTATTGTGAATGCTATTCAACTCACGAAAATTTTTCCCTACATTTTTGTATTCAACGCAAACTATCATGAATTAAATCTCGCAAATGATTGTGTAAATGAGTAGCGTGGATCCCGGAGTGTTGCAGGATGGTATCATAGCAGAGGTACCCCGCTACACACATTCACAGTAATTCCAATCACATTGAGTTATTGGATAGCGACAGTCCTTCGACTTGTTGCAAGTCTGAAAGGGAATGAATGACATTCAAATTGAATAACCACATATGTCACCAATAATCCATCTTTTGCATCTAATGTCCATATAGTATCTCAAGAAGAGAAAAGTACAATCAACTGTCCTTGAGAACTCCAACTTCAGGAGGCCGCATAGACATATGTAGAGTGTGGATAGGTCGAACATTGTCCGAGCGAGGCAGGGACAACTTCATGTAGTGACTCAGAAGCAGGAACATTCAACAACTACTATAGTGAAACGTATGGTCTCAGTCTTAGGCCACCCTTTCCATGTTTTGTTTGATTCTGGTGTGACTCATTCGTTCATCGCCTCGAGATTATTAGCTTCATTGGGTAGAGATGTAGAGGCCATAGAACCTCCATATTACATTCGTGGTCCAAGTGTCTAATTGTTCATGATTAGATTGATGGTCAGAGGTCTACCAGTGTTGATTGGTGGTCATGAGATGACCATGGACTATCTTTTACTATAGCTTGATGAGTTTGACCTGATTTTGGGTACATATTGGTTATTAGTACATCATGTTGTGGTTGACTTCTTTTTTTAGACAATTGTCTTCAGAATTCCATTTGCTCGAGTTCACTTTTGAGGGTACTTACGTGAGTCCAAAAGGAGTAAATCTCGATATTCAGAGCTTAGAGACTCATTGACCTGGAATGTGATACATTTCTTGCCTTTGTTCAAGAGGCACCTAAGACAGAGCCGATATCCTAGGACATCAGGGTGGTGTTAAACTACCCTGATGTGTTCCCCAATGACATGCCGGGTTTGCCGTCTGAGAGAGAGAGAGAGAGAGATTGAGTTTGAGACCATGTTGTTGCATGATACACAACTAATCTTGATGGCTTTATACCGCATGGCACTGGCCAAGTAAAGAGAGTTGAAGGTGCAGTTGTAGGAGCTACTTGACTAGGTTTTTGTGAGACTGAGCAGTTAACCTTGGGGTGCTCCCATCCTCTTTGTCAAGAAGAAGGGTATATCCATGAGGCTATGCATTTACTACCGACAACTAAACAAGAGGATAGTGAATAATCATTATCCTCTGCCACACATTGATGACTTGTTTGACCAACTATAGGATCTTCAGTGTTTTCGAAGACTGACCTTCGATCCGACTACCATTAGTTGAGAATTTGAGAATCTGACATCCCAAAAACAACGTTTAGGACTCGATATGGGCATTACGAGTTCATCGTGGTGCCGTTTGGGCTCACGAATGCCCCTACCGCATTCATGGACGTGATGAACATGATCTTCCATCGTACCTAGACAAGTTCACGATCTTTTCATTAATGATGTGTTGATATATTCTTGGAGAAGTGGGACCATGAAAATGGTTTGAAGGTAGTCCTTGACAGGCTTCGATAATATAAGCTATATGCCAAGCTGAGAAAGTACGAGTTTTGGTTATCCCAGGTATCATTCCTTGGGCTTATCGTTTCTGGTGCGAGAGTCATAGTTGAGCCTATGGACATTGAGGCGATTATGTATTGGGAGCAGCCTAAGACACTCACTTATATCCGCAGTTTCCTTGGACTGGTGGGTTACTTTAGACGCTTTGTCAGTGACTTTTAAGAATTTCTCTTCCTTGATGAAGTTGACACAGAAGGGAGTTCCTTTTGTATGGAATGATTCTTGTGAGAATTCTTTAAGGACATTGAAGGAGAGGTTGATGACTTCTCCCATTCTTGCACTTTCATAAGGTACCCAGGACTACGCAGTTTGCACAGATGCATTAGGAGATGGTATGTGAGTAGTATTGATGCAACGAGGGCATGCCATTGCATACACATCATGTAAGTTAAGGCCACATGAACATAGTTACCCCACCCACGACTTGGAGTTAGTGGCAGTTGTCTTCACCTAGAATATCTAGCACCACTATCTCTATGGGGGTGAAATTTGAGATTTTCATGGACCACAAGAATTTAAAGTACATTTTTATTAGGATTTGAAAATGAAGTAGCATAGATGGCTCGAGATGTTGAAGAAATAAGAATACATGATCGTTTACCACCCTGGTGAGGGAAACATGGTGACAAAAGATGCTCTTAGCAGGAGAGCTCATGCAAAAGGAATGCCGAACTGGTTGTATACTTGGGACATGCTTGCAGCATTGACTATGTGGCATCCTCATGAGAGCGCATCCATATCTACTGTCATGCCTCCACGATTCAACGCCTTATGGGATCGCGTGGTAGAAGGTGAGAAGACAGATCCTTTGATCAGAGACAAATACATTTGTGCCATCAATGATGAATGAGATGATTTTGTGGTAGCAGAGTCCATTGTGGAAGGCCGACCAGGTCGTCATGCCTGATGATGAGTAGTTGCATAGAGATATCCTTGATGAGGCACATAATTCATTATTGCCTATTCATCCTTATAATACAAAAATGTATCGTGATATGCACGAGCATTTCTTGTGGGAAGGGATGAAGAGCGATGTGACCCGCTATCTTAGTGTGCTTGACTTGTCAGATGGTCAAGGCAGAGCCCATGAGACCTCTAGGGTTGCGGCAGTCTTTCCCCATTCCAAAGTGGATGTAGGAGAGTCTTTTGATAGATTTTGTCATCGAACTACCCAGGATACTAGGAAGCCATGATGCTATTTGAGTCGTTGTTGACATGTTAACCAAGTCAACCATTTAATATATGTCAGCATGACTACACTCCATCTTAGTTGTCTAGGTTATATGCTCAAAACATTATCAAGGTTCATGGTATACCTCGAGAGGTAGTGTCTGATAGAGACACGAGGTTCACTTATCACTACTGGCATCAATTCATGTAACATTATATACAGAGTTGAAGATCAGCTCCGTTTACCATCTGTAGACCGATGGACAGAGCGAGCACACCATTCAGATGCTTGAGGACTTGTTACATGCATGCATTCTTGAGTGGAAAGGGTCCTAGAAGTCCACATGCTTTTGATGGAGTTTACATACAACAACAACAACCACCACCATTCTAGTATCGACATGGCACCCTTCAAGGCCATATACGGGTGGAGATGCTCAGTGAGCGTGAGGTAGATGGCCATGCTCTCTATCCCATGGATATCATGGAGGAGACTGTGAAGGCTGTTGACCTTGTGATGCGAAGGCTTCTAATGACATAGAGCCGCCAAAAGAGCTATGCAGATTGGTAGAGGATAAATTTGGAGTTCCGGATAAATCAATACTCTTCTCCCACCACTTTTCAATTATGATTTTTCCTTCTTCGACTTAATCATATATGCTAGTGGATTTTCTGTGAATACAAGTGAGCGACTCGATATTTTTACAAGTATCTGCCATGAAGGGAGTGCAGAGATTCAATGTTCATGGAAAGTTGACGCGATGATACGTTGGCCCGTTCGAGATCATTGCCTATGTGGGGAAGGTGGCCAATCGAGTGGCCCTTCCTTTACGCCTATCAACCATCCATGATGCGGAGAGTCTAATGAGGATACTTGATAGTGCTGTAAAGAAGCTTCGCAGCAAGGAAGTTCCCCTAGTTAAAGTTCTATGGCTACGATAGGGTGTCGAAGAGGCAACATGGGAGACCAAAGCAGACATGCAGGAACGGTACCTGCAACTCTTCCCAGGTAACTCTCATTAAAAGACCACTTGATTCTATGCTTTATGATATGGATTGTTTTCCCCTTTGAGTTTTTATGGATTCGAAAACCTTTGAAGTTTTTATGGAGGCAAACCATAGATGAGACCTAGGTAGAGAATCTAGTTCCAAACCACCTGATTTCAAACCCAAAACCGACCTGACTTCGGTCCACGTGACAAAAAATATGATTAATGTTGAGAGAGACTAGATCGATCCACAGATCAGAGATCAAATTATGTTTAGGTATGATTGACCAAAACCGATCGCATTGTACCTCATGTTGTAGAAAAATCCTACGATGCAATCCAAACACTGATGAGAGCAGATACTATCACTAATTCTGTCTCAAGAAATTGGACCCAATGGAATTGACCATTAATTGACTGGAGGTCATTTTCCTGTTTTAATTGTAAAATTTAATGTGGATGTAGGAACTGTATTCTCTCGATCTCTGGACTCATCCAATGTTGGAAAAATATGGCTATTGGACTCATTTGTATCATCACACTAAGATGGTTAAAACATGTTGTTACATGCCCGAATTAGGGATGGTAATGGTGATGATTTGAGAATTGCATCAAGGATAGAAGTGAAAATGAAGAAAATAAAATAAACAATAAAACTCATACCTTTCCTCCCCAATTCTCCCCCAACTCTTCCAGCGCCTAACCCTATGGATAGCTTGTTGGTGGTAATAATGCCCACCATGTGTTCACGAAATTTCTCAACAAGGGTTGTATATTATTTACATGTGATAAGGCCTGGGAGAGAACCCTATGGATGCATATAGTAGTATAGGAGTGTGCATATACATGGACACATGTGTGGGTGAGTATGATCATGTGGACGTGTGCACGTGTGTGTGCGTGTGGACATTTGTTGTATCATTTCTTGATCTTGATGAGTCTCACTTATAATGTTTTGTATTTGTCTGCTTCACATTAAAATGAAATAGCCCCCTGGAGCATTCTTTGTCATGCTTAATAGAGGATACAACATACACACATGCCTGAAGCATACCGTTGTTATTATAGTTCAATTGTCATACACTGATATTATACGCGCATGTTGCTACACTTCTACAAATGGTTCTTAAACTTTGACTCTTATAGATGTACTTTACAGTAGTATGACATGCATCACTTGAATTTTTATGCAGTTGGTTTCATGTAATTCTATTGTACAGATGTTACATTACTCCACTTTCCATTACTTACTAGCTACTTGATGAATATCCATCCATTCACCTTTATTACTTTACTTATCTTTAAAATCCTAGTTAAATGCATGTAAATATATCTAACTTGTAAAAATTACCACTCTGGCCTCTGCCTGTAAATAATGCTTTAATACATGTTTTTAAATACAAAATAAATGAATAAAGAAAAGAAAAATAAATTATTGCAAATAATGACTGGTCCTAAACCCCGAGACTATGTCATTATTGACTTGGATGATAAGGAATAAAGTAGGGGAGATAAGGGGATAGAAATACAGACAAAAGGGTACCATAACCTAGAAATCCTAGGCGACTTGTACACTGTATATAGATAAAGCTTTCACTAATTTATACACACTCTTTTACACTTCAAGTAAAAATATTTTCAACATTAAACATGTACATAAAAATACGTAGAAAAAGATAATATTAATTGTACATAAAACAAGTACAAGGTGATTGGGACACACACATGAAAAAGCTGCAAACAGAACTTCACATATCCATATCTTCTCCATATGAACTCAAAATGGACCAAACTCACATCTATTGTACTCTAAATTAAATTATCTATCTAACGAATGTAATTTCATTAAAATTGAAGTTAAGATATAAAATTTGGCTTTTAGGGTCCCATTGTATACTTTACTTATATATTTTCATACATTAAGTTCATTCTTTGTATTTTTACTCTTTCCTTATTTTTGATATTTGTAAATATTATTTGAATTACATTAAAACTATGAACATAAAAAGAAACCATCCAAATTTCATTAAAATAGGTAATATATAGTATAATACATAAGTAAACTATACATATATTATACATACTCATATTTATTTATGTGTAAAAATAAAGTCAGAAAAATAAAATAAAAATATCTAAATGTATAATTAAATATATTAAATATACAAATTACAAATATAAAATAATTAAATTTAAAATAAAAATCAAATACACTATATATGGGCAATTACACCTATAATCACACTTGTAAAAATTAACACATAATAAACTAAAATTATCTAAAAATATTACATAAAATAAGATACAACTTTCATGTTTTAAGAAAAAATTAATAAAATCATTTTCTATTTTATTTATATTTTATTTCTATTTTTATCTCTAGTTTTTTCCTCTAGCACCCGACGTAGCCCAATCAAGTGCGGGCCTTATTTGACCTGCCGATCAACTATACCCTCATCTAGGCCTAGATGTGTCAGAGCATTGACCCCCATCTTCTCTAATTTGTCTCGCCCAATCCTTGCATTTTTGGGCTCGATTCCTTTTGCAAATTTGTTCCTCCTTCATTGGGCTTTCACACCAAGTGATTTTTCAGACAATGGAGCATTGATGCACCCGCAAACACTAATTGAAGTCGTCTCCCAATTTAGTTTCTCCTCTAATCTCCATTTGAAGTTGATCCGTTTTGACCCATCTTCATCTGGAGCATCTCTAGTAATAATAGGTGCATATCTTGAGACTTAGGCATGGAGAAGGAAGCGGAGAGACGCGATCCAAGCCTCGTTGTACTTGCTTCGGTGAAGCTCTCCTGCTCCCTAGTGCCTAGGTCAGAGTAGCTCTTTTCTTTGCTCTTTCGATTCCTAGCAGCAATAGTAGGATAGTGTATCCTTTTATTACGTTTGATTTCATCTTTTATTTCATAAAATATAAAATCATAGTTCGTCGAAGCTGCTGCTCCGACCTATGTTCGTCGCCGTTTCAGCCCCTTTTTCGACCTGCTGAGCATCCCATTTCCTACAACCTTCTCTTTTGAACATCCAAGACCCTGCCAATTACCTTGACCTTGCACTAGTCAGGAGATCAAGGTATCCACCTCTGCCGCATGCTAGAGACCTCTACTCTAATTCATTTCACTTAGTTTTAGCTTGAAATCTACCCATGAGCTTCATATTTTCGTTTGGAAGTTAACCCTAGAGGTTCCGACACATGAGGGTCCCATTCGAATCAATTTTTGTTCGATTGAAGGTAACCTCAGAGCTCTGAATTCCCAAGACTTCCAGGACCCCATCGATGGGTCCCAGAACTTGCTGATCCCACCTACTGATATGAATGAGCAACAACTCCAATTTGCACTAGCAACAACCCTTTCATGTGGACAGAGTCACATGTTTTGGCTGATCGAAACAACGGGGAATAAGTGTTCTTGCCTGTTCTTCCACCCAGTTCCAGCACCATTTGATCAAGCCTTCATCCCATGTGGAGAAACAATTGTCAGACTTACTCTCCCTACACCGTCAGATCAAACAACTGGGTTCTAATCTCAGCCCTCCGTGAGAAGTGGTAGCGCGCAGTCAGGGCACGACCCGTGTCAAATGAGTCAGATCTAACCGTTCGTACATGTACGTGGGGGATATTTTGCATCCACTACCATCCATTTTTTGTATTTATTTTTAGTTATTAAACTTTCAATATAGTTCAAATATTTTTGTAATATTTACTCTTTGGTCCCTAAGCTTTTCTTATTTGCACTTTAGTCCAATCCACATCACCTCACTTGCTTTGTACAAGAGAGGTGATTGGGTATTTTTTGAAGACACCTCCTGTGTTTGTGTTATCGTTTAGTCCAAATCATTTAAATATTAGTGTAATATTTTTGTGGAAAATTGCAATCGGAACCTGAAACTTTTTTGATATAGCAAAAATACCCCTGCTAGTACGTTTAATATTGATATATTTGGGATTTTTGCATGTATACCTCTGGACTTTTGTAGAGTGTTATAGAATACTTCAAACTTTATTTAAGGTACATTTAGGTCCCTGTTAGCACATGTAATTTTCTTTCTTGTATTTGCATTATAAAAATAACTCAGCCATGGCCGATCCCAAGCCCGGGTAAATGAGGAGGGTTGCGTTAGGTAGCCAATAGCCAGCGTAAAACAGTCAGAGATAATTTCCTAAATAGTACTTTTTTCCTAAAAAATACTATTTAAGAAGTTTCCTCATGACAGTCGGATCTTTTCAACATGGATTTAAGCAAACATACATATTTCGTTGGGGCATTCCCTTCTTGTGACGCGTTGCATCGCCCGAATGCAATGAAAAATTGGCAAGGACCGCTACATCGCAGCATGGAAGTAGTTCAATATTTGCAAGGATTCTCGCATGAGGAACACATGCAGGTAATTCAGCTAGTTCCGCTCCATCACCACCCGGATGCAGTCCAAAATTTACAAGGGTTCTCACATAATGGATGCATGTGAGTAAAGAAGTTAGTCTAAGTTAGTCCAAAAGAGATTACAATGGAAGTTGCGGATTGGTGGTTGTAATATTGACACTTTAACTGGAAAGTTGATGGAGATAGTTGATACGATGGAAAGAAGGAAGATTCATATACTATGCCTTCAAGAAACTAAATGGGTTGGAGAGAAAGCAAGGAGATTGAGAAGACAAGCTTTAAACTTTGGTATTCATGTAAAGATAAAGGTAGAAATGGTGTTGGAAAGGTTGTTCATAATGATTTGAAGGATTGTGTGGTTGAGGTGAAAGGATCCAGGGATCGAATTATTTTGCTAAAATGATGCTTGAAGAAGAAATTTTGAATATCATATCAGTTTATGCACCATAAATTGGTTTAGATGAAAGGACTAAACAAGCTTTTTGGGAGGATTTGGATAAGAGTCTACAAGGAATCCCAACAAAGAGATATGATTTGCCTCGGTGGAGATATTAATGGACATGTGGGAAAAGATGCCTCAGGGTATGCTAGTGTTCATGGAGGACATGGTTTTGGGGATAGAAATGAAGAGGGAAAAGCCATCCTGGATTTTGTAATGGCATATGATCTTTTCATAGCAAACACTCTCTTCAAGAAGAGGGAGGAACATTTAATTACTTATAAGAGTAGCCAAGCAGAACACAAATAGATACTTTGCGTTGAGGAGAAGAGATAGGCTATGTTGTAAAGACTACAAAGTAATCCCGGGAGAGAGTTTGACAACCCAACATCGTTTGTTAGTCTTGGATGTACAAATTAAAGGGTTGGTAAAGAAAAGGAGGGTTTTTAAGATAAATAGAACTAGATGGTGGAATCTTCCACTGAAGCAAGCGAGCTTCAGGGAGAAGTTTTAGAGGACTTATCTTGGGATTATAGCGGTAGTGCAACGAGATGTGGGAGGCAGTAGCATCTTGTATCCGAAAGGTAGCCAAAGAGACGCTAGGCGAATCAAAGGGGAGGAGCTCCATGTCAAAAGGAGGCTTGGTGGTGGAGTGAAGGGTGCAAAAGAAGCTGAAAAAAGAGCTTGCTTTGAAGCTATGTCTAAGGATAGAACAGAGGAAACTGTCACAAACTACAAAATAGTGAAGAAGGAGGAAAAGAAGGCCGTAAGCGAAGCTAAGTCAAAAGCTTATGATGTTTTGTATAAAAATCTCGACTCTAAGGAGGGACAGAAGGATATATTCAGGCTGGCTAAAGCAAGAGAAAGAAAAACCAAAGAACCTTTCTCAAGTGAGATGCATTAAGGACGACGAAGGTCGCGTGCTTGTTACTCAGAAGGATATAAAGACTAGATGGGAGCAATACTTCCATAAACTTTTCATTGGGGAAGGAAATAGAGATATCACTTTGGGTGATCTAGCTTGTAGTGAAAGTTACTTGAATCGTGCATGCTATAGACGGATACAAAGAAAGGAAGTAGAGGAGGCTTTGAAGGTTATGAGACCTGGAAAAGGTGTATGACCAGATGACATCCCTGTAGAAGTATGGAGAGTTTTAGGTGAGCATGGTTTGACTTGGCTTACGAATCTATCCAATTGTTTGGCGAAGCAAGAAAATGCATGAAGATTGGAGGAGGAGTATCGTGGTGCCTCTTTATAAGAATAAAGGAGACACTCAAAATCATTCAAATTATAGAGGTATCAAGCTGATGTGTCACACTATGAAAATTTGGGAACGTGTGATCGAAAGAAGGTTGAGGCAAATTTCCAATGTAAAAGAAAAACCAATTCGGATTCATGCCAGGTCGCTCAACAACTGAAGCCATCCATTTGCTGAGGAGAACAATGGAGATTTATAGAGCTAAAAGGAAGAACCTCCACATTATCTTATTGATTTCGAGAAGGCTTATGATTCCGTCCCACGAGAGATATTGTGGAGAGTGTTGGAGAAGAGACAAATACCTGTCCTATACATTAAACTCATAAAGGACATGTATGATAGGGCTTTATCTTGTGTAAGGACCCCGTCTGGGAAGACTGGATATTTTGACATCAACATTGGTTTACATAAGGTTCTGCTTTGAGTCCATTTCTTTTTACTTTGATTATGGATGAGTTGACCAATCACATTCAGGATGAGCTACCTTGGTGTAAGATACTTGTTGATGATATTATGTTAATTGACGAGACTAGAGATGGAGTAAATGAGAAGCTTGAGGTATGGAGACATGAGTTGGAGCTAAAGGATTTCGTATAAGTAGGGGCTAAGACGGAATATATTGAGTGCACCTTTGATGGAATCAATGGTGAAGGAATTGAGGTGAAGATTGGTAATGATAACATTCAAAAGAGAGATTCCTTTAGATATCTGGGATCTATTCTGCAACATGATAGGGAAATTGATGGAGATGTTACTAATAGAATAATTGCAGGATGGCTAAAGTGGAGAGGAGCCTCTGCTGTTCTCTGTGATAAGAAAATTCCTTTAAAGATTAAAGGAAAGTTTTACAAAGTAGCCGTGAGACCTGCTATGCTTTATGGATCTGAATGTTGGCCTGTGAACCATAGACATGTGTAGATAATGAATGTAGCAAGAAATGAAAAAGCTAAGGTGGATGTGTGGACACACACGTAAAGATCGGATTCGAACGATGCAATCAGAAAGAAAGTTGGCGTAGCTTCGATCGAGGATAAGATGCGAGAAAACCGCTTAAGATGATTTGGACATTTGCAAAGAAGATCAGCTGATGCACCAGATAGGAGATGCGAGTGCTGGGATGTGGAACCGGCTAAGAGAGGGCGAGGACGACCCAAGAAGTGTTGGAAAGAGACCATACGAAAGGGTCATAGTGTGGATATAAGCCCGGGATTGGCCCAAGATAGATCTGAATGGAGGTGAAGAATCCATGTAGCCGACGCTACTTAATTGTGGGAAAAGGCTTTGTTGTTGTTGTATTTGCATTATTAAAAATAACATTTTACATTAAAAATTATAGGAAAATTATCTTAAGTGCTTGATAGCATTATACATCACATATATTTTTCTTGATGAATTAAAACTATTTTCTTATTAACAAAAATTTAAAATAGTGCATTTTACCTATTTTGCATTTAAAAGTTTATAAATATTTTAAAAAATCCAAAAAATTCCTATGTGTTTATTCATCTATTTTTGATTTTCTGGCCTTTTATTTTTCCTAAATATTACCAACAAGTATTAAAAATTAAAACCCCAGAAAGCTTATAAAAATCATTAAAACCCCAAAAATATTGTATCTAATTTCTCATTTTTTTTCTATATATATATTATTGATTAGAAATAGTTTTGAGAATTTTAAGATATTTGTCTATTTTTAAATACTAAAGCAATGCATCCTTCTGTTTAGTGTTTTTAATCAATTAAAAATACATAAAAATGTGCAAAAAATTATAATAAAATCCACAAAATTAGAGAAAAAAATTAAAAACACAAATCATCTTTTGTTGAAAATTTTGAGTACATATAGTTATATTATAAATAGAAACCCTATTTATTCAATATATGTACTATATTACTTATCATTATTTATAATTAATATTATTATAAATACCTTTTATATATTTTTAAATACTTTAAAAAATAAAAAGTAGTATTTTTATTTGCATTTACTGAATTTTTATATATTATTATATATATATATCTTATATAGTATTTATATTATACATTATATTATATATAGATATATATACTTAGTCCACCTTTATATATAAAAAAAAGAAAAATAAAAATCAGAAACATATAGAAGAAATAATATTTAAAAATAAAATGTAATTAAAATCCCACAAAAATTAGAAAAACCTTGTAAAAATAGACAAATATTTGTTGATTTTCTCTTAGAATGGTAATTTTTGTGTCTATCTCTACTGCTCCTTTGTAGCTCGACCCCTACACTTGCGTACTATACATACTTATTTGTAGAGTATAATAAATTTTAGCTCACTTGCCTTTATTGAATAATCATTGTTGTGGGTTAATTGCTGATGTTAAGTATTGTGAGAGTGGTCGATACAATGATTGTCGGATCCAATTTGTTGGACATCACATGCCCTCTTAGACCAGACGTTAGACACCCTTTATCCCAGTGTTCATCATTACTCTATATTAATGTGCCTCTAATAAATCACTGGCATGTTTGTCAGTCAGTTTCTCCCTTGCTTACATTGATAAGTTTATCCATGCTTACATATATCTGCCTTTACTCTACTTGCCTTTGATCCAACCAGAACCTCTGGAGCCCCATTTATATTTTATTAATATATTGCATTAAGATTCCATTAGTTCACACATTCCACTTCCCAGTCTTCAATTGTTATGCAATTATATTATATACCTTAGTTGCCACACTTACTATGCTTTTGATTCTTGAACGTCTAGATGCTATAAAGTTAGTTTTATATAGTTCTGTTATACACATTTCATATTATATGACTTTCTATCACTCATGTGTTACTCCATATTACTTTGACAATAGTTCTTACTTTCACATTTGTTACAAAGTTCTTTGACTTGCTTATATTGATAAAGTTATGATCTCTTCCATCGATCCGCCCCTTAGTAATGTTACCCTTGTTGGCATTTGAAAATCTTGAAATCAATTCACATTTTTTGGTGCATAGACAAGGGCATTTTTTGACAGTATACATGATAACATTTTTATAGTTGTCTTTTTATTGTGCTTTCCCTCTCTTCTATCAGAACTTTGAGATACATGTATTAAACACTTAGTTCTTTTTTTGATACATGTTATGCTATATGGGACTTACTGCTTGTTCTAAACATTTTGTTGGAAATGTTTACCTTGTGGAATGTATTTCTTCTTATGGTGACATGTGATTTTGTGTGGCTTATTATATTCTTGTGAATGTTATTCAACTAGCGAAAAATTTTCCCTACATTTTCGTATTCGTCGCAAACTATCATGAATTAAAGCTCACGAATGATTGTGTAAACGCAAAACTCAGATTCCGGGATGTCACATGCAATCTTTCACCTCCCATCTTCAGATCGGAGCTTTGATTTGCGTCCTCCATTGTACATTATATATTTCACCCATCCATCCTCTTCCATTTTAAATTTCCCTTTGGAATAACTCCCAGACGAGGCTCGAAGCTTCGAGCTAGTCAATAATTGTGCATGAACTCATGTGAAGTATTTGGAGTGTAGACCAAGCTTCAAAACGAAGTTGATGCATTACTTAACTAAGTTCTCTAATCAATGAGATCTGTATCTTCATCGACTCTCAAATGGAACGGAATCATTGCATGAACGTATTGAAGCTCTTGTAGTAGAGATTTTAGCTACAACTCTGTAGATTTAAGAGATTGAAACTTCTTGAGGAGGATCTCAATTGTTCAACTAAAAGCTGTCAGTTTTGTTTGATCACGAGAGAAGCTTCCAGATCTTATCATAGCCGTCCTTCAATGCCTAATTTCAGACTGCCCAATTAGATCAAAAGGATGCATCCCAGCTGCAAGCCTTCTGAGGCAAAGGACATGCCTCATACGCCCTGATTGGTGATATTGCATCCTTTATCTACTTGTTTGGTTAGTAGCAAATAAGTCCTATTCTCATGTGATAATTGGAAATTTGTAAATATTTACGTGGCTTATGGTAATTGTAGTTAGGTCCTTGAACCTCGATATATACATGCGATCTCTTTACGTGGACTTTTATTTGATGAATTTGTAGTTTATGTCCAGAAACATTTATTCATGTTAATAAAACCACATAAAGTTTGGCTTTGTTGCAAAATAGTCCTTGTTCTAATGTTTTAATTGTTTGTTCTTTTATTGCTTAGATTTATTATTTCATATTATCCAAACATCCATTAAAATTATGATAAATACCTAATAATCTTATCTAGATCCAGTAATTTTAGTTTCGAACTTTCTTTGATTTGATATTTTTCAAAATACAAAACAACTCCGTTTTCACTATTTGTACTTTAAAAATATATAACAAATAAAAAATTGTTAGAAAAATTTTAGAAAAATTCTTGTATTTTATTTTCCATGTATTTTATGATATATACAAAAATTAAATATTTGCAAAAGTATAAAATAGAAAATTATAAAATTCAAATATTTGCAAAACATATAAAAGTCCCACAAACTCAAAGGAAAATCACAAAAATATGTTTATGTTCTTGTTTTAAAGTTTAATAAAAAAGCTTTGACAAAGAAATGTTTCCATATTTTTTGCCTTGTTTCTATTTCAAAATCACAAAAACAATAGCCTATTTTTCCTTATAGTTTTTTTCAACTTTAATATAATTTAAAATCCATAAAAATAGGGAAATACCGCAAAAATCACTAAGAAATACTACAAATACAAAACATTTTTTTAATTCTTAACCTTATTTCTTATATGTGAAAAATAAGAAAAGGCTTTTATTTCATACATATATAGTTTATTCATAAATTGTTTTGAAAATTAAAAATATTTAAAAATTTGGAAAATTAAAATTAGCTAAAAAATTAAAAACTAGAAAATTAAAAAATTTATTTTTTTTCAAAAAATTAAAACATAATAAAAAAAATGCAAAACTCATAAAATCATTCAAAAAGTTAAATATTGTAGAAAAATCCTAATCAATCGTTACCCACTTAGTTAAAGTTTGACTCCTTGAGTTCAACACTCCCATACTTAGTGCTATGTACAATTTCGAGGAATATAAATAAGAATTCAAAAGAGATTCACATTTCTTTTTCTGACGAGTTTGACTTGGTCGACACAACGACATCATCTAGTTTGTTAGACGATAGACCAAAGTGTTTTAGATATCGAAAGTGTACTAGTGGCATTTTCCAATTCATAGGGATACCATCGTATATTGATTTTTTAAAAAGCTAAATTGCATTGCATTATCCACCACTGAAGTAGAGTATATCGCAACTGCTTTAGCATGTTCCCAATTATTTGGATGCCCTCGTGCATTTCTCTCCGGTCCAACTCCTCCGTCAGGAGGTCAGGAAGCTTTGCCACCCCTTGACGAGCACAAGGGATCTTGGTGGAGCTATGGCTAACTTGCTGGAGATCCTTTTCTGCCGCCTCTCCCTCGATGGAGTATAAGCACATGCGCCATTGGATGGCTCCCCTGTAGTAGCCATCCATCGGCCAAGATTACGCCATGTCGCCCTCTCTGAGGTGGGTAGCTTGGGGGTTGAGACTCAACCACTGAGCCACTTGCTCCGGTCACGTAACCACCGAGCATGCCCCGCCCATCGAACCTAGTCATCGCATGCATGCCAGGACAATTTACATCTACACCCATCTAGTTCCTGAATCTACAAAAAGTCCCCCGCGCATAATGGCAAAATTACCACGGTCCCCAGCCAATTTTGCTATATTGCAAACAAGTCCCTCTGGGGACCTACTTATCATTATTTTATCCTTTTATTTCTTGAATTTTTATTACATTTATGCCCATGCATTGTTTACTTCATAACTTGAGCATTGTAGGTCCAAATTGCATAATTTCAGTGTCGTTGGTTCCTTATTTCATCATATATCTATTGTCTTAATTAATTTTCTCATCTTACACTAAATTAAATGTGATGCATTTTTAATGATTAATAGTGTGCTTTGCTCAAATTCTTGTCATTATATAGATGTTTGTTCGTAATTTTTACGCTCAATTCAACTCTGATTTCAAACCTTAATATGTGCTCATAATTTCTAGGGGATTTTTGTAATTAATATTTAGCATGCATATCCTTTGCACTTATTCATACACTATGCATTTCATATATTACAATAACATTGAAAAATCCATAAAAATACATTCATCATTATTTGCATTATTTGACTTGCAATTTATTCTACATCTGCACGAAGATATGAAAACAAGGATTTATTCACACATACTTATAATTGAGGAAATTTGATAAATAGATAAGGTAGTTCGTGTCTCTGTGTTCGACCTTGGTATACTTGTCAAGTATAAATTTTCCACAACATTCAAAGTGTGTAGTTTTTGCTGGCCGAAATTTGCATCCTACACCACGACAATTATCGATTCTTAAAGAGGCGGATTTCGTGTTCATCAAATGGTGTTGGTGTCGGGGACACGACTCACCTTTATTTTGTTTAATGTTTTATATTTTATGTTGAATATTTCAAAATTTATTGGGTTTTCTTTTCATGCATAATTTTTGCATCATTTCTACTAATTAATTTCCTTGTTATTTTTTCTAACGTTTCTCTTTTATGGCAGGGCCCAAGAAGATCAAGGACGCTTGATCTCCATGGAGGTGTGGAGTTGGGAGCTCCTGCTGAGAAGGTCGCAAAAGAATCGACGAAGAATTATAGGAGTTTTAGTCAGCCCTGTTACATTTGCATGTTGTAAAAAAATTTGTGTTGCATATGCATATTTAACGGTTCTCATTTGAGGGCTCGCATGATGTAAAAAAAGAAAAAGAAAAGAAAAGAAAGAAGTAGATCACTATATGAACTACCCCCCAAAATAGAAAAGAAAAAAAAGGTTTTTTTAAAAATATTAAAAATATACGAGCTATGGCTAAAGTAAATATACAATTAATATACGGTATACCCCCTATACTTAACATAAGGATTGTGGGCGACATGAAAATATACGACCTAAAAATATACAGTAATATTTGCACAAAGATTTGAAAATAAGGATTATTCACACATACTTCTAATTGACAAAATTTGATAAATAGATATAGTAGCTCGTGTTCCTGTGTTCAACCTTGGTAGACTCGCCAAGGATAAATATTCACGGCATTCAAAAATTGTGGTTTTTACTGACCGAAATTTGTCTCCTATGCTACGAAATTTCCCTGATTACTAAAGAGGCCTCTAAAAGAGATTAATTGAGCTCAATTTCCCAAAATTCATCTACATTTTATCAATTATCTTACATAACTATCATTCATGCATATGTAAAAAATAATTACATTTTATCACGCACAATTTCATAAAATAAGAAGCTAAAAATCCCTACCCAATTGACCTGTAAAATAAGCTAACTTCCTTGATTTTGAATTAATTCATGCTAACTCCAAATCACTGAAAACACCTCCATTGTGTACATATTACTAACAAGAATAAAAGAAAAAAAAATAAAAAAATGGCTAACAAAAATAAGTAGACTAGAAACCCAACCCTTAATTTCAAGTTTTTTGGACTGAAATGCTGATATCTTCTTCATACAACTTTCGTTTTAATCCTACTCACTTTTGAACTAATGTACATTCAATTATCTTCAAAATAAGACCAAGTTCAAGTAAATCGGAGCTCATATGAGAAAGCAGGGTTTTGGGACTCTTTTGTACATTGCATATTTTATATGTTTTTATCCTATTATTTTATGTACATATTTAACTCTCTTTAATTTATTTCTTTTTCATTTATTTTGTTTGAATAAGATCGAAATCAAAGAAACTAACCGAGTCTGAGTGTTCATTAATAGTATGTACAAAAGTTGTCTTTATCGTACTTTACTTTATTTTCTTATTTTATTAATTACTAAAAATTTAAAAAATTAGAGTAATGTGTAAATATTTATCTTTGATTTTGTCGTATTTTTTCTCGATTTTTATCTTATTTAAAAATGACAAAAACTCAACAATCAATGTATTAAATTTACATAGAGTACCCCTAGAAATACCTTTTTCATGCAAATGACCTATTTTGGTTTTAATCATTTCATCAAAGGTGTAGACTCATCGAGGTAAGAAACTATTGTGAGGAAAATTTTTTGATATGAGGTTGTTTGCTATTTCTTTTCTATTTTATTTTTATTTTATTTTCTGATTTTTTGTGGGGTGACACGTGGTAGCTCCGGAGCTGACACGTGTCACCCATTTCTGGGCTTATTTATATTTCACTTTTATAAAAAAAATCAAGAGAAATAATAAAAATATAAAAATAATTGTCACGTTGCACGATCTGTTACTGACCTATCTAAAGGGATAACACCTCAAAGAGTTGAGGAAGTGAATGCTAGAACTGCTTGCACTTGTGCATCAGTTACGAGAAGTTGAGTGTATGCTAGATGTGTACAAAAGCCAGATATCTGCCATGCAGTGTGATAGTAAAGTGTTACTAATCCTAATGTAGAGATAAAACACTTGATTGCAGTAATAACTATATCTTCAAAGACGACAAGACTTTCGAGATAGTGATCTCTGAGTCTTATCTTCAAAAGCTTAAGACTTTATAGATAATGATCTAAAAGGTCTTAACTGTAGATACCTTAGGAGATAGAGATCTCCATGAATAAAGGTATTCTGATAAGGATTATGAAAATACTGGTTATAACAATTATTATTCTATAGTGTCAAGACACTATAATAGCTTTAACAAGATTGAGTATTGGTTGCATAAGATGCAACATTCGCATTGGATGCAAGCACTGTTACTAGGAGATATGCAAGTTCCGTAAAAGGACATGGCGTAGTCTCTTGGGAACAGAGTGACTGATCAGCTTACCTAGCTATTTTCTAAATAGCCTATGATTGTTGCATGAATGCGGGTTTAAATGATTAACCCATTAATGGCTCTTTGGGTTAGTGGTAGATTGTTGGACATGCGAGCCCACGAGGAGCCATTATGCAATAAATGTTATTGCCAATATCATTCCCTTATCTAAAATGAAGAATAATTTATTTGCATAATAGTTCCCTTAGTACAACTAGGGATCTGTACCATGGCCATCTTAATGATCATACAAATGTTGATTCAATTATTGAATCTTATAGGCTGGTGCTTGGACGAATATCTAAAGAGTTAGATTGAGGACTCGTCAAGCACCGTCAAATGATTGTTAAGAGATGATCTCCATCCGGAGTAGGAGATGGCAATCCTTTCTCAATTAGGTTGGTATCTGACCGACCTCTTGATGCAGGTCCTCTACATAGGATTAGAGATTCGGAGGTGTTAGATAAGTTAGGTTAAAGATTTGACTTAGTGAGATCGAGATAACCAAAAACCTATGTTGTACGCTATCACGGTATAGGCACGCATCCTCTAACCGGAGACAGATGTACTACTATATGTCTGAGTATGTACATTTGGTAGACCAATAGGTTGACGACCTAATCAAGGTCTACACATCGACGTGCTAGTGTGCATACGTGGGCATATAAGTAATACGATCTCACAAAGGGATCATACAAGTTCATTACTGAACAGGAAGACATGAGCTCACTCATGAGATATTGGGAAGAATCAAATTCTGTGCACACTCGTCTCGCTTTGGAAGCTTGACTGAATTTGTAAGTTTGATATATACTTTTGGAAAGTATATGATCAAGACCTAGGTACGATATATGCTTTTAGAAAGTATATGATCGATACCAACTCCCAATGATCAAATGAGAAACTTACTGATAAAACCCTGAAGTAGATAGTGTAAAATTGATCTAATACTTCGGGTTTATTCTGAGTCCTCTAGTATGCAGGATGTACAGGTATTGGGAATACCTGTGGGTGATGTAATCATAAACGATTGTATAACCATGACACTTCCATTTCTAGGGAGTGATGAAACAGGTCTGGATTTTAGTGACTCCTCTCAGTAGAGAAGTAATATGATCTTGGTCCAAATGTTGGACATTGATCTGAATGTGATTCAGTTGCAATGAGAAGATTTGATTTGCGGTCATGATTTAATCAAGCATATATGGGAGGCTCGAGATCTGGATTTGAGATGTGATCTCAATATCCAAGTCACTATACATGGAACAATATAATTGCTTTGTCCTTATCTCCAAGTATCCACGGAGAAAACACATTATCCTTGAAAGAGTTCAGGATAATTTCATTGCTTATATATGTATCCGAGCACTGGGAAAGTGGATAATTAAATGTGATTTAATTATCATGAATAATATGAATTTGATTCATATTATATGGAGAGTTATCTAAGATAATTAAATGTGATTTAATTATCATGAATAATATGAATTTGATTCATATTATATGGAGGGTTATCTAAGATAATTAAATATGATTTTATTATCAAATATGTGAATAATGTGAATGTGATTCATATTATTTGAGAATAAGAGAATGGAGATCCAAGATGTTTAAATATGATTTAATTATCATAGATATGAATAATGTGGATAGGACTATCCATATTAATCATATATATTATAAATGTGATTTATAATAAATAAAGGAGAGCTATTTGTAATTTACATTTGGTAATTAAATGTTAATGTGAATTGGATTAACATTGGACATTAAATTGAAAATGTAATTCACATTTTATTTTGGGTAGTGAATATGATTCGCAAATTTCCAATGGCATGATTGCAATGTTCAAAAAATAATTATGGATTCTTTGTGTGAATAATTTACAACAATTGTTGTTATAAATAATGGAGACTTTCATACAAGATCTCGTGAATAAGGAAGAGGAGTGCCTCCTTCCTATTATAGAGTATGGACGTGGATTCAAGGTGTGCCGCCACCCCCTTTGTGGAAGGGAGCATGCCTCCTTCCTAAATCTGCTATATTGATTTGATTTAAATATTGATGATTTATTCAATATATATTTAATTTAATTAAATCAATTATTGCTGTGTTTTTAGCAACAAATCATGACAATTCAAAGAAACACAAATCAATGTGAATATTGGATTTGTGTTGCCCATGGATTGAGATCCATGGATTCCAAAAATTTATAAATAGAAGGGAACCCCTTACTCTTCAAATGATAATTAGAAAATAAGTCTCTCTCTCTCTCTTTATCTCTACATGCCCACTCTCTCTCTCTCTCTCATGTGGCCATACACCATGGATGCCCTAGAGGTATTCTCCATCACCGCAGCACTGTCATTATGATGCTTGATCGTTTGCTCGTGGATCTCCGTCTACTTGGGTGTGCCTTGCTCGTGAAGAAGACGTCGTATCTCATTTGTCGAGATCAGGAGATCTGTGGCTTAGATTATCAACATGGATTGTGAGAAACACGCATCTCATCCACGCGCTCGCAAGCATCTCCTCTGTCGGATCGGACTTGAGACAGGAGGTCTCTTTGTTTAGAGACTCGATCGCAACCATGCTTCAAGAGGTAATCCTATTACTTGTTTGTGGTTTAGACGAAACAATCCGAGAAGCATTCTTGGATTATGTAGTTTTGTCACTTGAAAAAATTTTAATTTCCGCTGCCTCGAGCAACTAGTGTGACTAGTCGCTTCCGATCGTATACGATGCGATTCTCACGCTTCCATGATGCGCTTAAGGATCTCACCATATCCTTTGGGCCACCCACTTGGAGTCACAAATATGGTATATAAACCCTTCTTTGCACCATTTCTCAGCTTCTTTCCTAACTATTTTCTGCATATTAGGGTTCAGTCTCCTATGGAACTCACGAGAAGGTATCATATTATCCTCTACATATATTTGGTGCGAGCAGAGAGTGGGGTTGATTTCCACGAGATCTGACACAATCCAACCAATGGTTTTGTGGTTTTTCTCAAGAACTTCTAGTAACCTGGACTCTGGTTCTACATTTAATTCCAAGATAATGATCACAGGAAATATCTCTTTGGGTCCCATAAGAAACACGTACTTGAGTGTAGGAGGAAGTGGTTTCAGCTCTGGCAAATCTGTATCATCGATTAGGTCTGGCTGAGTGGCATCTGAATTTGGCTCTGTGTTGGAGGAGGATGGATCAAACTGTGATGTGTTGACCACCAATTTTGTTGAATGGTGAGTCAGATCATCAAAGAAATGTGGTAATTTATCTAAAACCACGTCCGACTTGTCATCTATGTCCCTTGATTGTTCTGAAAGAAGGTGAACCGGCATATCCAAAGGGATCTGTGAGTCATCAAGGACATAGGTATATGTGTTTATCATGATATAAAGCAGCACCTGGTAAGCCATAAGTGCACTAATTTCTCTCCAAATGAGAGGGTCTCGATTTGTTCTGTTGGAATCTATCTCCGCATCCCAGCTATGCTGATCATCTTGCAATCTGCCTCTATAGATTCTGAGTACTCGGTACTGGATTCGGAGTCGGGTCACTCTAAGTGCACTAATTTTCTTGTTGAGCACTTTTAGATCCGAGGACGTTTTATACTTCTTCTAGATTTTTCTTTTATTTTTATTTTCCGAATTTTCTAAAGCAGACATGTGGCCACTCCTCGAGCTGCTACGTGTCAACTAGTTTTAAACACCATTTATTTCATTTTAATTAAATAATAATAATAATAATATGATAATAAAATCTATCCTCACATGTCGCTTATGTGAGGACCCTTCTTCGTTAATCTCGTCTTCCACCCACCTTTGCTTTCCGCCCACAAGCACCACTATCACCGGGGCTCTACCCCTCGTCGTGCAACCACATTATCCTCTCCATCTCATCCTGCAACCACACTTGAGACTCACCAACTACCTCCCGGTCGCTGCTCCCTTATCCTCGTGTTGCCACCTCTTCGTCGCTCTGCAACCGTCGGTCCATACTCCTTCGTCTCTTATAAAAGCCACCCTCGACCCCCTGGACTAAGCATCCACCATCTATGAGAGGAAGAGCCATAGCTTCACTCCAAGATCGATGACAACGCTCCTGGTGCTCGTAGGCGATGACTGCCGTCTAGATCCTTGGCGTGATCAAGGTTGCATGTGAACCTTGAATCAACTTCAACAACTTCCTCTGTTGCACGAGCTTCTGAAGCTTGTCGTCTCCATTGAGGCGACAAGGGAGCTCCCTTGAGCTTCATCTTCCCAGGAGAAGAACCACCTGGTATTCTCCTTCTTCCCTTCCTCTTCTCTCCTTATCTCTCGCTATCTCCGACATTCGTCTTCCTCTTCCCCAAATTCCCATGTTTCTCCAAAACTCCCCTGTTTCTTCAATCACACACGGCATCCCTCTTTTTCTCCACCTTCTCCATCTCCCTTCGCACTCCCCTAACAACCGCTCACCTCGTGGCCATTCACCACGCACCTACAGCACCCCCTTAATTCTTCCATTGCACATCCACGCCTCCACACCATTGTTGAGCATCGAGCTGCTCTATTTACTACTTCTGACGTCATCGGCCACCGCGGTTTGCCATCGATAACTCAACATATTCCTTCACTGATCTTTCCCTGAAGTTCGTCGTCGACTCCAGTCGCACTCTCGCCCCCTGCTGCTCTGACACCCACTAGCCGTGTGTTGGTCGATCCATGCTTTGATGCCCGCTGGCCATGTGTCATCGTCGGCTCCGACCGCATTCTCGCCTACCTCTACAAACCGATCATCCTCACAAGTTCAGAGACATTGTTCCCTGAATTCTCTTGGTTTCATGGATACTCTTTCTATGAGACTAAAGTGTACCATTCATTTTTCATTCCGAAGACTCATACCAACCCTCTCTTCTCTCACCGCATCGAGAAAGACTCTCACCTTGATGCATCTTGTTCACCTTCTAGACCAATTATTAATTCAAACCCTCTTCATTCTGAAGGTGAATAATACCAAGATAGCAAGATGCCTCCCAAGAAGAGCAAGGATGATGAGGGCGATCATGACACACTGAGGGACATCCTAGCCAGACTTGCACGAGCTGAGTAGAGAAATGAATTACTAAGACATGAGCTTGGACAACTAAGAAATGAGGAGGATCAATGAGACAATCTAGGATATGTTCTAGGGGGGATCAATAAGGGGGAAGTATAGCCTCACTTCTTGACACTCTTGCCAAAATTCGGTGACAATGCAGTAGAGGAGCCATATATGTTCCTGCGAGAATTTGAAATGGTATGTGACAATTTAGGACGACATGGTGTAGCATAGGATTACACATGTCTTAGAGCCTTCCGCTTTGTTGTCGCAGACAAGTCTGCCTATTGGCTAAAGAATTTGGGAAGGGTAGTCACCACTTGGGTTGCGTTGAAGGACATGTTCCTCAAGAAGTTCTACCCATTGAGTAGAGCTAATCAGATGAGGTCTCGGATATCAAGTTTCACGCAGACCCATGAGCCCTTCCACGAGGCATAAGAAAGATTCAAGGACCTGATTCAAAAATGCATGGGTCATGATATTGACTGACCAATCTTGGTCCAGAACCTGTACAGTGGTCTGACTACTGAGGTCCAAGGATTGTTGAATGCCTCATGTGGAGGAAATTATCTGAACAAAGGAGCTGATGCGGTTTAGATGGTTTTAGAGCAGATGGCAGAGACTAGCCGCACTAGGTCATCAAACAGGGCTTATGACAAACCACCTCCATCTCGCATATCTCAGGAGGTGATGAGAACATCTTCTATCGATTTGGAAAATGACCTACTCCCTAGCATGGGGATAATCAGTGATAAGTTAACTAAGGTTGACCAGATCGAGAAGAAGGTGAACGAAAAACACAAGTTCGTCGAATGGGAGAACCTCGCCAAGTTGCCAAAACAGATGGCAGAATTAGCTGACCGGGTATCCAAGATAAAGATACCTACCCCAATTGCACCTCATGTACCCATCCACCGAGTGCATCACATTTAGGAGCAGCCCATGCAGGGATCCTACAACACATGGACTCCTTATCAGCCTGAAGTTCATGAGAGCCAGTTCACTGAGACAACCATCAAGACAGTCACCAAGGAATCCCCATAAGTATGGGAGGTGAATGGGATCTGGTACACCAATGTCCCAATGCTACACAACACCACCACCAGCAGCAACCACAGTACCCCCTCCGCCTCAATATCGACAGTATCAACCCCCTCATCAGCAACAGTATCCTCATCATCAGCAGAACTAGTATTGTCAACAGGTCCATCAGAGACCTAACAGACCGCAGCAGGGTTAGCAGCAATTGTCCCAGAGGCAAGACCACGGAGCCTCATCTTCTAACACCTCTGACCTTCATGGATTCTTGATGAGCTCAAATTCATCCATAAAGAACAACACGATTAGAGAGCTGACATCAATCGGCTTTTGCGATGGCGTGATGAGTTCACCGCACCCAAGACTTCCATCCCAACACATGTTCAGGTTAATCCTAATAACCTGAACCAAGGAAAGAAATGACAGAAGGATCAGGTATACTATTTTGATTCTTTAGAATCATATCATGATATCCTATCACATGGTATTCACCATCTTACTCTTAGCAGCGGTAAAACAATGCATGCCTCTGATCTGGCACCGAGGATGGATCGGAGGATACCAACGAGCCGGCCCCTATGGATAGCTCAAAGGAGAAGGATCATCAGCACCAGCCGTGTATTCGAGAACACCATCCCCAAAAATCTAGAAGATCAATAAAATCCAAAAAGAAGAATAAAGCGACATCGAGAACAATCACGAGCACTGAATCTTTTGGAGAGGAGAAGACCACCTTGGATGCATCACCAGCAATTTTTCCAGCTTCAGTTTCAGTTCCATTTCATGCATGTTAGTCTAGTCCTGTTCTGAGTCCGAGTCCAAGTCAGAGTCATGTACAGCTGAATTGCTCCAATAAAAACTCAGATGCTAATATTTTTGTTTCACATCATGAATCTCCTCTTCCATTCCCTCGGGCTTTATCTAAGGGAAAGAAGAAAATTTCTCAAAAGATGACATTAACATTTTAGAGGTGGAAAGGATGTGCAATGAGAATGTTAAAGTTGAAATGCCTTTCCTTCAATTAGTGAATACGATTCCTGCATTCAAGAAGTACCTAAAGGCGAGATGCACACCTGTTAGGACTAGCAGGAAAAAGAACACTAGAACAGTAAAGCATGTGTTGTCCATAGCCACTACCTATGCGATCCGTAATAAGATTCCTAGGAAGAAGAGAGATGTAGGAGCACACTTCATCACCAGTCAGATTGCTAACACGTCATTTACTCATACTCTACTCGATAACGGATCCTCGATCAATTTACTATCGTATTCCCTCATAGACCATCTTGATTTAGGACCTCTGAAGAAATCGATAGCACTCTTACAATATCTATTAAGAGGCCTAAAGGAATGTTGAAGGATGTTATCCTTGACATTGAGGGGAAGCAATACAAGGTGGACTTCACGGTCCTAGACATAGAATGTCCCCGAATATGACAAGATTCCCATATCATACTTGGTCGTCCTTTCTTGAGAATGACCAGAGCTATCTTTGATTATACTCTGGGAAAAATACTCTTTCGTTCACACAATGAAAGTGTAGAATTAGAGATGCAGCAAATGAAATGGCAGAGACTTGATTCGAAGACCAGTACATAGTATCTCTCATCAGAAGACGAGTGCTACAGAGTTGATTCAGTTGACCATTGGCAGCAGACAGCTTGGGTTGACAGGTCCCTCTCATCAGGAGAGGATAATATAGATGAGGCCTTAATACAATTCCTATTTAATCAAACATTATCTACAGGAGAAGTTTCTCATGCACCTCGTACGCCCTCGATGACTCAGAAGCCGAATTAGGCTTATCAGACATGTTCCCTTCAGGTCAATTAGAGGACGAGGATGATGAGTCGTACGTGGCTTTTGCCAATTGTTTGGACACTTTTTACGATCCGACTCTAGAGCTAACTCAGTTGGTGTCCAGTACTTCAGAGACAGATCCAGCCATTATCAGCACATAGCTAGAATAGATCGAGCTAGATGTTCTTGATGACCACTCTTTACCTGAGCTCAAACCATTACCCACAACACTCAAATATGCCTTCCTTACAAGCCCACCTCAGAAGTTTCCGATCATTATGAGTTATAGCTTGACTGGAGAACAAGAATCTCGCTTGCTAGAGATCCTTGAAAAGAACCGCAAGGCCATAGGCTAGAGCATGTTCGATCTTCGCGGGATTAACCCTGCTTTATGCTCACACCATATTTTCCTCAAGGAAGGTTCTAAACCCTCTTGTGAGTTCCAGCGTAGGTTGAATCCAAACTTATGTGATGTGGTTAAGAAGGAGATTGAAAAATGATGTGACGCAGGGTTTATATATCCCATCTCGGATTCTAAGTGGGTGGCACCACTTCATGTAGTCCCTAAGAAGGCAGCACTTCAGATAGTCATCAATTCAGATGGAGATGAGATTGCAAAGTGGGTACCCGCATCGTGGTGTGTCTGTTTGGATTATAGATGCCTGAATGCTGTGACGAAGAAGGGCCATTTCCCCTTGCCCTTCATAGACCATATCCTGGAGAGACTTTCAGGGAAAGAATTCTTCTTCTTCTTAGATGGGTACGTGAGTTATAACCAAGTAGCTATCGCTCCAGAGGACCAGAAGAAGACAACCTTTACATGTCCATTTGGTACGTATGCATTCAAACGCATGCTCTTTGGGTTATGTAATGCACCAGGGACTTTCCAGCGATGCATGATTACAATATTTGCTAAAATGGTTGGTGATTTCCTGGAGGTCTTCATGGATGACTTCTCGATCCATAACGACTTGTTTGATACATGTCTATCTCATTTGCATCGAGTCCTCAAAAAGTGTAGTGAGATAAATCTGGTGCTCTCCTGGGAAAAGAGCCATTTTGTTGTTCGAGAGAGCATTGTGTTGTGGCATGTCATCTCCAAGAAGGGAATGGAAGTTGATCCTGCCAAAGTGGATGTGATCAAGAAACTTCAACCACTAACCAACATTAAGCAAGTGCGGTCATTCCTTGGGCATGTCGGTTTTTATTGCAGATTCATAAAAAATTTCTCAAAGATTGCCTAACCGCTCACAAAGCTCTTAGGGAAAGACATAGAGTTCATTGTAGATCATAGGTGTCTCGAGTCCTTTGACCTCTTCAGAAGAAAAATCATGGATGCTCCTATCCTATAGGCTCCAGATTTATCTCTTCCTTTTGAGATCATAACAGATGCTTCGGACATTACTGTCGGTGCCGTGTTAGGACAAAGGAGATAAGGGATCCCTTACATTGTCCACTACACAAGAAAAGTACTCGATCAGGCTCAACGGAATTATATTGTCACAGAGAAGGAAATGTTTGTTGTAGTGTTTGCCTTAGATAAATTTAGGTCACATCTTCTAGGGTCTAAGCTCATCGTGTTCATTGATCACACAACCATTAGATACCTCATGGAAAAGGACACAAAGACGCATCCTTCTTAGGTGGAACCTATTACTCCAAGAGTTTGATTTACAGATCAAGGATAAGCGAGAGTGAAGAATGTAGTGGTTGATCACCACTCCCGTATAAAGTCACCTAGTTCCTCTGAGACTAACCCCATCAAGGATTCCTTCCCTGACAAGTCGATCTGTTCTGTCGACTCTCTTCCATGGCATTCCTTAGTATCCAGAACAGTTCCCCATGGTTGGACCAAGAGCAGCATTGACCGACTTAAGACGGAATCTAGAAAATACCATTGGGAGGATCCGTTCCTTTTCTTTGAAGGTCCAGATTGTGTATGGAGGAGGTGTATTCCTCGGGCGAGTGTCCTTACCTACTGCCATTCCTTAGAGGCAGGAGTACATTACTCCGAGAAGAGGACCGGCTGGAAAGTGCTTCAATGTGGCTTATACTGGTTGGCCCTTTTCAGGGATGCATATGCATTTGTTAGGTCATGCCTAGTATGTCAGAGTATGGGAGGGACTGTCAATCCCAAGGATGAAATGCCCATGCAACCAATCATTATGGTCGATGTTTTTGATGCATGGGGCATAGATTTCATGGGCCCATTCCCTAATAGCAATGGCTATGAGCACATTCTCATAATGGTTGATTATCTCTCTAAGTGGGTCGGAGTAATCCCCACCCGAGCCGTAGATAGCAAAACTATCTGTAAGTTCGTGAAAGATCACATCATTTCATGGTTCAGGGTTCCCAAAGTCATTACCTATGACCAGAGTAGCCACTTTGTTAATAGGGAAATGAAAAAGTTAACAAAGGACTACAACATTGAATATTGTATCGCTAGTCCATACCACCCACAATCAAATGGCATGGCTGAGGTGTTGAATAGGGAGGTGAAGGGAATTTTATAGAAGCTCGTCCTCCCTGACTGGAAGAACTATTCCTAGCTCTTTGACCAAGTATTATGGGCATACCGGACAGCTTACCTCCCCATTCAGGATGGTTTATGGGAAACCATGTCATATGCCCCCTGAATTGATACACAAATCCAAATGAGCATTAAAGAAAATAAACTAGAACATTCATGAAGGCAACAGAGCAGAAAGATGGACCCAAACGAACTTCTTGAAATAAGAAACAAAGCATATGATAACAATGTGGTTTACAAGAACAGAATCAAGCGTTGGCACGATCAGCACATCAGAAGAAAGAATTTTGTCCCAGGACAGAAAGTATGGTTATTCAATGCCAGGTTGAAGATTTTTTAGGGCAAGTTGAAATCCAAATGGATGGGACCCTTCATTGTCAAAGAAGTGAATGCGAACGGTAGTGTAAGGATTTCAGAGCTTACAGATGGAGCACAACCGTTCATTGTGAATGGGAAACTGTTGAAGCTATTTATAGGATCAGATGAGCAGTTAGCCCAAGTTGGGGAGATCTCATTCACGCGCATCCCAGAAACCCATGATCTTATCTTAGGGAACACATGAATATGCATCACTTTCATATATGTACCTTTCCCACCCTTTCTTTTGTTCCCATTGGTTTCCTTGTACATTTTCTTCCTATACTTAGGCCGGGAACGATGCCATTTGTATCTATTCATCATTCTACACCCCATTCCCTCTGTATATTCTAGATCTCAATGGTTCTCATACTCATGCCTATCCTGTACTTCATCTTAACAGAGCCAAAGTATAGATGGGGTGAATGTCCACCCTGTAAATAATCAATCATTTCTCCTCTTGACCTCAACCGCTCCATCTCTTCTTCTTTTTCTCCTTCTATACTTAGGCTGAGAAGAGCCTAAGTATAGGGGGTGGTTGACTTCTTATTCTATTTTTAATTTTCCCTCTACGCTTATCACGAGCTATGTCTTCTTGTCGCTTCTTGTGCTCTGAGGACATAGCACACACTAAGCATAGGGGAGCCTATTACATATATACTTTACCCATAGCTCGTACTTTCACATATTTTCATATATATTATGCAATAATTACGGGATGGGTAAAAGTAACAAAAAACACACACAAAATAAAAAAGAAAAAGGAAAAGAAAAAATATCTCTTGCATATCATTCTTTCATTCATATAAAAAAACAAAAAAATCATATTGGACCTCATTTTTCACCTCATATGCATATGCACTTCACTATACATATCTAGCATATGCTAAGTGAAAATTTATTGGGTTATGTACCGAATTGTGAGTAGAAGTGGAGAGTGGTCTTGACTTGGACTTAGTCTACCTAATTTCTAGAGGAACTTCACTGAGAAAGAGGATTTTAGAAGCTTCAGGTCTTTTGACTTAATTCTTCAAGATTCACATGACTATGTGCAATCCTTAACTCTTAGTGTCTAACTTTGTCACCTAATTCTGGGTATAGCTTGTGAGTAGGGAATTAATATATTTTGTACTATGCACTTAGCTCAACTCAGAGGGGGTGTTGGAAGACAGTGTGGGTCACTTTTCTGGTAGCATGGATATCTAAAGACCGGAGTATAGGTTTAAATAAAGCTTCTAAAGGATGGACGGGTGGGCCCAACGGGTGGGCCCAGTTTTTTTTCTAAGACGCCAAAACATGTATGGAAAAAAAGATTCCATATCCGTAGGGGCACATAAAGATCCATGCAAAGTCACCAAAAAGCCATACCAAAAAGAAGCCAAATTACAAAATAAATATCTGACCAAAAAGGTCCAAGCTTCAAGAAAACCTGCACATCTTAGTGGAGGCTTGGCTAAACTAGCTGGCTTCACAAGGAGAAGTGACTACATTGGTCACCCTCCAGTTCTTTTCCCCTTATTCTCATTTCTCCCCCTTTTGATTGTGAACACAACACGACGGGCCTTAGAAGGAAATGCTTGACTCCTCCAGGACGAGTAACTTGGAGGGGGGTTTGCATGGTTGTCTGGCATTCTTGATGGGGAGAGCTAAAACCTCTCACATACATGAGACAGTTTTTCAATGTTCATGGGATATGCTTTGGGAGAAGGATTGATCTACGATGACTTCTGAGCCAAATATGTTACAATGATATGTAGAACTTGAGGGCTGTTGATTTTAAAATTCTTAGTCTCATAGAAGTCTCGACACATTATTAATCCAAAGGTCGTTCCTAGTTCTGTTTTCACCTTTTGTTTTCATACGTAACTGGGAATCATGTTCATCTATCAAAGTCGGTTACGTCAATATTCATTATCAAGTCCACTCGCTCCACTGTGTCTTCGTAGAACATGATTGATTCTAGGAGCGATTCGTATTTTAAATTTTCAACCAAGGGTAGTGGGTGGGCGAAGAGAATGGTGGCTGGGGAGAAACTACCTCGAAGAGAGGGTTCCTCTGAAAAGAAGGTGGATATGAAGATTGGGAATTTGTCATGTGAGAACGACCCATGGAGTCTGGGTATGAATGCCAAATTTCCGTCATCTTTGAATAGAATGGAAAATATTGATTCGCAAAACAACGGTCTATGTGTGCAAGTGCACTATCACACAATTCAAATGCAAACCTCGATTTTCACCAACTCAACGCAGTGAAGGTCGTGAAGGTTCAGCCAAATTATCTTGTTTGTTTTAGTTGGCGATAAATACAAAATTGGAAAGAGTTAATGAGCTGTTAGGTGCTTGTATTTCCCTATAGACTAGCCCGATTCTTACGAGTAGTTGGACCTACTTTCAGCCAGTATAGGAGTAAGTACAGACCATATAAATACGTCTACCCGTTCCTTAAGGACTAAGGCGTCCTATAAACCTTCCACTCTACTAAGGAAATCCGGATTATTTACCGGATACCTGCAGATCCTCACTGAAAATTAGCTAATCGCCTAAAAAGAAAGAACCAGTAGTCTGTAAGAAAATTCTGGCTTGGCTCTATCCTAATGTCGTCTCTCTCTCTCGCTTGTAGTAAAATCAAACAACGATGGGGTTGCTCTCCCGAAAACAATAATTTACAATTTTATCGAATTTTAATTAATCAATAATGTTAGATATCCTCTGGTTTTAATTAGGTTATCACTTGAATTTGAGTGGGAAACAATGCACATCTACACGGGGATTCTAATTTCCTTTATTCCTAAGTGAATAAAAACTAAGGGACAATCGAGAAAGACATGCAGCGGGAAACATGACGATAAATGCTGATTAGAAATACTTACAGTGCTTCCTCGCATTCTTCGTGCAATATGCTAGACAGAATTGAAATTCTTGCACTATATGAAATGCAAGCGATGAAATCGCACCTAATAGATAGTTCTACTTAGCGGGAAGAAGTGAGTTGAATTTGACTAAGTGAAAATGATCAAAGGTGTGTATAATTATAGTAAGTATGGTCCTAAATTACGAAAGGCACAAACAAATTTGAATTTACGCAACCATGTGTCTATCCTAATTTTGTCACTCAAGTCGGACCCCACCCTCACTGGAGGGTGAAACATGCCGAAACACCACAGAAAAATGTTCAATCTTTTTATACATGTGAGAATCCAATGGGAACCACTATAAATGAGAAATTAATTAAAAACTCTCTCTCTCTAAAAATTAAAAATGGCGTGTATCTGGTTGCTCCGAGATGTCTCGATTTCCAAGAAAGCCGCTCCATGTTCATCAGGAACCTCACATGAAAAATAGAAGATCAAATATTAGAGAGAGGTACACAAAAAATATTGAAAAATAAAAGGAATAAAAATTCTGAAAAAGAAGGGGAAAATGGAGAAATAGTTACAAGAAAAACCAGAGGTCAGTCTACCCGAGGATGGAAAACCTAAAAACATGATTTTCTTAAAAACAACCTAAGTCGTACCTCCACGGCAGAGGAACCATTTGAAGATCCACGAAAATGTGCTTTTAATTCGATGGAATTAATGATTAAAAGATGTTTCGTTATAGGTAGCCAATTGCACGATTGATAAAAAAACCGCTTATTTATTTAATGTCAAATTAAAGAGAGCGGTCAAACTTTTTTTACTTGGTAAGTTCCAAGGTCGAACTCAGGGAGGTAAGTGTCTCCTTAAGTTTGTTTAAAGTCGATCAAGAAATTAGATTTTTAGAGAGGTATTTTTTGGAATTTTTAAATGCTATAAATGAGCAGTATGCAATTTTAGCAAAGTTTAAGGGCTTACCTGTAAAATTCAATCAAACTACGTCCAAAAATCCTCAAACTTAGCCAGAATGTGAATTGCAATTAGATTAGGTTATAGTATTTTTGTAATTTTCAATGGAAAATGAATTTTCTGTGAATAAATTAATGTAGGCAATGAAATTTTCAATAATTAATTATAATAAATATTAAAACTAATTATTTTTAGGAAATAAAATTATCTTGGATATAATAATAAATGCAATATCCTAGAAAAATATTAAACCCTAAAAACGATGAGCTTAATGACTATTAAAAATCAATTACTGAAATGCACAAAATAGTTTTTATTGAGCAAATTATGCAAGCAAATGCGATTCTTTTTTGGCACAATGTTACTAACAATTAATTCTACAATTCTTAAATTTTTGACTATTTTTCGAGCATTGTTAATTAATTAATAATTTTTAAGCATAAGATGGGTAAAATATTCAATTTTCTGCAAGGTTAATAATTATTAATTCACCACAAAGCATAAAAAAATATAAAGCGCATGCCACATTGTAGAGAAATATTGTAGAGCATAGTGCTAATTTTTGAATAATAAATTGATGATAGAATGAGCTTCAAAATAAGTAGAGAACGATGGGGTCTCAATAAAATTACAAAATATAAAATAAGGAAAAATGCAGTGAAAGTATTGAATAGTAATTACCCATACTAATAGGGGGTTTATTACAAAAAGCCCAACCAGTCACGTGTCAAGCATGTGACCCCTGGAGAGGTGGGGGCATTCTGGCAATTTGATGGAGATCCAGGTAATATTCATGCAAAATTTCCTCCCCACACGTGTGGGGACTCTGTGGAAGGATCTTCTGCAATTAAATTATTCTCCAAAGAGCTGGTTGCAACTAGTCCCTTCCCCCACGTACGGGGGGTTTTATCTTCTTCCTTGGGGCAGGAGGAGAGGAATCCAGGTGGAGGTGGTTCATTTAACCGAAATTCACGGGGTCTAAATGTGTCTCACACAAAGCGGAGACAACATTTGCTGTGGCGACCCTCAATGAATCCTGATCAAAGTCAACAATGAACCCACAATCAAATCAATTAAACAATGAGAAATAAATGTGGAGTCAAATTTATTTTTAACTCTACATAAAAGATGTATAGGTGTAAGTATATAGAGGTCAAACTCAGGGAGCACACAGGATAGATCAAGCAAGTGCAAAGAATGTGATGTGATTAATTGTCTACAAATATGCAAATTTTTGTGGGTTTTTAATTTTATATTTTTTATTTAATTTTTGATTTTATAATTTTGTATTTTGGTTTTTTTAAATTTTCTGATTTTATCTCTTCTTTTTATATTTTATATTTTTATATTTTCTTTTTCTATAATAGAATATATATATACACAATATAAGGAAGAGAGGAATAGAATATTTATAAAAATGGATAAAAATGCTCAAAAATCAGGGAATAAAATGTTTTTGGTCTTTTTATATTTTTGAGATGTTTTTGTGATTTTTGTAGATTTTTCTAAATGTTTTTGGTATTTTTTAAAGTCAAAATACAAGAAAATAGTGGACTAACCTACTGGCCGAAATTAAAATGAGGATAAAAATTATCAAATAGTATCCAAAATTCCTCAGATTAATTTTAAAATAAAGGCAATAAACTAAGGAAATTACAGAAACTGAGTTTGTATTTTTAGGATTTTTCTAGAATATTTTAGATTTTTATGAAGTTTTTAAGAGTTTTATAATTTTTAAGGTTTTTATTTTGAAATTTTTAATTATTTTTGGACTGATACTAAAATATGATAAGACAAGCAAAATATAATTTTTTTGGAATTTTTCAAAACGTTTTACTAATTTTTATGGATTTTCTAATGCAAACAGTGCTGAAAATACATGTTTTTTAATAAATATGAAAATGCAATAAAAATGCAATACAAAAATATGGCGTGAATGAGCAAGCAAATAGGGGATTAAACTAATTTTTTGGTGCCTTTTAGCATTTTATATATGCATGAAATAAATAGAGACAACATTAAGAAACTACACTACTAGAAAGGGCATATATGTAAATAGACAAACATTCAGGGGCAAGCATGCAATTGTCACGCAAAATATATAACTTATAGACAACTTCCAGGACCGATTGCAAATATACAGAACCCCAGGGGTATGCCTGCAACAGTGCCAAAGCCCACGTGCGTGAGCACGCGACCTGACAGGGGCTCAGATGTAAATTTCCAAAACTTAGGGGTTGAAATGCCAAAATGTCCAAAAATATTTAACTGCGAATAAAATTTTTTATACTATACTGAAATAAGTAAAATCACGGGGTTCCCTTCGCAAAATGCCCTTCACCTCACGCGCATAGGCACATGAGGTGACATGGCGAGGGACCTAGTTGCTATATTCAAAGGTTCTGGGGGCTATGTGTAAATATTACAAAAACAATTGAAATTGCATATGAAAGTTTAGTCCTAATAGTTAAATACAAAAGCGCTGGGGCAGAAATCGCAAAAGTACCCAGCTAGGCACGATCGGACGGTGGGGGTTCTCCCACTAGACACGTGGCGGGCTCTTGGCGCAAGATGAAGATTCGCGAACGGAGGGCGGGCATTAGATCCCAGCCCTGGATCTGACGGTTGCACGGTGAATCAATCAGACGGATGCTGGCGTGTCTGGCGTCTACACGAGATCGAACGGCTGAAGGGCCAGGAGGAAGAACGCGAAAGAAGGCCGGCGACGGCGAGCTTCCGTGACCTCCCCTACCCTCCTACACCGATCTTTGAAGCTCCAGACGGCCCAGAACGTCTCCTACAGGTGATCTCCAGATGTGGGAAGCCTCAAAATGGCCGGAAGGTCTTTGCACCTCGTCAACGATAGCGGCGAAGCTTAGGTCCTCCAGGTACCTCCGGTGGGGGAAAAATTGCTCCCAGGTGCGAGTGAAAGCTCGAGACCTGCAGAAAAAGCTAAGAAGGTCACGAGCAAATTGTCGCGACCCCCCTGGTGGGCGAGATGGTGGAGAACGGTGTGGAAGGGTGCTCACCGGAGCGAGCTCTGGCGAGGGGCGATGAAGGTGGCTAATCGGGCGAAAGGATGAAAGGGGTGGACGGGTCGATTCTTAAGACTAAGGCGAGTCAACTAATGCAATATAAACGAAGAAAAGAGGAACCTCGATCCAGCAACGACGAGATGGGTACCTCACGGCTGATGTGGCCGGAGATGGTGGTGGAACACGCCTCGACCGACGCTGCACCGCAACAAAGAGCTGGGTCAATCCTCTGTCACCGGAGACTCACGGCTGGCACTTGGAGGTCTGGGCCTTGGCCGAAAACAGTTCAAAGGAGGAAGGACGATGGGGGTGGTTTTTGAATGGTTGACGAGCGGGCGTGAAAGACGAGGTGGTGGCGGTCGCATCGAGGGTCCAAAGACCACGCTAAGCCATAGGTGTGTATCCTCGAACCAAGGAGAACAAAAGTCCAGAAGGGACTTAGGCGAGATGGTGAAAGGGTAGCCCGCGAAAAATCCAAGAAAACAGGTGCAGACATAGGTCCCGTGGTCACAGACCTGGGGTCAAGGAGTTGACCCCCGGTCAACGGATGGCGTGGCCGGATTGAGCCATGTCATCCGCAAAAAGACAAAAATTAATTAAAAGTTTTGTAAATTAAATTAAAAATATTAAATGATTTAATTAATTTTAGTTATTTAATAAAAAATGTTTATTATTTTATGAGGTATTTTAATATGATTTTTAATTATTTTTATGAGGTATGAAATAACAAGTTACCTTTTATAACCATTATAGGTATCCTTATCTATATATTTTATTATTTTATTTTTATTTTATGTTTTTAATTTATTTATTTTTGTTTATTATTTTATAAATTTATAGAGTACTTTTATACACTTAATTATATTTTTATTTTATTTTTCTGAAGTATTTTATACACTTAATAAAATATATGTATTAATTGTATAGGTATGAGTATAGGTATCATACCTATGTATTATATACAAGTATTTTTATTTTGTGTTTCTTTTATGTTTTTATTCTGATTTTAATATACAAATATATTACAAATAATATTTACAAAATTATAAAAATATAAAAATATAAAAATAATGAATAAATAATAAAATGAATATTTTAATCTGTACAAGTATATAATAGGGGTCCAAAACTCAACTTTCAAACTGTAGCTCCGCCAAATGCGAAACCACTGCCATTATATAGCTTATTTTAAATTATATACAATTAAAGTTGAGTTTGATGCATTTGTAGTTTTTATTTGCACGATACAGGTCTGGGAAGTTGGGATTCTGGAATCTTATTCAGATCATAACTATTTATCTGTACATTATTTTTGAGTGAAATAAATTTTGTATTTTTCTTTATTTAATTATATACAACTTTCATGTTCAAAGTTTCTTTATTTAATGTATAAAAAGTGGAACCAAAAATAGATCCCAAAATGAATAAAGAATGAATTAAATGAGAGGTATTTTTATTGTATTTTGGCCCTTATCTCCCCCTACTTTATTCCTTGTCGGTCTAGTCATCAAGATGCCTAGGTCTCGGGGTTTCGGGTCATAAAATATTTACAATATTTTATTCTTTTTATTTTCTTTTCTTATTCTATAATTTTGGCTTTAAAAACCGCATTTTATACAATGTTTACATAATAATGCATGAATAATAAAATGCATGAATTAATGTTATTTACATGTATTTACTAGGGTTTTTAAGGCCAAAATGATATAATAAAGATGATGAAACGTAGATTCATAATCCCCCTATAATTGCCTTTGCTAGTCCCTAGCAAACACTTATGCAATAAGTGCAGAAAAGAAAAACAAAGAAAAGAAAAGGAAGAAATGTGGATTAAATTTAATTATCAAACTTGTCTTCACAAAATCAAAGTTTGGAGCTTAAGTTAGACCTTTGGAGTTTTATTGCGGGCAGAACCTTACTGAGAATCGAATTTGAAATCCAACAGTCCTTGAGAATCCCAAGACTCTGTTCAAGTCTTCTCAATAGCCAGGTCAGAAATGCTTCAACTCTTACGCAAACCCTTATGACTATGAATCTGACTCGTACAGTGTAAGTGATGGTGGCTCTCCCCAATTGAAATGACAAAGAGATTGACCTCTCCAATATGACAACCCAATGATTCCCCAATCCAACAACTCATTCCTCAAGGAGCAGGGTATTCCCTTCTAAGTTCAAGTGACAACCAGCCCAAGAGGAGGGGGTGAAGAGAAGAATGGACGGTGGCCAGTGTAGGAACCTACCCTAGGATGCAAGACCAGTGTAGTCAAGTCACCCAGCTGCAGGCTCACATGATTTGACTTTAAAGCTCAAGCTTGCTTATTTGACTTTACACATGTACACTCCGGCAGGCATTTTTATTTTTGTACAGGCATGTCCACTTTTTTGGAGTTTTTGCTTTTTGCATTTTTTTAATACTATATACAACATCATTTACATAGGGAGTTTTTCCTCTTGAGCCAGTAGACTATCCCTCTTTTGAAGCTTTATCGCAACCCACGATCTCCTATCCTCGAAACTCATCATCACTAGACGGGTTGGGATGCACTTCCCTCCCTAGAGGAGGACAAGTGTTTCCACATGTGTGCGTCTCATACCGGCAAATCCAGCCCCCTTACCACTCCAACTGAGTTGAGCTAAGTGAAAGGTGCAGGTGTCCAAGTTAGGTCATTATCAACAAGAGTCGTGTGTGTGCTTCGAAATACTCTACTTAGGCAGTCAAGAATCCATTGAACCAAATCCCATGATCCTCAAAGAATTAAGTCAACTAGACCTGAAGTACCTCAATTCCAGCTCCTATAAGGTTCATGTTAATTAGGTAGATTTTAAGGTCCAATCAAGCTCCAATCTTCGGATTTTACTTAGACTCGTTCAACTATCAAACTCAATCCGAAAAATACTCATGCTATGCAAATGACATGCATAACGCAGAAAATATTGTTATGATGCAATTTTCAAAGATTTTGAACTTTTTATGGATTTTTGAAAAGATGATGCATATGCATTTTTTATATTTTTCAAAAAGATTTTTCAAATATTTTTGGATTTTAATTTTGCAAATGCTTTTGGGATTTTTGAAAACAAAAGGTTTTGGCCAAAAACTAGGTACAAATATTTATACGGGAGTGCATCTTATATACACAAGAAGTGGATTTTAAAAATTTACAAGGATAAGTGATCAATTTTATAAATATATATAGTGAATTTTAGGTGAGATGTATGTATTCCTCAAATTTATTTGACAAGGGTTTTTTCAAACAATTTTGAAAACTATAATCCAAAATAATTTTTACAAACTGTTTTTACAACATGTACACACATTTGAAAAACATTTTGCAAAGGTTTTCCAATCAGTATATGTAGATTTTTTATTTTTGCAACCATTTTTCAAACCATTTGCAAATCATTTTCCAAACATTTTATTTCACAAAAAGAAAATAAATTTTACAATCAAAATGTTTTTACAAAGGTTGAAAACATGTAACAAAACGTTTTACAAATAGTTTTCAAAAGATTTTTCACAAAGATTTTCAAACTATTTTTCAAACATTTTGCAAAAAATATTTTCACCTAATTTATTAATCAGTAGATACACAAAGAATTTGAGGAATAATCACATCTTTTTATTAAGTGAATTTAATGAATTGTATTAGTATAATTAGCCATAGTTATTTAAGAAAAATACAAAAGTACAAGTTATGGCTAAAGTATATATGTAGTATATACGACCCCCTATACTTAGCTTGAGCTATGTCCTCATAGATCAGAGAGAAAAGAGAAGACATAACTCTTACTGAGTATAGAAAAGTCTAAAGAATAGATGAATAAGAGACGAATGAACAAACGAATGAGAAGTCGACCGCCCCCCCCATACTTAGGATCAAATAATCCTTAAGTATAGCAGACTGTACACAAAGCAGGGAGGGTCAAGGGTGGGAATGAACAGATCGTACTCAGATTGTCTCCCCCTATACTTAGGGTAAGATATCCCTAAGTATATACAAGAAGAGGAGACAATGGAGAGGATCAAAGAATAGACGTACTCGTGGTGCACACCCCCCTATACTTAGGACAAAGTACGTCCTAGGTATAGAAGTCTGACAAAAAGAGGTGACACCAATTTGATAGATAAAGAAGATATAAGAGGAAAAGAAGAAAAGAAGAAAAGATATCAAACAGAAGGAAGAAGATAGAGGAGAATGTACGCATCACTCCCCCTATACTTAGGGTAAAAGAAGCCCTAAGTATAGGCAACAACAGGAGTAATGAAACGGAACGACGAATGAACACTCGTCTCGTCCCCCCCCCATACTAAGGACAAAGTACGTCCTAAGCAAGGCAAACACGAGAATGGGTAAACGAGCAAGACGGAAGAGAGAATAGAGGTGAACAAAAGTGAATATACAACAGAGACGGATATACACATGATCAATAAGGTAGAAAGCAAACCTTCTTACGAGACCGTTGAGGGATAGATCTAGTGTAGTGCAAGTCGACATCGGGGTCCACAGTGGACGGAAGCCGATCAGGGTCGACAAGGTGAAGGCCCTCAGTGGAGTCAAATCGAAAAGGGATGAGCTGGTCTATGGAAGTAGTATGGCTAGGTTCACCCTTAGTGGTCCTATGGTGTGAAGGCGCGGACGGTTGAGTGGAAGAAGTACAACTAGGTCTGGCCTTGGGGGTCTCGCTGATATTAAAGTGGAATGGGACAAACTCATCATCCTCGGAAGAAGTGTAATCGGAGTCGTCCTGCGAGGTGTCGTCCAGGTCAAAACCAAAAGTAACGAAGTCATCAGTGGAAGTAGTCGAACTCTGCTCGTCGTCGAGAATCTCACCCGGATCATCTTCTTCACCAGGAGGCCAGAATTTCTGAGAATAATGGTTAGCATCATAACCGACCTCAATCATCATCGCTTTTGAATGCCTAGGAATGGACTTATCAGTGTCCGCTCAATGGGGTCGATCACGTAAATTCCTTGGATTTCATCAACACGTCGCCGCACACCAGAAGGAGTAACTGCGAGGTCTATGCTTTCCGAGTTCCTCTCCTTTCGGAGGATTCCTCGGGTCTTATCAGTGGTCGCTAAGCAAACATCTCTAATCTCATCAGATCGGTCACATGCCTCGGAGTCAGCTAGAATCGGTGAAGGTGCATCAGGTGCAGGTCTCTGGTCAACTGTAGGTGCGGTGATCGACGCTTCGCTTTCGTCAACAAGACGGAAGCGAATCTCTCCTGATCCATAGTCAATAACGACCCTCGCAGAGGAGAGGAATGGTCATTCCAGGATGAATGAAGATGGCTCCCCTGTGGAGGTCTCCATGGGCAACACGACAAAATCAACATGGTAGCTTGTGCCCAGAATCGAAATGACGGCGTTTTCAAGGATACCCTTCGGCCTCTTGATAGATCCATCCGCAAACTGAACGATCATCCTGGTTTTCTTAAGAGGCCCTAAGTGAAGAGATTGTACCAGCGAGAAGGGTAATATGCTAATACACGCACCGCCGTCAAGGAGAGTGTGATCACAAGTATGGTCAGAGATGGTGCAGGTGATGAATGGCGTAGATGTGTTCTTCTTTCTAGGGATGCGACAGTGTGTGATGGCATGGGCAGTGGCCATGGTCAAAATATGACACTCAGACCTGCTCTGCCGCTTTCTCTTCTTAGGAAGAGGGGTAGATAAATCGGTCATGGCCTGCTGAAGTGGGGCACGGATAATCTCATGAATAGTACCCACCACTTCCGATTTACTCAACATTTTTTTGGATTTTTGGACCTCCTCCATACAAGGGAGGAAGTCGGAATCAGCATCTACACGAGGCATGCCAAGAGCAGTCTGTACAGCAGCATCCTCGGGGCCAAAGGTGGGACAGGGTGTGAATGGATGTGTGGGTGAATGATCTGGCAAATGGACCCTCTCCTTACAATCTGGATCAACCAAGTGTCTCCCGAACTCTTTTTGTGTTTTTAAATTTTTCTCATTTTTTTGTATTTTTGGCGATTGCAATCTCCCATGATCACCCACAATGAAATCTACAACCTCGATGAATGGAGCGTCAATCTGTTTTTTCCTCAAGATAGCCATATCCTCATTCATAAAATCAATGTGCTCTATCATTCGATTCAAGATATCACTCATAGAGATCGAGGGAGGTGACTCCAACAGGTCAGACTCGGGTGGATGCGAAGGTGGAGGTGGATAATATACAGGTAGAGGTGGAGGTGGGTAGAAGTTCGAGGTCTGATACTGTGGCTGAGGCGGATATGTACAAAAATCAGGAGCAAAGTCCTCCTGGAAAAAAGGAGGTGGACTAGCTGGAGTGAATGAAGGATCCGCAAAGTTCGGATAAAATACGCTCCAGTCGGCCATCTCGAGACAAGAGAAAAAAATGATCCGGAAGAGCACGAAGGTCAAGTCAAGAGAAGTGTGGAGAAAGGCGCAAACACGCAGAGATGATCTAGAAGTACACACAAACAATCACAATCAAACTCACAAAACAAACCCTCAATTCACCTACTCAACTCGGTAGAGACCGAAAATTCGGTCTTTTTATCTTGTCTGTTTTAGAGTTAGGTGAGAAGTCCAAAATTGCACAAATACTTAGGGGGCTGAATGGGATTTGGGCACTAATCCTTAGTGTGTGCGCGAGCAAGTAAAAGCCAGGACAATGAGGGGATTACTCGCCCCAAGACAAGATTTTCTTTTTGATTGATTTTAGGGTCAAGTAATATTAGCAGTCCCAATTTAATTGATTATCACTTTTTTTGGATTTTTAATGAGAAATGCACGAGCCTAACGAGGAGTCAATTTTACTTAGCACCTAGGTGATCAAAAACAGAGGTAGAGAGGCGGAAAAGCAATGCAAGCAGCAAATCAATGATGTATGCTAAAGAGAAATGCTCACCTTGCCTCTAGCACTCTACATGAAAAGATGCTCAGCAGAATTGAATCCTATCTATATGCAAATGCAAGCTGATGAAATCGCCCTAAGATGAGTAGCTGTTATTATCGTGAAGAACCAATGCTAATGACTCAGAATGGAATCGAATTGTCCGGTCTTGGGGGCCGATCGGTGTCCACCACAGTGGATCCTGCACGCGTTGTATACGACCCCTCCCGGCGCGGTGGTTCCGAGACTAAGTGAGAAGCAGTTTAAAATTTGACTAAGTCCAAACGTTACTATAGGAACATGCAATGGTAATTAATGTGTTTGGACCTAATGTTATCGACAAGCAACTCCTAAATCTAAGGGCTCAATCACACAAAATAAAGAAAACGAAACAGAGAAAACAAAGGAAAAAATGCGAAGAAAACACGAGAAAAGTCGCGGTGAGCCCCCAAGTGTACGAACACTTGGAAATTGGGCCCGAAAGTCCAAAGTCCTGAGTACCTGTATTATTACAAATAATATTTCTCTCTCACACAAAAATTACACTAATAAATGCAATAAATAAATAGAATTGTCTTCAAAATCCTCTCTGAGCCCGCCTTCGTGCTAAGTCAAGTTGCCTCACGTGGGTGCGCAGGTGCTCCTGGAAGAGAGATCCTCCCTCGATCCGTGTTCCTCGCAAGAAGTCAAACAAGAGAGGGGGGTTAGACAATTCAAACAAGAGATATCAAAAGTAAGCAAAAATAAAATAGAAAGAATAAAAGCCGTAAAAATAGACAAGCAATCACAATCACAAACAAAAAGCCGAACTATGCGCTGTTGCTCCCCGGTAACAGTGCCATTTGATTTAACCGAAATTCACGGGGTCTAAATGTGTCTCACACAAAGCGGAGACAACATTCGTTGTGGCGACCCTCAATGAATCCCGATCAAAGTCAACAATGAACCCACAATCAAATCAATTAAACAATGAGAAATAAATGTGGAGTCAAATTTATTTTTAACTCTACATAAAAGATGTATAGGTGTAAGTATGTAGAGGTCGAACTCAGGGAGCACACAGGATAGATCAAGCAAGTGCAAAGAGTGTGATGTGATTCATTGTCTACAAATATGCAAATTTTTGTGGGTTTTTTATTTTATATTTTTTTATTTAATTTTTGATTTTATAATTTTGTATTTTGTTTTTTTTAATTTTCTGATTTTATCTTTTCTTTTTATATTTTATATTTTTATATTTTCTTTTTCTATAATAGAATATATATATATACACAATATAAGGAAGAGAGGAATAGAATATTTATAAAAATGGGTAAAAAAGCTCAAAAATCAGGGAATAAAATGTTTTTGGTCTTTTTATATTTTTGAAATGCTTTTGTGATTTTTGGAGATTTTTCTAAATGTTTTTTGTATTTTTTAAAGTTTAAATACAAGAAAACAGTGGACTAACCTACTGGCCGAAATTAAAATGAGGATAAAAATTATCAAACAGCATCCAAATTCCTCAAATTAATTTTAAAATAATGGCAATAAACTACGGAAACTATAGAAACTGAGTTTGTATTTTTAGGATTTTTCTAGACTTTTTATATTTTTATGAAGTTTTTAATTCTAATTTTTAAGGTTTTTATTTTGAAATTTTTAATAATTTTTGTATTGATACTAAAATATGATAAGACAAGCAAAATATAAATTTTTTGGAATTTTTCAAAACGGTTTACTAATTTTTATGGATTTTCTAATGCAAACAGTGTTGTAAATGCATGTTTTTGTTTTTTAATAAATACGAAAATGCAATAAAAATGCAATACAAAAATATGGCGTGAATGAGCAAGCAAACAAGAGCTTAAACTAATTTTTTGGTGCTTTTTAGCAATTTATAGATGCATGAAATAAATAGAGACAACATCAAGAAACTACACTACTGGCAAGGGCATATATGTAAATAGACAAACATCTAGGGGCAAGGATGCAATTGTCATGTAAAATATATAACTTATTAGACAACTTCCAGGATCGATTGCAAATATACAGAACCTCAGGGGTACGCCTGCAACAGTGCCAAAGCCCATGTGCGTGAGCACACGACCTCGTAGTGGCTCAGATGTAAATTTCCAAAACTTAGGGGTTGAAATGCCAAAATGTCCAAAAATATTTAACTGCGTATAAAAGTTTTTATACTATATTGAAATAAGTAAACTCACGGGGTTCCCTCCGCAAAATGCCCTTCACCTCACGCGCACAGACACGTGAGGTGACGTGGCGAGGGACCTAGTTGCAATATTCAAAAGTTCTGGGGGCTACGTGTAAATATTACAAAAACAATTGAAACTGCATATGAAATTTCAGTCCTAATAGTTAAATACAAAAGCGTTGGGGCAGAAATCGCAAAAATACCCAGCTAGGCGTGATCAAACGGTGGGGGTTCTCCCACTGGACACGTGGCGGGCTCTTGGCGCAAGATGACGATTCGATAACGGAGGGCGGGGATTAGATCCCAGCCCTGGATCGGACGGTTGCACGGCGAATCAATCGGACGGATGCTGGCGTGTTTGGCGTCTGCACGAGATCGAATGGCTGAAGGGCCAGGAGGAAGAACGCGGAAGAAGGCCGGCGACGGCGAGCTTCCGCGATATCCCCTGTCCTTCTACGCTGGTCTTTGAAGCTCCAGACGGCCTAGAACGTCTCCTACAGGTGATTTCCAGATGTGGGAAGCCTCAAAATGGCCGGAAGGTCTTTGAACCTCGTCTACGACAATGACGGAGCTTAGGTCCTCCAGGTACCTCCGACGGGGGTGGGGGTAAAATTGCTCCCAGGTGCGAGTGAAAGCTCGAGCGAGACCTGCAGAAAAAGTTTAGAGGGTCACGGGCATATTGCCACGAGCCCCCTGGTGGGCGAGATGGTGGAGAACGGCATGGAAGGGTGCTCACTGGAGCGAGCTCCGGCGAGGGGCGATGAAGGTGGTTAATCGGGCGAAAGGATGAAAGGGGTGGACGGGTCGATTCCTAAGACTAAGGCGAGTAAACTAATGCATTAAAAACGAAGAAAAGAGGAACCTCCAGCCAGCAACGACGAGATGGGTACCTCACGGCCGATGTAGCCGAAATGGTGGTGGAACACGCCTCGACCAACGCCGCACCTCAACAAAGAGCCGGGTCAACCCTCTGTCACCGGAGACTCACGACTGGCACTTGGAGGTCTGGGCCTTGGACGAAAATGGTTCAAAGGAGGAAGGAAGATGGGGGTGGTTTTTGAATGGTTGACGAAACGGCGTGAAAGACGAGGTGGTGACGGTCGCATCGAGGGTCCAAAGACCACGCTAAGCCATAGGCGTGTATCCTCGAACCAAGAAGAACAAAAGTCCAGAAGGGACTTAGGCGAGATGGTGAAAGGGTAGCCCGCAAAAAATCTAAGAAAACGGGTGCAAACATAGGTATCGTGGTCATAGACCTGGGGTCAAGGAGTTGACCCCCGGTCAAAGGATGGCGTGGCCTGAGTGGGCCACGTCATCCGCAAAAAGACAAAAATTAATTAAAAGTTTTGTAAATTAAATCAAAAATATTATATGATTTAATTAATTTTAGGTTATTTAGTAAAAAATGTTTATTATTTTATGAGGTATTTTAATATGATTTTTAATTATTTTATAAGGTATGAAATAACAAGTTACCTTTTATACCCATTATAGGCATCCTTATCTATATATTTTATTATTTTTTTATTTTGTGTTTTAAATTTATTTATTTTTGTTTATTATTTTATAAATTTATAGAATACTTTTATACACTTAATTATATTTTTATTTTATTTTTCTGAAGTATTTTATACACTTAATAAAATATATGTATTAATTGTATAGGTATGAGTATAGGTGTGATACCTATGTATTATATACAGGTATTTTTATTTTGTGTTTCTTTTATGTTTTTATTCTGATTTTAATATACAAATATATTACAAATAATATTTACAAAATTATAAAAATATAAAATATAAAAATAATGAATAAATAATAAAATGTATATTTTAATCTGTACAAGTATATAATAGGGGTCCAAAACTCAACTTTCAAACCGTAGCTCCGCCAAATGCGAAACCACTGCCATTAAATAGCTTATTTTAAATTATATATAATTAAAGGTGAGTTTGATGCATTTGGAGTTTTTATTTGCAAGATACAGGTCTGGGAAGTTGGGATTCTAGAATCTTATTCAGATCATAACTTTTTATTTGTACAGTATTTTTGAGTGAAATAAGTTTTGTATTTTTCTTTATTTAATTATCTACAACTTTCATGTTTAAAGTTTCTTTATTTAATGTATAAAAAGTGGAACAAAAAATAGGTCCCAAAATGAATAAAGAATGAATTAAATGAGAGGTATTTTTATTGTATTTTGGCCCTTATCTCCCCCTACTTTATTCCTTGTCAACCTAGTCATCAAGATGCCTAGGTCTCGGGGTTTCGGGTCATAAAATATTTACAATATTTTATTCTTTTTCTTTTCTTTTCTTTTCTTTATTCTATAATTTTGGCTTTAAAAACCGCATTCTATACAATATTTACACAATAATGCATGAATGATAAAATACATGAATTAACATTATTACACGCATTTACTAGGGTTTTTTTAAGGCCAAAATGATAGAATAAAGATGATGAAACGTAGATTCATCAGTGGTGACGACGACTCGTGGGTGGAGGAGTTGAAGTGGTGCGTTGGGGCTCGAGCGGAGAGGTGCAAGTAGAGTGGCGACGCTCGTGGGCATATGAGCCGAAGTGGTGCGGTGGGGCTCAAGGTTCTTGGAGAAGGCTCGTCTTGGTGGGGGGCGGAGGAAAGGAACCGGTGAGGCGATGGGCTCTCTTGGAGTCATAGGAGATGTGAGTCTCTACGCATGGTGGTTTGTGGTGGTTCGCGGAGTGGATGAGGATGTTGGCGATGATGCTGTTGGTGTGGAGCGGATGTTGGTGATGATGTTGCAGCGGGGGTTGGTTGCCGATGGCGCGGCTGGACCATGCTTGTGGGCGATGGCCGGTGAGATGATGCTGAGGTCATGCTTACAGAGGATGAAGCGCTGGCAGGGGTGCGCACGTGGTGTAGCACGATAGTGCGATAGATGGAACATGGGAAAGTGGGTGAAATAGGGGATTGGGAAAAGGGAAGAAAGGTGGATGGAATAGTTTCGCCTGAGATTGGAGGGCAGAGATGCCTCTCTCTATCGTCACTTCAACCACGATGGCAGAGTCATGGGAAGCTTGGATGATCTCTCCTGAAGAGGAGGATCTTCGCAGGAGAAGAGAGGCCCTTGTCATCGGCCTCTCTCTCCAACGCTCTCTCCTGTTCCTGGAATATGGCAGATAATTTTGGTTTGAGGTCGATGGACCTTTTTATAGAGATGGGGGAGAGGGGATAAGAAGGTGGCGAGATGATTGCGAGGTCAATGGCGGCATCGTTTGTTGCGCGGTAGTTAGAGGTGGAGAGATAAGCGGAGGGGGTTGTTGTGCATTAGAGGAAGGGGGAGAGGGCCTCACGTACGTGGCGCGTTAGGCGAAATTTATTTATTTTTACTTTTTCAATTAATTATTTAAAAAATGAAAAGGGAAATAAAAAGTCTGAAAATGAGTAACACATGGCGGCTCCAGGAGCTGCCACGTGTCAACTCCATAAAATTCAAAAAACAAAAATAAAAGAAAAATCTAGAAGAAATAACAAATGGCCTCAGATCGAAAATGTTCAACACAAAAATTGTTCGTATGGATGAGTTCTACAATTTTAATGAAGAGATCAAGAGCAAAAGAGGTCATATGTGCTAAACGATATTTTTGAGGTACTCTATGTACATAAAATACCTTGATTTTTAGGTTTTGTAAAATTTTGTGACTTTTAATTCAGAGAAAAATCGAGAAAAATAACCATAAAATCAAAGATAAATATTTACATATTAATCTATTTTTTGGTTTTTTAATAAAGAAGAAAGTAGGAAAATAAAATAAAGAAGAAAAAGTGAGGTATTTATGCAGGCTCGCAAAGGACACTCGGACACAGTCAGTTTCTTTGATTTCAGTCTTATTTTAAATTTGTATTTTTGTGGATTTTATTAAAAATAATCAAAGAATATATATAAATAATAAATAAGAGAGAAAGAGTTAATTATTTACATAAATAGGTCGAAATCAGGTGAAACTCAAAACACACAAAAGAGGCCCAAAACCAAACTTTCACATACAAGCTCTGATTTTTATGAAATTGGTCTTGTTTTAAAGATCTTTGAATATGTATTACTTTAAAGTGAGTAGACCTAAATCATACACTGTATGAGTAAGATATGAGCATTTTAGTCTGTCTAGTCTAAAATTGGGATTTCTTCTCACGGACCAATTATTTGAGTTAGTATTTTTTTGTATTTTTTCCTTTGATCTTGTTAGCAATATGTAAACAATGGAGGTGGTTTGAGGTCAATTGGAATTAGCATGAATTAGTTAGAAATGCATGAAGTTGGGTGCAATCGTGGAGATGATTGTGAATGCAATTATGAATGTTAAAATGCAAATATTAATTTTTCATGCATGAATGATAAAAATGCAGAATAAATGATGAAATGCAGCTAATTACTTGAGAACTAAGCTCTATTTTCATCTTTTAGTATGATGAATCATATATTCATCATATAGTGATACAAGTCTGGGTGTCAAAGGTATGATATGTACTTAAAAAAGACCTACATCGGTGTACTCCCAGGTAAACAAGTGTAGATGGCTCTGAACTCTCTTGATGGATGCATTGGTCAACAACCTAAAATACACGCGTTGAGTTAATAAGGCACTTGAGAAGTATCCTTATTCCAATACAAGGGAGAGAAGAAAATTACATAAACATATGCCCCCCATTAACTGGCCTTCCATCTACACTTTTAAGACTGACAACAAAAGAGATGGTGGATTTGTATACAAGAACTGATTTATTCCCTATGTTTTTAGGATTGGGTTCTTAGGAGAGTCTCTTTGGCTGGAACCTTGGGTGGCATTTTGAATCGTCTCTTGTGACTGCAGTCCACATTTAAATGTCATATCCTTACTATATATGTAAACAGAGAGAGTCTCGAAGCTAGAGAAGTTGTATACCTTTCGATTAAAGCTTGGTTAAACTCAGAATTTTGGGATCACTAAAATCGATAGTTCTTTAATAGATCGAATCTTGTATTCTACATGCACAGTTAGGGGTTGATCTGACTAAATCATTTATTCTCTAGTTGGTCGGGGACGAGCATGGTTTATGTATAGGGGGTTGATGAATCTTTGCTTCATCACTCTAAAAGAGGATAATTAACCTCATTTATCCAAAATCCATTGTCATTTAATCATCTAAATTGCATAATTATCATTCATGCATGTGTAAATCATATTCACACTTTATTATTCATCATTACATTAAATGAGGAGCCTAGAATCCAGTGTACAATTGACCTGTAAAACATCTAACTTCACTGATTTTTAATGATTTTATTGTAACTCCAAATCACATGAAACTAATTCCATCGTGTACATATTACAAACCTTAACATGAAAAATCCTAAAAAATGCTAACATGTGCATATACAAAATAATATCAAACCCGAATTTCATGACAGATAGACAAAACACTGATCTCTCTCTCATACAATGCCTAAATGAATTATACTCACTTTGGATTAATGAATGTTCAAATATCTATAAATCAAGACCAAATTCAAAAGAATTGGAGTCCATTTGTGAAATTTAGATTTCGGGACCTAAATTTGCATTATACATATTTGTCGATTTTGACCCATCATTTGATGTGAATATTTCATTCATCTTTATTATTTTATTTTTTATTCATTTAATTTATTAATTGTTTAATAAATTACATAAAAATAAAAATTCTAGAAAAATCAGAAAAGCAATAAAAATGGCATGTTTTGACTTGGGCATAAAGACCTGAACCACTTGTACATATTTCACTCCACTAATTTTTGGACCTATTTAAAATCCATAAAAAATCCAAAAAATCACATTTGAATCCATTGCATTATTTCATGGCATGTTTGATTTTTGTATACATTTATTTATCCATAAAAAATCCAATAAAAAATTCCAAAACCAAAAATTGGTATTTTTGTATACATAAAATATCACCAAAGAATTATATCTTGAACATGCCCATTTGCATTTGAGTCCTTCATGAATATTGTAGGTTGAATTTAGATAAATATTTTTCATGTTGTGCACTTTTGCATCCGAATTCATTTTCTATTTATTATCTGTTTATTATTATATTTCCAGTGTTGTTCAATGGTCGAACTGCCACATGTCGCACATTCACTAGGTCGCTTGGTACTGGTCAGCCACCTCTCTCTCCCTATGTGCATAGCACGCGCTTTTTTCCCTCCCCCCCATCATGTGCCTTGTATGTGACTCTTCGCTAACATCATCCTCCTCGCACGTGCAAGGCACGTGCCCCATACCCCCTCCTCCTCCCATGTCCTGCACGTGAGGGTCCTCTTCCTCCTTGTGAATTACCCGACCTAAGGTCATCAACCTACCAGTCTAACAAATATACATACTCAAATATATAGTAACACATCTATCTCTAGTCAGAGGATGCATGTCTATATCGTGATAGTACACGACATAAAGTCTTGGTTATGTCGATCTCATTAAATCAACTCTTTGACCTAACTTATCTAACACCTCTGAATCTTTATTCCTATGCAGATGACCGCATCATGGGGTTGGTTAGATATCAACCTATAGATAAGAATTATCATCTTATTCTCAGATTGGAGACTATTTCTTAATAATCATTTGAAGGTACTTGATTAGATCTCAATCTGACTCTTTAGATATCATCCAAGCACCAACCTCTATGATTTTACATTTGAATCAACAAAAGTATGATCATTAAGATAGTCATGGCACATAACCTAATTATACAGAGGGACCTATTAAGCAAATTGGTTATTCTTTATTTCAGATTAGGGAATGATTTGTAATATCTTTTTTTACATAATGGCTCGACGTGGGCTCACATGTCCAACAAGGTCACCAACATATTGGTATGTTAAATGTGCACACTCAAACATATAGATGTATATCTATCATCGATCAAAGGTTGTTTGTCTTATCGTGATAGTTACGGCTCATGTCTTAGTTTATCCTGACCTCATCAAGTCCACTCTTTGACTTGACTCTTCCGACACCTACGAATCACAATTCCTATGCAAAAGACTTACATTAAGAAGTCGGTCAGAAATCAGCCTTTAGAGAAATATTTCTATCTTTTTCTTAGACTGGATATCTTCATTGAATATCATATGTTAATGTCAGTTATATCCTCCTAACTACATGATATTCAATATGGTCACAATACATAATCCTAATTGTACAAAGGGACCTTAATATTAAGCGCATTCACAATCACTCATTTCAGGTGGGCGTGATAAAAATAAGACCTTTTTACTGCATTAATGGATCGTTAGGGCCTTACAAGTCCGACAGTTGCTATATGTTAGATCTAACCTAACAATTATCTTATCTCCACACACCCTTCACCACATGACAAAAGTGAAAACCTTCCTTGGTTAATCCAGTGTTTAAAAGCTCATCAACCCTCCCCTAACTTTATTCACTGGATGAATATAATTGGTTGCGTGTATTTCTTCCCTTTATGGCTTAAGCAAATCATCTAAGTCCAACTTCACCCAAATTATCTTCCTCGACCGATCTGTGTGATAAAAACTATAGCAACTGCATTCAACCCTCATATTCTCTAGGTTTTCTACAACTCCTTTTTATCAATATTGACCAATCAAGACCATCTTCCCATTCCTCTTCAACAACATCCCCCATCCAACAACTAATCAAGACCACAACGACTAATCGAAGTGATGATTAGAATCTTCCCATATGTTAGAAAGTTTAAAAATTAATAAATATTTTACACAACAAATCCATTCATAAAAAAATTGATTTTTACCCGACAGACCCTATAATCTTTGTCAATTACCTCCCCGACCTTTGAAACAACCTAATTCCTCCCTCACCCCCATAAACTTGCTCCGTGTTACCCCAGGAACCCTACCGTTAAATTGACACACACAGATTTAACTTACTTGGGTTAAAATAGAGTTAATCTAATTAATTCACGATCAGACGGCTAGAATTAACCAAGAGAAGAAACAAATAATCCTCCCTCCTCTAACAACTTCCCCTCCCATTGTATTGCCTCTTTCATCTCTCATCCCTCACGATGGCACTGGCCCGGGCTGGAGGAGGTGGGCGCAAGGGTTCATGCTTCCACATGCGGAGAGGAGATGGTCGGCTTCTAGGGGAGGGTGCTCGACCTGGATTAGAGGAGGTGGGGTGTGGCGCTTGACCTGAGGAGGTGAGGGGGTGGGTGGGTCGGGTTCTATCGGGGTGGGGGGGCTCGACTGGAGGAGGTTGTCAGTGGGTGGGGTTGGGTTCCACCCGGGGGAGGGGGCTTCGAGCAGGGGGAGGTGGTGGCAAGGAAGGGGCTTCGAGCGACCGGGGGGGTGCGACGTGTTCAGGTTGGAGGTGGAGGGGCTCGACCTGGGTGGGGCTCACACCACCGTGTTCATGTGCATCATCATTGTGCTCGAGCAGATGTACGGCTCTATCTAGGGTTCAGGGCATGGCTGGTGACGCTGGAGGTAGAGGGGACTCGACCTGGGCGGAGCTAATGCCGTCGTGGGCATGGCTGTCGTCGTGCTCGAGCATATGTACGACTCCAGCTAGGGTAACATCTTCCCCTACGATCCAACGAAGTCCTCCCCCTTCCCTCTATCCTACCCGTCCATTCCTCCGCATTTGCCGCCGCCCTCGCCACAATCCCCCGCATGAACTGGTCATCCTTTCCCGCTCCTTGTCCACAAGCGCCTTCAACAACATCCCAAAGGCCCAGAACTGATCTTCTGATTTCCTGCCATGGGCGAGGAAGTCCTCCACCCTAAGGATTTCCTTCTTCAGGATCCTGATGTCCTTTCTCCTCTGCATCATGAACCTTCACAAGCTATTGGAGTCCATCCACCTGTACCTCCTACTATGATCTTCCGTCGCATCGAGGCACCTCTGCCCCCGGAGATTTGATCTCCACCATTGCAATGGCCTTCCATCTGTCGAAGAGGGTAGTGGCGACGGAATAGAGAGAGGCCTCATGATCAGCAAGGGAGATTAGGATTTGGGCGGTGGAAGAGTCAAGGGAGATGAAGTGGGAGCCGAGGGAGGAGAAGCGGACAACGATGGAAGTGTCCAACACGGAGAGGTTGTCGGAGAGAGAGCATAGAAGGGTCAGGGAACCATCGATTCAGGGTTTTGCTGGAGTTGAGGAGGTCGAAGGTGGCAGAGATCGAGTAGATGGTGGCGAGGTGAGGTAGCTGTCACGATGAAGATGGGGGAGTAAGCAGACAAAACCCGCGGAGGAATCAGAGCTCTAAGGAGGTGGTAGAGCAAGATTGATTAAAATTCGGTTTTGTCTTCATATTTGAAGGGTATTTTCATCCCTCAAGGTGAAAAGATAACGGTGGTTAGGCATATTTAAATAAAGATCACATTGTTATCAAATTAATAGATGATGTATCACTTTGTTACGTTCTGAAAATGAGGTATGACAATGAAATTGAGTGTATAGTTAAGGAACTTTTAAATTGAGTGTATAGTTAAGGAACTTTTGTGTAATTTACACTTTAATCAATGGACACATGCATGCTTAAATCAAAATAAACATGTTTTTAATAATAACTAGGCTATAACCCGCGCTTCGCGGCGGATCAATCCTAAGTTGATTTAATGTTATATAAAGTACTAAACTATGATGCTTATGTTCTGCATAAATAAGAAACGGAGTAAATTAAGTTAATTCAATAGAAACTTGTTGTTTTCTATCTGATTGAAGGTAGCAGTGAATATTGCAGCGGGACTTCTTTAGATTTAAATATAATTCAGTATAGTCAGAGATGGTGATTGTTATTAGAAAGAACCATGTCATACGGAAAAGAGTTGTAGTCTTTCTGTCAAACTTCGGTCATACAAACAAATAGTAAGCTAGGAACAAAAGGTCTACCAAAAGAACTTGTATTTACATGTTATTTCTTTGTTCAGATCCATTACCAATGCGAGTGAAATAAGAGAAAGAGACGATTGGCATCTATCTAAACGTAGATGACATATGAAAAAGATATTAACATTAATCATGCAACATACCAAATGCTCCACAAACCTGAAATGAAAATAAATGAAAATTGTAATAAAAAAACGATACAACTGGGGGGATGTATTTTACAAACAGTATAAAAAATACAACCTAAATAAAAAGTATAATGTGTAACACTATTTAAATAAAGTCTAAAGCATGCGATGAAATAAGTACTTTAAAATTTAGAAGACCAGTCACAATAATATTAAAGTATTAATAGAGGTTTATATGGCATAATACCAACAACGTATAGTGATATTGTGTAATGTTTAGAAATTGGTTCGTTTAAGTGCTTTCTTACTTTCAAGAATACTTAACCAAACAAATGTATAACTTTGTCTCTTTAAAGATGCCCAAAATTGCTATAATAGTTATATTATCATTTTTCTCATTGTAACGTGTTCATTGATATGAGATCTAATTGTTGCCTTGAATAAAAACCAAGTATATAAGATTTGAAAGGATATAATAAATAATCTACAACAAATGGAAATGTCCTAGTTTCTTGAAATGTCTGAAGCATGCATCTTTCTAAAAAAATCAATGACTAATATTATTGGGGAAAAGCAAAACACTATAGTAAATGTAGCAAATAATAAAATAATCACCAATAAAATGTGATATTTCATAAGAATATGCAGTATTACACAGGAAGAAACAAACACTCAAAGTACAAAAGGAAATTTTATTAAGAAAGCAGAATATTAAGTGAAAAAATTATGTACACGCACCTGAATCACTGTAGTTATGTTGCAAAGAGATTATCTAACTAAAGTAATAGAAAAGTAACAATCTATATTATCTTGTTAAATAAGATAGAAAGTTAAAGTGAATTACTTGTAAGCAAATGTTTAACAATGGATCTGGGGAAACAACGGGAACGCATTATTTGAGGCTCAGACTCAGGTTTACTACATAATTAGTAAAATAATATATAAAAAGTCTGGTATGTTCATCATCGCCTTATGCAATGTCCGATAAATTAGGTACACGGAGTATATATAAATGTTTAAACAATATATCTATACGTTGTTACATATTTAAATCGAAGGGTGATTTTATTGAGAAAAATAAAAAATATAGTAAATGTGGCAATTTTCAGTTGCAGCAAAGCCCTACCATATAAATAAAAACATTCATTTTGTAATGTATTCATATTACATATATGGAGAGACAAAAACTATATGCAAACAGTTGGTATGAACTACTTTCCTTATTTAGGAATGGTAAAATTCATAACACAGTCCATAAACATATGACATGGGAATGGGTACTTGCAATCATAGTATACGAAAGGAATAAAAGCAAATAAAATTTTAAGAAAAAGAAGTGTCAGAAGATACTATTTGGAATTATCTTTTGTTGATAAGTCTATTTCTCTTTCTCTTACTATTACCGAATTACTTTTATCATTTCTCTTGAAAGTATTTAGTTTAGACTGAATTTACATTTACATATACAGACAAACAAAAACTATTTACAAATAATTAGTTGTACCTAGTTTCCCTTGTTCAGAAAGAGTAAAGTTCATATTTCAATAAATATAAACATAATTCAGAAAGAGAAAAAATGTATAGTTGCTGTATGAGCAGTAACACAAGTATTGTGGAATGAATGCTAATGTATTCATCTATTACTATATTATTTTAGATAATCAAATAAAATTCGAAGTAAGAAAAAATAAACTGCATATCTTATGATTTTGAACATTAAACAGGAAAGAACGGAGAAACTCTTGAATCATGTCATGAAATGCATTGTAGTTGATAATATCAGGGTAACACAGGGTCCCATCAATATCGAATACTAAAGCTTTAATAAGTTCAAATATGTTCAAAGATCAAATGTTGTAATTTAAAAAAGGAAAAGCAAGTTAGACTGATAAATAAAAAGAAAAAGTTGGCAAAAAACGAACCAAATAACTCTGGAAAAAGTTTCATAACCTTGTCATGAAGGAAAGATCGAGGACCTTGGATTCATCCTAACATATACAATTAGCCATTATTTTCTGGTTACAAAAGAAACTTTTCATCCCTAATTGGACAATCACAGACAGATTTAATCTCCCTCGCCACACTGTAGAACTTACTCTAATAAAGGACAGAAAATGAGGGTTGTGTACATGGAGTTCACGGGGAAAAGAGGACATTTTTCTGAATTATGAATGTAGATTCACCTAGAGAACAACTAACCGTGGACCAAAGCTGCTAATCAACTTCAGGTTGTGGTGTTGGAAAGGTCATCATCAATAAGAAGCCAACACCTTAGCTCTCCAAGAGACATCTAATAAGACAACCATCAATAAAACACGACATTTCTCAATTATATGCAGTTCTACATGAAAAAATAGATAATCAAAAGTTTAAAGGTGATTTTTTTAATCAGGTTTCACATTGAATGAAGCAATTGGTGTACTCGCACCTGAATTATTGCGGTATTGTTGCAAAAAGATCCTATCAAGTATGTAGGAGCCTGATAATATAGAATTTACCAAGGTAAGAGAATACAAATTTTATTTGCAAAATTTAAAGATAAAATTGTATTAGAAGTACCTGTGTATCATCTATAGAATGTCTTGTAAGTAAACAATTATCATAAGGTGTTAAGATCACGTAAATGATCTAAACTGACTTCGTGGGTAAGGTGAAAATCAGGAAGATCCAGAAAATAAAATCAGAGAATATGATAAAATATTATAATGAGAACACAACTAAAATGTCATGCATGATCTTCCAGTAAAGCAAGAATCTAAAATATATCATCGTTACAAAAATAATGACAGTAATAGCAATTTTTTTCTAAAGAAATTAACATACCTTAACAGAACTTGAAATCAAAATCCGATGTCTTCGCCAAAGAGAGCGAGCACGAACTTAGAAGAGATATAGAGGCGCACAACAGACAATCCGAACTTTCGCTGCAATAAACAACCAAAGCCTATGAAACAAAAAATGGAGAAGAGACACATCACAGAAACCTTGTTCAATCAAACAACAGACATGTAACCCCCATACCTTTGGCAAAAAATTGATTCAAGGACCAGAAGATAAGGCAAAATGAGTTGTTTATAAGACTTGACGGAGAAAAAAACGTCGAGGAGGAAACCCTCTCAAAATCATATCATTATAAAACTGCCCTGAAAAGCGAAGAAGGAAGCAAAGAAGGCTGTAAGCGAAGCTAAGTCAAAAGCTTATGAAGTTTTGTATAAAAATATCGACTCTAAGGAGGGCAGAAGGATATATTCAGGTTGGCCAAAGCAAGAGAAAGAAAGACCAAAGACCTTTCTCAAGTGAGATGCATTAAGGACGAGGAAGGTCATGTGCTTGTTACTCAGAAGGATATAAAGACTAGATAGGAGCAGTACTTCCATAAACTTTTCATCGGGGAAGGAAATCGAGATATCACTTTGGGTGATCTAGCTTGTAGTGAAAGTTACTTGAATCGTGCATGCTATAGATGGATACAAAGAAAGGAAGTAGAGGAGGCTTTGAAGGTTATGAGACCTGGAAAAGGTGTAGGACCGGATGACATCCCTGTAGAAGTGTGGAGAGTTTTATGTGAGCGTGGTTTGATTTGGCTTACGAATCTATTCAATGTTATTTGGCGAAGCAAGAAAATGCCTGAAGATTGGAGGAGTATCGTGGTGCCTCTTTATAAGAATAAAGGAGATATCCAAAATTGTTCAAATTATAGAGGTATCAAGTTGATGTGTCACACTATGAAAATTCGGAACGTGCGATCGAAAAAAGGTTGAGGCAAATTTCCAATGTAAAAGAAAACCAATTCGGATTCATGCCAGGTCGCTCAACTACTGAAGCCTTCCATTTGCTGAGTTATAGAGCTAAAAAGAAGAACCTCCACATGATCTTTATTGATTTGGAGAAGGCTTATGATTCTGTCCCACGAGAGATATTGTGGAGAGTGTTGGAGAAGTGACAAATACCTGTCCTATACATTAACCTCATAAAAGACATGTATGATAGGGCTTTATCTTGTGTAAGGACCCCGTCTGGAAAGACTGAATATTTTGACATCAACATTGGTTTACATCAAGGTTCTGCTTTGAGTCCATTTCTTTTACTTTGATTATGGATGAGTTGACCAGTCACATTCAGGATGAGTTACCTTGGTGTATGTTGTTTGCTGATGATATTGTGTTAATTGATGAGACTAGAGATGGAGTAAATGAGAAGCTTCAGGTTTGGAGACATGAGTTGGAGACTAAAGGATTTCGTATAAGTAGGGCTAAGACGGAATATATGGAGTGCACCTTTGATGGAAGCAATGGTGAAGAAATCGAGGTGAAGATTGGTGACGATAACATTAAGAAGAGAGATTCTTTTAGATATCTGGGATCTATTCTGCAACATAATGGGGAAATTGACGGAGATGTTACTAATAAAATAAATGCAGGCTGGCTGAAGTGGAGAGGTGCCTCTGTTGTTCTCTGTGATAAGAAAATTCCTTTAAAGATTAAAGGAAAGTTTTACAAAGTAGCCGTGAGACCTGCTATGCTTTATGGATCTGAATGTTGGCCTGTGAACCATAGACATGTGCAGAGAATGAATGTAGCAGAAATGAAAATGCTAAGGTGGATGTGTGGACATTCTCGTAAAGATCGGATTCGGAATGATGCAATCAGAAAGAAAGTTGGCATAGGTCCGATCGAGGATAAGATGCGAGAAAATCGCTTAAGATGGTTTGGACATTTGCAAAGAAGATCAGTTGATGCACCAGTTAGGAGATGCGAGTGTTGGAATGTTGAGCCGGCTAAGAGAGGGCGAGGACGGCCCAAGAAGTGTTGGAAAGAGGCCATACGGAGGGATCTTAGTTTTATGGATATAAGCCCGGGATTGGCCCAAGATAGATCTGAATGGAGGCGAAGAATCCATGTAGCCGACCCTAGAAAACGCTTTGTTGTTGTTGTTGTTTGCTTACAATAGAGGAAATTTGTGCCATCATTCGATTCTCATCAGCATAAACACCATATCCTCTGTCTCCAATGTATTAGCATAAATTACAAATTGATTAAGGTTCGACTAACAACACCTCATAACACCAAGGCGCGATCAGACTTATCCCCCCCCCAGGTTTCCTGTATAAGAATGGAGAAAGTTGCCATCGTAAAACAATGTTTCACGATGCCACCCAACCATATGTTTGATGATATCACTGAAGCACAAGAAATGAAGCACTAGTTTTCTGCTATTTCGATTGATAACGTTGTTAAAAAATAAACATGCGGAAGCAAACATGAAAAAAGATAACGAAGAATAAGAACAACGGGATTTAACGTGGAACCCTACCCCGTGAGGAGCGGGATGAAACCACGGGAGAAGCCCTCAAAGGGGCATATGCTTCTATTGCTTTTCTCAATGGTTACATTAGGTTTGGGGCTCCTTATATAGCCTCCATAGAGCCTCCAAGCCCCACCACTGGTAGATGTGGGACTAAACAAATGGATGTGGTAAATGGATCTCTCCAGGATCCATTTACCCTGCTACAACTCATATGACGCACAACCAAATACTCCAACACTTCCCCTCAAGCTGGAGCATGCAATGCTCAACTTGGACAAACATAAAAAAACTCAACTCACGCTACAGGACACTACAGACAATATCAACTCAACGCACACAACTGTCGGCTGCTGTCGAGGATGTTGCCTCTAATGCCATGCTGGTGAGGAGGACGAACGAGCTGGAGTGTGAGTGAAACTGAGGACTCGGTCTGACCATCGGGTCTGAAACTGCGCCTGGAGTCTCCTCTCGGAGAACTGGGTCTCTCCCATCTGGCTCAGAGAATGGCACTCTACTCTGGAGTACTTATGATACCACATGAAAACCCTTGCCCACATGGTATAAGGAATGGTCCTCTGCTCTGGAGTCCCTATGGTTCACATGAAAACTCTGGCTGACAACAACAAGAATGATGGGGACCATGGAACTGGAGATCGCACACTCGTGCGTCTTGAACTGCAGACTCAGAAGCTGACATCGAGTCTGACAAAATATTAAGCATTACAAACAATATTATTTGTTATAGAATACAATCGTTAATGAAAATAAAAGACCATGTACCTTAAATTCAGAGAAGCGGAAGGAATAAATTTTCATTTTGGAAGAAAAATATCCTGATAGAAAGAACATGCATACAATTTTGTAATAAACAGCAATAAATTAAGAAGATGAAAGTGAGGAATACATATTGTTCAAGCAAAGAATGAAGGTAGGCGATAACCATGTAGCACAAATAGATAGAAGAATGTCCGGTATAGGCTCATATAGACAAAATGTGAGCAGGGAATCATAATAATATTCTTGAAAGTCTGCAAAGTGGTCCCTTAAAAGACGTCCTAAACTGCAAGAATATGTTTTCAAAACAATTTTGCAATTTGGTTCCTCATAAGGTATCCTAAATTGCCTCGACATTTCAAAAATTTCATTTATCCAATATTGGAATAAGCTTATTTGTCATGAAATATAAGTATTGTCGTAAGCAAAGTGATCCCTTAAAAGACGTCCTAAATTGCAAGAATATGTTTTCAAAATAATTTTGCAATTTGGTTCCTTATAAGGTATCCTAAATTGCCTCAACATTTCAAAAATTTCATGTATCCAATATTGGGATAAGCTCATTTGTCATGAAATATAATCATTGCCGTAAGCAAACCACCCTGCACTATAGTGAAAGGAAAAAATTATGTATAAGGATCTAACAAAAAATAAGGAAGGAACGAAGTGGACAACCGCAAGAAATTAGAGATTATGCAGTGCAATATGCATATGTTATTATAAATGAAATCAAGGAAAAATACAAATCAAGCAGTAATAAAAAAAGCATGTAAATTAAGTGGCGGTTACATCCAGGCAGACATGTAATTAGAAATAGCTCAGAAAGTTGAACTGAATGATATACATCAAATATGAGCAAATAGTGAAAGAACTGACATTTGAATGCATAAATAGATAATATAGGGTAAAATCGAACGAATATAGGTTTAAGCACCTTCGTTGTAAACACATCGATATAGGCAAAGCATGAACTTCAGTATACAATAAAATACTTACAGGATTGAGAAATATACCCGGTAGATTGAAAATTATTCCCTTAAAAGTTTTCTTGCCATAACATCTTGGATTTCATTTTTTCCCCATTAAAAAATTATTGATTGTGATCAAGTATGATTAGCATTGTTTCCTACTAATTAAAAATCAATGTAGAGAATAAATACTTGTATGATTTGGCTCAATGTGACAGCACAAAAGTACAGCAGGAGATGTACATTAGGTAACTTTATTTTGCAACCTCATATATAAATCATACGAAATAAAGAAAAAAGTTTGAATGGAAATATTTATCATAAAATGTTAAGTCAGATTCAGTACAGGCTCATACAAATAAAACATGAACTTCGGCAGATAATGATATACTTGAAAGTCTGCAACTTGGTTCCTCAAATATTTTCCCAGATTGGTATAATATGTAAAAACGAATCTGAAATCTGGTTAGCTTCAGGGTATCACAAGTTGCCTCAACATCTCAAGTATTGGAAATTTTCCCACTTGAAAGTCTGCAACTTGGTCCCTCAAAGATTTCACCAAATTCTTATTGAATCTGCAATCTGCTTGACTTTAGACTATCACAAGCTGCCTCAACATCTCAAGTATTCAAAATTTTTCGTTTGGAAAGAAACTGCTTGGTATAACTGTAATCATTGCCTATTACAAAGTAATATACCGATTATAAATTCAACAAAATTAATTATAACAGATAGATATAAAATTTTTTCAATAGCATATGAAGAAAGGAAAAAGATTATATTTTGCAAAACTAAATGCAAAATTGTAGTAAGGATTTTGTAGTAAGGATTATTACAGGCATAAATGAATATGTGTAAAGATGTCATTAGTACAGGCTCATACATAGAAAATCTGAATTTTAGTAGATAGTGATATATTTGAATGTCTGCAACTTCCTCATTGAAAAATTCGCTAGAATGTTATAATCTACGTAGAAAAACAAACATGCAGTTTGCTTGCCTTTAAGGTATTGCAAGGTAAACTAATGTATCAATAATGAAGGCACCAAAATGAAAAACGAGGATTTTTAATTTCGAAAAAAAGTAAGTCCTGCTAATTCAATCATTCAACAGATTCAAATTTGCAAATTAAAAGAGGCAAAGCAAGGCCATATGCTGCAAGACGTATCTGCTATAATACGACAGATTTCTTTTTGTTTCAGCAATGATATTTCATTTAGAGGTAGATTTCTTTCCCATATCAATTAGCATGACCTCTTCCGAGTCTTACACTGGAAGTGAAGTGAGACCAAGTAACAGATACGGAGATATGGATGTACTGTGCCAACCTCATTGTTGACCAATGTAATTTAATTACCAGACCGGTCCATAATATATGTAGGGAGCAGGCAATTTCTCTTACATATCCATAAGGCATGTGCATACATAATATAGTAACAAATATCTATTTTAATCATTCGCATGATAGTTTTTACCCAATATGATAGTATGCACAAAATTAATAAATGAACGGACGGAGTATAACAACAGAGGATAGAGGATACACATCAAGAGTTGTTAGGTGATTAAAGTTATCGATGTATAGTAACAATGCAAAGGGTTCCAATTTATATCAAAGACTACATGTATTGACAATATTTGGAGTAGATGCAATGAAAATGAAAAATGTAGAGTAATTTGAACAGTATATTGCAAACATGCATAAAATTTTTGCAGTCGTTATTTAGCAGATATAAGTTTCAAGTCAACAGGAAGTAATAAAAAAGACAGCAGCTAACATAGTGTATTCTAACTTTACAGGAAGACGTTAGCAAAAGATATTTACAGATGGTACAGTTGTTTTTCCTTATAGGATTAGAAGTTTTTTCCACAAAAACATACAAAAAATATTTATAAAAGCAGGAGAGTAAGTTTAGCTGTGCAAGAACATTAGCATTTGGTACATCGTGTAGACTACCTGAAAGAATGAGATCTGCAATAGGTTAATTTTTTGTGGAGCATGGAAAGAGAAGTTAGCAGTAATTAAAACATGAAATTACATTTTTCGAGACAACTTCTTTGCTCTTTCTTCAGTTTCATCTAGTGCAATTTCATCAGTCTTCTTCCTTTTCTCATAGGATTTGGTATTCCTAATGTAATTGAGTGAAATAAGTTTTATTTGTATTAAGAACATATGTATTTAATATAGAAAGAAATTGTATTTCATCTTTTTTATTCTAGTAAAGAGATTGGAATGAAAGACCTATATTGTGGAGTGGTTGATGTATCTTTTTCATCTGCGTATATATTTGATACGACTTGAGAAGATGAAGAACCACAAGGAATGCCTAGTTTTTCAGATAAAAATAATACCATTAGGTTTTCTACAAATTACATAATAAATTCTGTAAGAACATACCACGTGAAGCTTGATCGATTGATGCAGAATCAGAAATGATTTTAACTACTTTAGCTTGTACTTTTTTCCTGCTGTCACGGAATCCTAAAATTATCCTAAAGTTAAACGTGCGACCGATCAGTCCTCGAAATATAGGTGGAAGATTCAGCCTATCATGTGCAGGTGAACCTTTTGTTCTAAAAACCAAAAATATATTTAATTAACACATAATAATAAATAATTTTTTATAACATTCTACATGAACGACAATTACTGTAAATAAAATTTTAATGTTAAAAGAAATTTTTAACTTACATGATATAGATCTGGGTCCAAACTCTCTAATTCCCCAATCGTTATTTTATTGTCAAGTAACTCTTCTGCGGGACTCAATGTGGTGAAACGTTCGCTAGACATTAATGTTGTGACTTCAAGCGGGTCAATGCTAGGAAGAAAAATTATTTTAAAAAAAGCAAGCTTCGAGAACATACTTTAATATATACTATAAAATTTCATTATCATGTAGCAGAAGGACAGATATAAAACAATCATCAGTTGTACAATCACAGTTAGATATAATGTGTTAAACATTACCACCACACACCTCTCTCGAAACCTTTGAACTTCTGGAATTTCTATATCAATGTAAAACTTTGTAGCTGACGAAGAACAAAGGCAGGTTTGACCTACAATTATAATAAAAAAATATTAATAAACTATTGGTAGTTGAATAAATATCTCATACAATACAGAATCAAATTAATTCCTACCCATGAAAGTTCTAGCAGTCATTCCAGAAAAAACAACAATCACAGCTTTCGATTTACTTAATACAACATTCTCAGGAAAAGCATCTGCAATTTTCCCCCACAATGTGACCAACATTTTATTGTCGTTGTATATATAAAATATAAATTTCCATTAGAAGAAGAAAACACCAGCGATACATGTGAATTAGTATATCAAAAAAACTTAAATTACTTATGCAAGAAATTACCAGAGGTCTTGTATTTCTATGTTTTTTTTCTTGGTCAAGGTGTTTCGCACATAAGTGTTGCCAAGACGACTAACAGATATTATATGGCCAACAACATCTTCAAAAATAAACAGAGTTAGAAATAATTAAAGTAAGCAAATTATCTAAATGTTGTACCAGTCAAGTCCAAATCGTTGTATATCCTCGATGAAATTTCTGGAAATTCAACAAAATTAAATTTATATCGTGGCAAAGTGGCAAGATCTTCAGAAACATGCACTATAGATGTTGATCTCGTAAATCTGATCATTAGATTGTGAGGAACAACCCTAAAACTTTGTATGCCCGGGCAAACAATAAAACTCGAGAAAATATAGATTCTTCCTTCATGTAATTGTTCTTTAAAATGAACAACATCCTGCTTTCTAATTGTACCCTGCACTACTGTGTCTCCCTGTAGAAATTGTTTTTTGCCAAAATATCATCTATAAGTCAAATGATAGATAGTTTGTTTAAGTAAGTTAATGTATATATCAAACATTGACTAATATAAGTTAGTCATTTAAAAAAACATACCTTTTCATCAACGACAACAAAATCAAGACTCATAACTTCATCACCCTTATTAGGATTAGTCGAATGTCATAGTCGTATCAACCGTACTTTAATCCTGTAGCTTCCTTTTGACAATTGCAAATCAGATATACGTGTGCAGTCCATCGCAATATATGATCCTGCAATTATAGCACCATGTCAAAACCAAATGTAATAGAGAAATTTATATCTTAAATTCATACAAATCAAAGATGGTCAACTAATAAATGCAGTCATTATTTTATAGATATTTCCATGAAATCAATGAACATTTTCTGCAAATGGAAGAGGAGAACGGTTGATATTAAAATAAAGTAAATCATGTCTATATTAAGAAAGAATAAACTATCAAATCTCTGAAATCAAGGTAAATTGCTGAAAACTTCTTTATATACAATATTTTTGGTGTAACCATTAAACATTGGATCTTCATTGACCATATAGATTCTTAAACCCTTTCGTGACGTGACTCTAGAAAGAGCAACATAAAGTTGACCATGGCAAAAAACAGGTACAGGTAAATATAAACCAACTTTCTTTAATGTTTGTCCTTGGCTTTTATTTATTGTCATTGCAAAGCAAATTCTGACTGGAAATTGCTTACGATGTAATATAAATGGCCATTTAGTTTGTTTAATTCAAACGTAATTCCAGGAATATAAACTTTTGTTCCTTTATTATCACCATTTATAATCGTTGCTTCTATAATTTTAGGTGTTAATTGATTTATTAACAATCTTGTACCATTGCATAATCCAATACTTTGGTCAATATTTCGTAACAACATTATCGGTGCACCAATTTTCAGTTTTAAAATATGATCTGGTACTCCATTAAAGACCAATGAATTAAGGAACTCAATGGGATAAAGTAATTCTGCATCATTTTGAATATTTGAATTCTGACAAAGTGCATCATAACTCGTACAGATCATCTCATCTGTAGGTACTAAGGATAACATGTAATCATTAATGTCATTGACTACAACATTTGTAGGTGTAATTATACAACGTTCTCCAAGATAATTAATATCATCAAACTTATTACGGAAGTTTTTATATATACTCAAGAAAAAATCATGTACAGATATTGCAGAACAATCAACAACTAAATCATCTGGTATTTTTATCCATGTTGCTTCATCTTCGTATTCATCTTTCCTAATTGCAGGAAGTAATCCACTTCCTATATCTAAAAGCCACTGTTCAAAATCAACTGTTAGCAATCTTGATTCTGCATTTATAAATTTATTCATCAACAAACGCATATTTTTAGATAATTTGAAAACTGTACAATGCTTCCATAGATTTGATCTATTAATAGTAGCATTTACAATATCTTCTCTATGTCCATTGTTAACAACAGGTAGTATCTGTTTGAAATCGCCACCTAATACAACTGTAACACCTCCAAAAGGTATATTATTTGCAGTAGATATATTTGTTGTTAAGATATCTGATAGAGTTCGATGTAATGCTTCAAAACAATATCTATGATTCATTGGTGCTTCATCCCAAATAATGAGTTTTGTTTTTTCAATAAATTTAGCTAAATCAGTTCCTTTCTTTATTTGACATGTGGAATTCTCATCTAAATTGAGTGGAATTTTAAAACGTGAATGTGTTGTCCTACCTCCTGGTAACAACATTGAGGCTATTCCCGATGATGCAACAGCAAGAACTATATTACCTTCAGCGCGTAATCTTGAGATGATGGTTTTCCATAAAAATGTTTTTCCAGTGCCACCATGACCGTAGACAAAGAATAATCCACCATATTTTTTTTCAACAGAATCAATAATACTATTGTAAACTTTGGACTGTTCAGAGTTAAGGGATCCAATATTTCTAGAGAATTCATCTTTTAATTCTCCAACATTATAATTAGTTTCTTCAAGAATTAACCTATTTCTTGTGTAGTTACTAATCTCTGGCGTAGGTGGAATCATGTTAAAATCTGAAAGACAATAGGAATTTCGATTTAAGATTTTTTCTATCTCATTTAATGCAAATATCTTTAATTTCTCTTCAGAAACATTTACGTTTGAAGTTAGCTCTCTATTTCTGTGTATATATTCGTAATCTTCTGAAAGTAGATTCCAAATATTGCCCCACAATTTATTCGGATCTCCAATTTTAGAATGGATTAATAATGTTGCAAACAAATGTCTTATTGGATCAGATGTTGCCCATTGAGAAGCATCTTCTATAACTTCATACCATTCTTTATCATCACCCAATAGACCAAGTGCATTACACGCTTCTTGATAAGTATCATACAAAACACCATTTATTGTTCTAATTTCATCAAAATTTTTACAACCTTTCATAATATTTAGAAGCATACGCATATAATATAATTCTCCTGAATTAGGATGTACGTATACAATTCTACCTACACATCTACCTTGTTTTCTTCTTCTCCATGTCCTTTCTTTGGTATTCCAAACCCAATATCTAGGGAATTCATCATAACATATTGTTCTTGCTTCTACTGAACACATATTTGTATCCATCCATGATGTAAACATTGTTTTTTTAGAACTATCCTTATTTAAAACATCGCGTAAATGGTCATCGCTTTTAAAAGTGACGCTATTTTCTAAAGGTAAATGTATGGTAAGTCTCTCAACAGCAGGATCTCGAAATTGTATAGGAAACTGAAAAGTTCTCCAAATTGCCTCATAAGAAGATATATACCTACAATCGATAATTTTTTGGTTCGTCTATTTCTTCCTTAGAAGAAGGAGATGTATCCTTATTGCTGGGAGTGCTTTCTAGTACAACTCGAAGTCTATCTGGGCCTTTGTTAATATATTTAATTAAGTATTTAATAGCTCTGGATTGATTACACCACTCTACATTAACGTGTGCTTGATACCTTACAACTAAATTTCTATTATAAGGGACTACAAATCTATTATCAAGACTTAATCCATTTTTAATTACAGTGTTTTTGTTATTTCTTCTTCTGTAAGTTGCAAAACCATGCTCATCTATAAAAGTCATATTGTTGAACATCTTAGGAAACAACTTTGAACATTTTCCTTTTTTTCATGCACGGTGATTTTGGATTTTGAATACCACATGGACCGTGCATCATAAATTGTGATACAACATTATAACACTGTGGAGCAGTTTCTTTACACGGTATCTCGGTTGTTATAATAGAATCTATTATCATTTGATTATCCAACGAATGTGGTTTTTGCCAGATTAGAATATGTGCATGAGGTAGTCCTCTTTTTTGGAATTCTATTGTATATAAAATTGCTATTATTTTTTCAAATTCTTTTACTTTCTTGATATGATCAATAAGATCATTTATCTTAAGTTTAAAAATTCTGCATACTATATTCGGTCGGTCTTCAGCTTTTTGTCCTGGTATAATTTGTAGAGCATTTTTTATTTCTATCCATTTTGCATTGCAAGTAAATGTTAAAAATAAGTTAGGATGTCCAAAAAATCTACAGATTCCCATTGCATCTTGGTAATTTTGCATCATGTATCTAGGACCACCAGTAAAACTTGCGGGTAATATAACACGTTTGCCTACCAAACTTCCATCATTATCTCCTTTATTTACAGCATCCCTTATGCCTTGATATATCTCAGAGCGTAACTCTTTTTGATTTTGCCTTATAAAATACAACCTATCTTCTTCAATACAACAGTAAGCATCAACAATGTATTGTTGTAGTAAACGACCACCTCTAATCAACATTTTACCATCACCCTGACGTTGCTGCAACCGGAAAGAATAAAATTCTCTCATGGTAACTTGCTTCCTTTTTGTATTATCTCGGTTATTTTCAATACAATAATTAATCCCAACTCTAAATCCATCTTCACCATAAGGAAATAATAAGGGGTACTGCATGGCCATAAAAGATGGATGCAAATCACTAACCCTTTTTAATTCTCCACTTTTTCTTTCTATAATGATGTCTCGATTTCTACCACTGCTTCCAAAATCTCCTACAACTAATCCAGCAATCTCCGACACAGTTGGTATATCATAAGGTGACTTGTCTAAACTTCTAGAAACACATATCCTCAAATGCATTGATTCAGTAGGTCCTTGAGCAATTCGATCCCTCATCATTCTAAAAACCTTAACTATCGAATTGATATCATCTAACATCTTTAGTAGTTCAACAACAACATTTACATCTAAATTATCAATATCTTCATAATTAGATAGTGCATTAAGTCTATTTGAAATTTCATTCTCAGTATCAAAAATATATAATTGTGAAAACTTTGTCGTTTCATCGGGTTCTGGTAATAAAGAACCAATGCGGTGGTAATTTTGACCACAAACACGAAACACATAAGGTTCTGGATGTTTATTAATTTGATGATCAATTTTTGCTCCCATAGAGGTAAAGGCAAAAAGAGAATTGTATATCCTAATCTTATCTCTAAATTATTTATAAATGTTCCCTTTATGTTGATCAAGTAACATATCAAGATAAGGAGATGTAGGAGGTAAACTACTAAGTCTGATCTTTCCTTTATTACAACATAACGGGAAAATAGGATTGTTTTTGTTTTTTGTTTTCCTAAGACATTCATCAATCCAGAAAATAGCTCCACAATATTTACATTTACAATTCGGGCAACTAAGATCCAAAACTGCAGCAAAAGTAAAGATAATCAGTATTTAATGATTTTACTTAAATAAGATGTACATCATTTAAAATTTATTTAAGATTTTTTTAGAAAGAACTAACCTTCTATATCTTCAATTTGTGAACGATGGGAGCATTCTCCTAAGTAAGGTGTATTCATGTTGGTGTTATCGTCTCCATCAACATACTCTAACGAAAATTGAGTATCAACTGACTGTTCAACTGTCGTAGGAGGATTTACCTTTCCCTTTGAGGATCGTTCTCCAATGTATACTTTAGGAGAACCGATAGAAGTTCTCTTTCTCTTCTCATCCTTGATTACATTCATACGATAACATCTATTGTTTCTAAAAACATCTTCTGAATAAGAACATTCTCCTAAATAGTTCTTACCCATCTCAAGGTTATCAGTTTCATGAATATACCCAAACGAATATTTAATATCAACTGGCCGCACATTTATTCTAGGTAGATTTGAATTTCTATTTGATGAGCTTTCGCCAACATATATTATAGGAGAACTGCCATGTTTTTTCCTCTTTTTTTCCTTGATTACATTCATACGATAATGTCTATTTCTTCTAAAAACATCTTCTGATGGAACAATCCAGATATTGCTCGTATGGCCAATAATATTGGCACTGCCAGGTAGACTACCTTCAACAAATGCATCATTTGCATTAGAGGTATATTCCCTGGTATATTCCCTCCGTCGTTTCATTGTTTCTTTAGGGCGAGACATATTACTCCTACAAATTTTTTTTATATACAATGATTAAACATTGGTAAATTGATATGTATTTATAATTGAATAACTCAACATGAGAAATTCCATGTAAAAGTGATTATTATATATAAATTCAACACAAAACAAACATAAAATGAAACAAAATCAGTCAAACATGAAAATGCATATCAAATATTTCAAGCTATAATTAAGTTTACCTGAGAGAAGGTTTCTTCCCTGCGTAGATTGCAAACCTGGAATAGAAATTATTTAATTAGAACAGAGATAAAAAAATTTTTAACAACAACTATTACAAATTAAGAAAGACATATAGTTTAAATGGCATAACATTTTACTGTAGAACAACCAGCAAAGTAAAAAAAACCAATTTTGACAAAAAAAACGTATACTTCAAACGAGATAAGATTTTATTATACAACAATCACTATAGCAAAAAGCAACCAATTTGGAATCAAAGCCTATTATCACTATACAACAGAATATATAAATAATACGCATCACAAATTAAATGATTCTACTCGAAAGCTCAAAATCCACAGCTCTATTTTTTTTGTTTCTTTAGGGCGAGACATATTACGCGTACAAATTTGTTCATATACAATGATTAAACATTGGTAAATTGATATGTATTTATAATTGAATAACTCAACATGAGAAATTCCATGTAAAAGTGATTATTATATAGAAATTGAACACAAAACAAACATAAAGTGAAACAAAATCAGTCAAACATGAACATGCATATCAAATATTTCAAGCTATAGTTAAGCTTGCCTGACAGAAGGTTTCTTCTCTACGTAGATTAGAAACCTGGAATATAAATTATTATTTAATTAAAACAGAGATAAATTTTTTTTAACAACAATTATTACAAATTACGAAAGACATATAGTTTAAATGGGATAACATTTTACTGTAGAACAACCAGCAAAGTCAAAGAAAACCAATTTTGACAGAAAAACATATACTTCAAACGGGATAAGATTTTATTATATAACAATCACTACAGTAAAAAGCAACCAATTTTGAATCAAAGTCTACTATCACTATACAACAAAATATATAAATAATACGCATCACAAATTAAATGATTCTACTCGAAAGCTCAAAATCCACAGATCTATTTTTTTTGTATGAAATGATAAAATATACAATATACAGTGGATATCGTAATTTACATATCTATATAACTATTACAAAACCTTAAGTAGAAATCATTTACTTCAAATAGAAACATAATTTTTTTAAGAACATTTAATGCAAATTTAAAAAAAACAGATGCTTCAAATGGGGCAACGGTTTATTGCAGAACAATCGCAGCAGCAAGAAATAACCAATTTTTTAAGCAAACTCTATTATGAATATATATAGTAGAATATATAATTAATATGCACAATAAATCGAACAACATAACATGGAGTTCCTTTATTGGTAGAGTACAGCAACAATTATTCCATAACAGAAACATAGAAAGGAACAACATATAAATCATCAGCATTTAACATACAACAATTAATATATGCAGTCACGAGAATGATATAAAAGGGAAATGCTTAAAGTAGACAACCATTTATAGTATGAAGCGCAAACGGAAATGCATATTTCGAAAGAAAGCGACATATACAAATATCGCAGAACACCACATAAAAAGTTTCCATAAATTCAGCTATCTTAATACTGAATATATAAGACGATATCATAATAATATGTTTCCAATCTCAGTCACAGAGAACATACTGCAACATAAATGCATAATATTGCAAACGTGATCATGACATCAATAACAAAGAGAAACATAGCAATAATATATACATTAGTTAGCTAATATCTCAAAGAAAATACATATTTCAAAAGAAAGCGACATATACAAATATCGCAGAACACCACATAATAATTTCTCATAAATTCAGCTATCTTATTACCGAATATAAGACGATATCATAATAATATGTTTCCAATCTCAGTCACAGAAAGCATACTACAACATAAATGCATAATATTGCAAACGTGATCATGACATCAATAACAAATATCTCAAAGAGGAGCATATCAATAATACAGAGAAATAAATATCACAACACGATCCATGTTGGAGTAAGTCTAGTCGGAGTGACAAAATTCAAATTACATACATTGATTGGTAGAAATAAAGCAAAAAAAATAAAATATGCAGGCTCTTTTTTTCTTAAAAATTTAATGCAGCATAATACAACAGCAGAATACCAAAGGAAAAAAGTGAAATCATTAAATTAAAAACTTAACATATAACAGGGGAAAATAACAGTTATGAAGTAACAATGGAAATATTTTAGAACATAAATTCTCCATATGATAATTTCTGAAACAACAACATGTAATAAACAACGTATAAATATGCAGTTATGAATGACCATTTGTAGTGTAAAGCGCAACAACAAACATATGTCGTGCACAGTGTCACATATATTGGGGCTATTTTTTTCTTAAAAAATAATGCATCATAGTATAACAACAAATTACCATAGTCAAAAGTGAAATTATTAAATTAAACAACTAAGATACCACAAGATAAAATACACAGATATGAAGTAATAGCGTTCAGTAAAAAAAAAGCCAAAACATCTTATAATATAAATGCATCATTTAGCAGACGTGATCACTACAACAGTAAATTCATCACAGAAATAAGGCGAATATTAATCAAGCAATCAACATTACATGAACCCAAACTCGTCTAAACAATTAACATTCAGTGCAACGCAACGACGATCTATGGAAAGCATTTAAAATTCAACAAAAACAGATTAACAAAGGGGAAAGTGAAATTATTAAATTAACATGTAACGGGAAAAAACACAGTTATGAAGTAACAGGGGAAAATATTTTAGAACATAAATTCTCCAGATGATAATTTCTGAAACAAAAACATCCACACAAACACCCACACATGAAAGAGAAAATCTCCATCTTAAAACCATACACGTAAATATATCAAATCTGAAAAGAGAATGAGAACCCTCTATATGCATCCGTTCAGAAGGCATAACAAAAAGAATAAGGGAAAATCTATATGAAAAAATACATAAACGCAAATCTTAGATTAGAAAACATTCATACCTTCAGAAGGCTGAAGCCGACAATCGAAGAACAGAGTACAACATAACGGGAGTAGCTGTGAAAAATATATAAATCAGGGGAAATCAAAAGAACCCTTGAACAAACCCTATATCCAATGAAGAAGGCTAAAGACGCACCTGCAGCCAAAAGGAAAGCAGCAACCTGGGAAGAAATCATAAACGGGAAGATAGATAGTAGCGAGTGATGGGGAAGTGCCCAGAAACCACAATCGCCAGAGAGAAACGGGGAGAAAGACCAACCGACTGAGAGGCGTTGCGGTACAAAGGGGGTAAAGCTAAAAAATGCAAGCACGGAAGACGGCTTTACAGGTGGAGCCAAAAAAAAGCGACTACGCGTCAAGAAGCACCAGCGCAAAAAATAACCAGAAGAGGGGAAACCGCCAGCGCAAAAGAAGCACCAGATACATGCGGGGGCAGTCGGTGGATAACGATGTCAAACCGACGGAGAGATTGAGGGGATACAGATTGAAATATGTATAGCACACATCTGCGAAGAGGACGTGTATACAATATTATTATTATATTATATCTAAATATTGGAATGTAAGACAAAGAAGAAGCACATCTGCGAAGAGGAGGTGTATACAATATTATTATATTGTATCTAAATATTAGAACGTAAAAAAGGCACACGATCTGCGAACAGAAGGCGGACGTCCCAAAGGGTGAAGCAATCCATATGACGCAACACGTGGCAGAGGATGTGAAGAAAACCGGCTTTTAACTAAGTTATATAGATATAGATTTTCTTTTAGATGCACCTCATGTTTCCACTTCTCACATGCCCCCCTCCCCCGATTCCACTGTTGCAGCTTGCAGCCCCCTAACGCTCGCACCCAAACCTCTCCCCCCGCTTCGCAGCTCCGACGCCGCTCTGCCCTCCTCTTTCTTCACTCCCATCCTCATCCGTCGCTCCGTGGAAGCGTGCAGGTATCAACACTGTCATATATATCCAGCCCTTTATTTGTTCGGTTGATTTTACTGTTTGGGTGAGATAAAAAACGTACAAAAATTCCCAGCCCTTGCACGTTGGTATGAATACCCATGGAATGCTATTTTTCTCCGTTGTCGATGGCATTCTGGATCATGCTATTGGCTTGTACCAACATTCTTGCCAAATTTAGATATGAGAGGATTTAGAAAAAAGGCCAGATATGATAGATGCACGCCTTTCCACATTTCTCCTCCGATTTATCGTTGTCGATGCTGTTTCTGTGTGATGTTAATTTATATATTAGTATAACTTTCTCAATGAAATAAGCTGTTACCTTTGTAGTTATTCATATTGTAATAATTATTTCTTAATGTACCAAGATCGATTTCACGACCAGCTAAACAATCACCTTTGTAATTCTTTATATAATGGTAATTTTTTTTGTAGCCTAATTGGAAACCTTAAGAAATAAGGTACCGTACCTGTTTATTTTTTTCTCTTAATAATACACACCATCCACCACAAAACAGCAATGATATCGTACGAATGTGGGAATAATAGAATGCCTAGAACAAAAATTAACTAAAATGACAAGTACATGGATAATTAATGGCATAAGTCAATGGGGGCAACTATCCAAATACTCTCCTACACTTCAGTTTGACTTGATAAAGTGGATCGGATAATCTCTGACATTTCTCTATTTTCATAGCAAAAGATCACTCTTTTGTACATCGCATCTGGAGCTGATGAAGCTTTACATTGTCCACACCTTCATGACTACAAAGGGGCGCGGGATCTCAGTGATAGTGAGGCCCCATTTAGTAGCAGGATATGAGATACATGATAAGACAAGATTAAGCTGTTGCATCTCGTATTTTTGTTCATTTGCAGGGATACTATAGGACAAGGAGAGGTAAATGGTAATTATATGTTGTTCTCCGTTCGGTTGGCACAGTAAGGCATCTGACAACTGTAATGAAAAGATCTCGTACCTCAACCTCGGTGATGCCTGCGAGCACAATGAAATATGCCAACAACAAGCAAGAAGGAAGACCTCGAGAGCCGCAACAATCATAGAGGACTGAGCAACTCTCGTCCCCCCTTAAATAGTGGGTAGGGGGAATGATGGAAGCCGTAGAATCCACATCAGAGGGAACTGCATCCAAGGATGAGAGATGGGTGAGGTAGGATGATGGCTATGACGACCCACTCCATTGCCAAAATGTGAACATTATCCAATTGTTCGAACATAATAAACCAGTCAAGGGGATAATAAATTTGGAACAAATATCTGCCATTAAAGTATACATGCTCGAACTAACTGCCGACCACACCACCAACATCCCCAAAAAGGTGGAAAGAGTCCAAAGTAGGCTCAATGTTGCCTATTGATGAGAGGAGAATGGGTGTACAAGCAATGGTCGAGCATACAGTGGGAAGAAGGGCCCCGTGCGATTAGGAACCAAGGGGCAAGCACAAGTGGAGATGGAAGAGATGCACCTGGGGAAAGAAGGGCACCATGAGTAGGGGTCACCTAGGGGGAGGGGGGGACACATGGGAAGGCACAATAGAGGGGTGAGAGGATGCATGGTTTGGGCAGTTGGAGTGGCGGGAGGTGAGACGGTCATCGGGTCAGAAATCGCTGCCCCAACCCATGCTTGGGGCTCATTGAGGACGAAAGTCTGACATAACATCATGACCACATGTTAGTGGGTTTAGGGCCCTTTATCCCACCCAAATCCACTACTGAACATGTCCTGTGGAATTTGCTAGCCAAACAAGGCTATGTCCTCCCTGTTTTGGGGATCAATGTTGGTTGTAATGGTGCCCTTTGAGGAAGGTTTGATCTCGGTTCCAAGATCTCAGATCTAATAGCAAGTACCTACCACTTTAACTGGCTGAGAAACATTGCATCCCTCACCAAGAGCATAATTCCCCAATCCGAGTTCCCTATACCCTGCCACAAGAATTGTCAATACAATGCATCTATCCTCTTAATGATATTGACAAGTAATAGGAACTCCAAGTAAGTATAACAATATAGTAACCGGCAATGATCTCAGAAGAATAAGTCTCCCATCTCCGAGGAGCACTTTTGTCTATCCTAATAATCTCTTATCCTCTCCAAATCTAGTCCCTTATTGAGAGATTTGGTTTTGAAGCTGGTCAATGGCATACCTAGATAAGTAATATGCAATCTCATACAAGGGTGGAGCACTCTAAACATCTCAAAGTCACATGATCATCCACATGGAAAGATTATGAATGCTGATTTTTAGTAGTTGAACACATCTCTAATGTCTTGCCAAAAAATTTCAAGCCAGGTTTCACAATAAAAGCATGCTCTCAACCTCCATCAATGAAGAAAATATTGCCATGTGCTTACAAAAAAACTATTTAAGTTGCCTCATGACAGTCGAATCTTTTTCAACATAGATTTAAGCAAACATACAGATTTCGTTGGGGCGTTCCCTACTTGCGACGCGTTGCATCGCCCGAATGAAATGAAAAATTGGCAAGGGCCGCTACATCGCAGCCTGGATGTAGTTCAAAATTTGCAAGGGTTCTCGCATGAGGAACGCATGTAGGTAATTAAGCTAGTTTCGTTGCATCACCGCCCAGATGCAGTCCAAATTTACAAGGGTTCTCGCATAATGGACGCATGCGAGTAAAGAAGTTAGTCCAAAAGAGATTACAACGGAAGTTGCGGATTAGTAGTCGGAATATTGACACTTTAACTGGAAAGTTGATGGAGATAGTGGATACGATGGAAAGGAGTAAGATTCATATACTATGTCTTCAAGAGACTAAATGGGTTGGAGAGAAAGCAAGGGAGATTGAGAAGACATGCTTTAAACTTTGGTATTCAGGTAAAAATAAGGGTAGAATCGGTTTTGGAGTGGTTGTTCATAAGGATTTGAAGGATTGTGTGGTTGAGGTGAAAAGATTCGGGGATCGAATTATTTTGCTAAAATTGGTGCTCGATGAAGAAATTCTGAATATCATCTTAGTTTATGCACCGCAAATTGGTTTAGATGAAAGGACTAAACAAGCTTTTTGAGAGGATTTGGATAAGAGTCTACAAGGAATCCCACAAAGAGAGATGATTTGCATCGGTGGAGATCTTAATGGACATGTGGGAAAAGATGCTTCAGGGTATGCTAGTGTTCATGGAGGACATGGTTTTGGGGATAGAAATGAAGAGGGAAAAGCCATCCTGGAATTTGCAACAACATATGATATTTTCATAGCAAACACTTTCTTTAAGAAGAGGGAGGAACATTTAATTACTTATAAGAGTGGGCCAACTAGAACACAGATAGATTACTTTGCGTTGAGGAGAAGAGATAGGCTGTGTTGTAAAGACTGCAAAGTAATCCCAGGAGAGAGTTTGACAACCCAACATCGTTTGTTAGTCTTGGATGTACAAATGAAAGGGTTGGTAAAGAAAAGGAGGGTTTCTAAGATAACTAGAACTAGATGGTGAAATCTTCCACTGAAGCAAGCGAGCTTCAGGGAGAAGGTTTTAGAAGACTTATCATGGGATTGTAGCGGTAGTGCAAACGAGATGTGGAAGGCAGTAGCATCTTGTATCCGAAAGGTAGCCAAAGAGATGCTAAGCGAGTCAAAGGGAGGAGCTCCATGTCAAAAGGAGGCTTGGTGGTGGAGTGAAGAGGTGCAAGAGAAGCTACAAATAAAAAGAGCTTGCTTTAAAGCTATGTCTAAGGATAGAACAGAGGAAACTGTCATAAACTACAAAATAGCGAAGAAGGAAGCAAAGAAGGCTGTAAGCGAAGCTAAGTCAAAAGCTTATGAAGTTTTGTATAAAAATATCGACTCTAAGGAGGGCAGAAGGATATATTCAGGTTGGCCAAAGCATGAGAAAGAAAGACCAAAGACCTTTCTCAAGTGAGATGCATTAAGGACGAGGAAGGTCATGTGCTTGTTACTCAGAAGGATATAAAGACTAGATGGGAGCAGTACTTACATAAACTTTTCATCGGGGAAGGAAATCGAGATATCACTTTGGGTGATCTAGCTTGTAGTGAAAGTTACTTGAATCGAGCATGCTATAGATGGATACAAAGAAAGGAAGTAGAGGAGGCTTTGAAGGTTATGAGACCTGGAAAAGGTGTAGGACCGGATGACATCCCTGTAGAAGTGTGGAGAGTTTTAGGTGAGCGTGGTTTGATTTGGCTTACGAATCTATTCAATGTTATTTGGCGAAGCAAGAAAATGCCTGAAGATTGGAGGAGTATCGTGGTGCCTCTTTATAAGAATAAAGGAGACATCCAAAATTGTTCAAATTATAGAGGTATCAAGTTGATGTGTCACACTATGAAAATTTGGGAACGTGTGATCGAAAAAAGGTTGAGGCAAATTTTCAATGTAAAAGAAAACCAATTCGGATTCATGCCAGGTCGCTCAACTACTGAAGCCTTCCATTTGCTGAGTTATAGAGCTAAAAAGAAGAACCTCCACATGATCTTTATTGATTTGGAGAAGGCTTATAATTCTGTCCCACGAGAGATATTGTGGAGAGTGTTGGAGAAGAGACAAATACCTGTCCTATACATTAACCTCATAAAAGACATGTATGATAGGGCTTTATCTTGTGTAAGGACCCCGTCTGGAAAGACTGAATATTTTGACATCAACATTGGTTTACATCAAGGTTCTGCTTTGAGTCCATTTCTTTTACTTTGATTATGGATGAGTTGACCAGTCACATTCAGGATGAGTTACCTTGGTGTATGTTGTTTGCTGATGATATTGTGTTAATTGATGAGACTAGAGATGGAGTAAATGAGAAGCTTCAGGTCTGGAGACATGAGTTGGAGACTAAAGGATTTCGTATAAGTAGGGCTAAGACGGAATATATGGAGTGCACCTTTGATGGAAGCAATGGTGAAGAAATCAAGGTGAAGATTGGTGACGATAACATTAAGAAGAGAGATTCTTTTAGATATCTGGGATCTATTCTGCAACATAATGGGGAAATTGACGGAGATGTTACTAATAGAATAAATGCAGGCTGGCTGAAGTGGAGAGGAGCCTCTGCTGTTCTCTGTGATAAGAAAATTCCTTTAAAGATTAAAGGAAAGTTTTACAAAACAGCCGTGAGACCTGCTATGCTTTATGGATCTGAATGTTGGCCTGTGAACCATAGACATGTGCAGAGAATGAATGTAGCAGAAATGAAAATGCTAAGGTGGATGTGTGGACATACTCGTAAAGATCGGATTCGGAATGATGTAGTCAGAAAGAAAGTTGGCATAGGTCCGATCGAGGATAAGATGCGAGAAAATCACTTAAGTTGGTTTGGACATTTGCAAAGAAGATCAGTTGATGCACCAGTTAGGAGATGCGAGTGTTGGGATGTTGAGCCGGCTAAGAGAGGGCGAGGACGGCCCAAGAAGTGTTGGAAAGAGGCCATACGGAGGGATCTTAGTTTTATGGATATAAGCCCGGGATTGGCCCAAGATAGATCTGAATGGAGGCGAAGAATCCATGTAGCCGACCCTAGAAAACGCTTTGTTGTTGTTGTTGTTGTTTGCTTACAATAGAGGAAATTTGTGCCATCATTCGATTCTCATCATCATAAACACCATATCCTCTGTCTCCAATGTATTAGCATAAATTACAAATTGATTAAGGTTCGACTAACAACACCTCATAACACCAAGGCGCGATCAGACTTATCCCCCCTAAGTTGCCTGTATAAGAATGGAGAAAGTTGCCATCGTAAAACAATGTTTCACGATGCCACCCAACCATCTGTTTGATGATATCGCTGAAACACAAGAAATGAAGCTCTAGTTTTCTGCTATTTCGATTGATAACGTTGTTAAAAAATAAACATGCGGAAGCAAATATGAAAAAAGATAACGAAGAATAAGAACAACTGGATTTAACGTGGAACCCTACCCCGTGAGGAGCGGGATGAAACCACGGGAGAAGCCCTCAAAGGGGCATATGCTTTTATTGCTTTTCTCAATGGTTACATTAGGTTTGGGGCTCCTTATATAGCCTCCATAGAGCCTCCAAGCCCCACCACTGGTAGATGTGGGACTAAACATATGGATGTGGTAAATGGATCTCTCCAGGATCCATTTACCCTGCTACAACTCATATGACGCACAACCAAACACTCCAACACTTCCCCTCAAGCTGGAGCATGTAATGCTCAGCTTGGACAAACATAAAAAAACTCAACTCACGCTACAGGACACTACAGACAATATCAACTCAACGCACACAACTGTCGGCTGCTGTCGAGGACGTTGCCTCTAATGCCATGCTGGTAAGGAGGACGAACGAGCTGGAGTGTGAGTGAAACTGAGGTCTCGGTCTGACCATCGAGTCTGAAACTGCGCCTGGAGTCTCCTCTCGGAGAACTGGGTCTCTCCCATCTGGCTCAGAGAATGGCACTCTACTCTGGAGTACATATGATACCACATGAAAACCCTTGCCCACATGGTATAAGGAATGGTCCTCTGCTCTGGAGTCCCTATGGTTCACATGAAAACTCTGGCTGATAACAACAAGAATGATGGGGACCATGAAACTGGAGATCGCACACTCGTGCGTCTTGAACTGCAGACTCAGAAGCTGACATCGAGTCTGACAAAATATATGTAGAGTCTGAAAATCGGTTGGTCTGGAGAATATCTGAATCTGTCCTCTGGATATGGAACAAGATGGAATATAGACCCGTGACTCTACATATACTCCCCCTTTCTCCCATGTTAGTCGGAATGACATTCTTGACCAAGTTGAGAGAAGACAAGATTATACATAAATATGGGAAAAACATTAATATTCTCGAAAATTTCTTACGGCTTTTCTTCAATATTTTTTTAAAAGCCGTCAAAACATTTTTTTAAATCGCTCTTTTTTTTGAAATCATTTTTTATAACCGTTCTTTTTTTATACGGTTTTTCAATTGCGTACGACTTTTTATTGTACGTGCCTTCTTATTTTTTTTGACAAAAATCTCCCTCCTTTGTTTTACTTCAAATTTCTCTCCTTTTTTTCATTGGGCTTTAAAGCAACCCCCACATGAATTTTTTTTAAACAACTATCGGCCTGGCCCCTCAAACAAATAACCATATAATTTTTTTAAATAAGAAAGGGCTTTAGCCCTTAGGATTCCCACTAAGGAACCCTCTTCACGCATTTGTAGCCCCCACAATCGGGGGTTTCATGCCGCTGCCCTGGAGTCGTGTGGAAGAAGATCTGGATGCCGCATGTTCTGGAGGGAGACAGGACGATTCCGCAGGGGCTTGCGCGTGCGGGAATTGCGCGCCTAGGAGATGCTTGCGTGACCACCTGCAAGCTTGGAGAATCGAAGAACCCCGCACGTCAGGAGGCTCCTCCTAGGTTTGCGCGGCCGCATGATGGACATGGAGGACGCGAGGGAGATGCGCGCTCTGGATGCGTAGCTTGCGCTGATCGTCGCCATAAGCGGCTACTTCGCACCACCTGGAGGCCTGGGTGAACGATCTGGATTTTGTCGCGCGACCTGGGTGTCTAGCGGCATCGCCACCTTGTCGCTGAACAGAAAAGGAGAGAGCCTAGGATCCTGGGATGCACACGAGACCTGCGTGAGATCTAGGGATGCGACGTGCTGGAGAGGAGTCCCGCTGGAGGAGCGATGCAGGGATGAGATTCCTGGAGCGTGCCTGGATACAGATCTCACCGAGATTAGGGCCCAGAGAAATTAGAGTTTTCGGAAACCCTTGAACCATGCCGTCGTCAATGCAGAATTTAGGGTTTTAGGAAACCCAACAGAAACTGTGTTGACTTGAATGAATGAATCTTCAAATATAAATCTCCACGTACAAGTAAGAATGATTATGATAATCGAATCTCGAAAAAAACCATAAACTCCTCGAGAATCGAACCCACTCTGATACCATGTTAGAAAATAAACATGCGGAAACAAACATGAAAAAAGATAAAGAAGAATAAGAACAACGAGATTTAACGTGGAACCCTACTCCGTGAGGAGCGGGATGAAACCATGGGAGAAGCCCTCAAAGGGGCATACGCTTCTATTGCTTTTCTCAATGGTTACAGGAGGTTTGGGGCTCCTTATATAACCTCCACAGAGCCTCCAAGTCCCACCACTGATAGATGTGGGACTAAACATATGGATGAGGTGAATGGATCTCTCCAGGATCCATTTACCCTGCTACAACTCATATTGCGCACAACAAAATACTCCAACAAACGTCGATATGTAGCATTTCATCTCAACCATTTTGGAATGATGTTATTATCTTTCTATGGAAGAGGCCTTGGATACTTGTGGGATTTTTTTAATTTTTAAGCTTTTAAATGTGTACATGTTATGGTTCTTCTTGATGAATCTTCATCAATGAACTTTTTGAGTATTTATGATGCGATCTTACAATTTTTTGAGGTTTTAAGATGTACTTTTTTTAATAAGGTTTTGGCATATTTGCTCTTAATGCTCAATTCTTTCAGATGTAACATATACTTATTTCTAAGCTTAAAGCTGAACTTTGTATATTAAAAACCCGAGATTATGTGAGGAAACTTGAATCTTATGCATTAGATATGATTTTTAAGAATTATATTTATGGCTGATCTGCTTGTCATTAATATTAGTTATATGTTTAAAGTTAAGATGTTTTGTTTACCTCTTTGCTAGAGGAATGAGATAAGAATGTCGTGTATTTCTCATTAGAATAACTCTCTCTTATATAGAGACGAGGTTAGGGTTACTGGAACAATTACACACATACTCATGAAGTATGAACTAAACAACATAAACCAAAATATACTCTAATACTCCTCCTCAAGCTAGAGCATAGATGTCCACCATGCTCAGCTTGATGATACATCTGGTGAATAGGGATCATGTAAGATGCTTGGTGAAAACATTAGCTGTTTGCTCTTCTAAGGTTATCGACTCCGTATTGATGTTTCCTTACCGAATCATATCCCTTATATAATGACAGTCTACCTCTACGCATTTGGTGCATTCATGAAAGGTAGGATTATTTGCAATGAACATTGCAGAATTGTCCCATTGCATCATCATATTGCTTGGATCTAGTAATTGTAAATCCTTTAGAACCGACTTGATCCGCATTAGTTCACTGGTGGCTTGGGCCATTGCTATGTATTCAAATTCTGCACTGGATCTGGCAACGACTGCTTGCTTCTCCAAGTCACTAGGTTACTAATAGTAGACTTCCTATCATTGGGGCACCTTGCATAGTCAGCATCAGAATATGCCATAATATCAAGTTTCTTTCTACAAGTGAATAACAAGCCTTTTTATGGAACAGATTTCAAGTATCTTAGGATCATCAAAAGTGTCTTCTAATGCACCTGGCATGGCTTAGGCATGAACTAGCTTTCCCGATTAACAACAAATGATATAACAGGCCTAGTAATTGTAACATACATGAGTTTTCCTACTAAGCGTTTGCAGTGTTTTGTATCAGCATGTATAGGTGGGTTTTCATACATTCGTGCATTGGGATCCACAGGAATAAATGTTGGTTTCGCTCCGAACATTCTTGTCTCATGTAGTGTGATGCCCCTCCCTGCAGGGAGAGCATCAAACCCGACTCTCTAAGATCTAGGTACTCAGCAATAACCTCATTCATACATCATGATTAACATTCGGAATGTAAACAGGGAAATTAAATAATAAAATGCTCAAATGGCATTTATATATTCATGATTCCTAAAGCGTCACAAATTTGCAGTAGAGTCCACAATATTTTATTACATGACTAACAACTTAAACTACATGAACTACAAAAGTATAACAACAATTATTAGGACTCTACAAGCGGAGCTATACCCTGAGTCTGGTACAAATTGCAGAAGCTCAAGTCACTACTGCTGCTCAACAACCTGTAAACCTGGATGGGTTTCCAAAGAAGTACGTATGAGCAAAAAGCTCAATACAACTAAAACATGCTAAAACTACACTAAACAGAAAGTGTAAAAGAGTAAAAAGAGGGATGTTCATGTTCCGTTATTATTTTTGTAATTTATTTTTTACTATCCCAACCATTTGTAAACAGATTATTTGAAGTTACATATGATCAACTACTTGTACTCTACAAATGCTAGTATTATTATTCATATCATAAGTTCGTAATTGTACATTTATCTACATGCATTGTTTGGGATCATCATATACGTAGAAGTATATATGTATACTATTCAAGTCATCTTTTCATCATTTAATTGTTGAACTCAAACAATAAAACATCATCTCAATACTCAAATCATGTGTAATAGAGTAACCAACTCAAGCAATCGATCCCAACTCCAACTTCAACCCATTTCCCCCAGCTTACCCGCCACGAGGGGAATACCCACTAACGAGTACACCGCGGTCAAACGAGACCACACCAAATGCACCCTTGTAACAAAGTACGAGTCTTCAACGAGTGCCGTACTAGAGACGCAGACTGACCGACTGTACCCTTAGCACTGCGCTCAACTGACATAGTCGCGGAACACATTGACAGGCCCGCGGAACCAGAGCTAGCACTCCGTCTAGGTCTCACCAGGACCACGAGAGCTGCGTCCCACTCTCGGGTATACTAACTTCACTAAGAACAAGAAACATACAACAAACATTGACAAAGTGGTTCAACCTTAATTTAGTTTTTAACTGTTGACAAGAGAATACTGTTACATTGACCTTAGATTTCCATTGATTGAACAAAATTCACAATGGTGTACACACACATATATACATATATGCAAATATTGATATCCGATCAGGTATCATTCATATCAATCAATCACATGCAAGTATGCAACTCTTGAGCATCCGCTACTCGGAAAACATGGTAGTCATCTCGTGTGAACCCCTGAAGACCTCTTGAAAATCGAAAGATTTGACGTATGCATTGATGTACTCACACTTCATTGATTGGTACCGATATTATAAGTGGTCACGAATCAGTAACTGGTATACTCATGTGATGACCAGTGCATGCGTACTATGCGTCAATCCTCAAACATAATGTTACAATATTAGAGCATGTACTAATATTATCCATTGTTGTAGTGTTTTTTTCATGACAAAAAAACCTCCTTTTTTTACCTTTCATAAGGTTAGTATTTGTAGTGGAATTTTGATAAGTAACCCGTTAAAGCACCATACTCCTTAATCAAATTTAACTAACCATTTGTATATGCATACTGAAATTGACCATGGACCATAAGTTATAATTTATATTTGGTCCAAAATACATTGTGACTGATCTTATATAATTATCCAAAAAAAAACATTATGAAGCAATTTATCTTAAGCAATATTTCTATTCCACTTATGTCCGTACCTAGCTTAAATAAAATATATCAAGGCAATAATGCCCATATATTGGATTAGACAAAACAAGGGAAGTGCATGCTTCCTCTAATGATAGTTGAGATATGAAGCATTAAGATACATTCAGATGAAGCATGACAACACCTGAGTAGTTTATGAACTATTTATACGAGGGTAACGACAAAATTCAATAACAACTAATTATATTGTTCTCGATGCTAAAAAATAACACTGACAATAAACGAACGTTATTGATAGTACCATAACAATGCTCTACTTTATTTCATCTTAATTATCTTTACTCCACCAGCCGATGGTTTTCTTGCTATTAATTAGCATTACATTAAGATGTAATGAATGTGAGAAATAACATCATAATATCTTTACTCTTTTTAGGTAGTTTGGTATGTTTCCTTTGTTTTTAGCCTTGCTCTACCACGCTGGAGCTTGGTTTTTTGTCTTCGGGTCTTCTCTTTTTTTCTTTTTTGTATACTTAATTTACGTTTTTACTTTTAATAGATTGGGGTGAACACCGCTGAGTGTCTCCCCCTTTTTCTGAGCCTAAAAAAATCATAATATCAATTACGTGCATTGTATGCATCAATTAATATTCCTCAATTCTCTTTAAATGTAAAACCACATTGCCCTCCCGATTATTATAACTTTTAACATGCATGTCCTACATTAACATTTGCATTCAATGGAATTCACTAGTCATAGCATCTCACCATATTGACGACTTCTAATTAGAAGGATATAATAGCTGAAAATCAATATTACTGTTAAGAAAATAAACATGCGGAAGCGAACATGGAAAAAGATAAAGAACAATGAAGAACGCGGGATTTTAACATGGAACCCTACTCCGTGAGGAGCGGGATGAAACCACGGGAGAAGCCCTCAAATAGGGCGTGTTTGTCTATTGACTTTCTCAATGGATAAAGGAGGTCTGGGGCTCCTTATATATCCTTTCCAGAGCCTCCAAGTCCCACCACTAGGCGATGTGGGACTAAACACATGGATGGGGTAAATGGATCTTCTCCAGGATCCATTTACCTTGCTACAACTCATGACGCATAGAACGAATACTCCAACACTCCCCCTCAAGCTGGAGCATGCAATGCTCAGCTTGGACAAACAGAAATAAACTCAACTCAACGCTACAGGGCACTACGGACAATATCAACCCAACGCGCACATTGCTGCAGTCGAGGACGTTGCTTCTCATGCCGTGCAGGTGAGGAGGACGAACGGGCTGGAGTGTGAGTCTGCTGAATCTCCTCGTAGGAGAGCATGTGCTCTGAACTGCGCTTGTCAGAGTCACTGCAACTGAAAACGAGTCTCCTCGTAGTACTCTGGCCGCCACAATAATGTGGACAACTGCTCCATCTCTGAAAAGGGTCGAACTGAAAAGGGCCGTGGTTGTGCAATCCTCGTCGTAGTCCATGGTCGCTGGAGAATGGAGTCAAAAATAAGTCTCCTCATCGGAGAACTGGGTCTCTCCCATCTGGCACAGAGAATGGTGCACTACTCTGGTGTACCTATGATACCTCATGAAAACCCTTGCCAACATGGCATAAGGAATGGTCCTCTACTCTGGAGTCCCTATGGCTCACATGAAAACTCTGGCCTACAAAACAAAAAAAGGATGGGGACCTCTGAACTGATGGCAAACATGTGCTCATCTGAAAATGACTGTATACATGTACGTGTCTGAAAATAAGTCTCTCTATGGAGAACTCGAAAATGGACCTCTCATCATGGAGTGCCTCGATCTTGGACTCTGACCAATCTGTCAAGTCTGAACAACTGCGCATGGAAAATCTTCTTCTGAAAATTATCGTGTCTGAAAAATCTGGCTCGGTCTGACGAATCCGAAATCTGGAGAAATCCTGAGACCTGTGACTCTACACATATACTCCCCCTTTCTCCCATACTAGTCGGAATAATGACATCGACTATGTTGGGAGAAGACAAGATATCAGGGAAAAAACATGATCACATTTGGCCGTGTCATTCATTTTTTTACGGCTCTTCAATCATTCATTTCATCATCATTTTTTAAACATTTTTTTAAAAGCCGTTCACATTTTTTTTATCGGCTTTTCATCATTTTTTTTAAAACATAAGCCGTTCCTTTTTTTTGTCGGCTTTCCAAATCATTTTTTTTTCGATTTTTTTCGCATAATTTTTTTATGGCTGACATCCCCCCTCTTTTTTCTCGCCCCCTCTTTTTTTTGATATAACTTCGGCCCACTTGGCCTTTACAGCATTTTTTTTATAACGGGGCCCGCTACCCTTTAGGGTTCCCGTGTTGGGGAACCCCTTCGTAATGCTGATGCTGTCTCCCCAAACAGGGTTTCTATCTTAACCCACCGCTGCAGGAGGATGCCGCAGGAGTGCCATGATGTTGTGAGGAATATGGCGCAACACGGACTGGCGAGGAAGATGCGCAACGAGGCAGGAGAGTCGCCCGCTAGGGCTGTGCGCCTGGATGCCGCGCAAAAGGGGGGGGGTCTTCCCACGCACCGCCTGCGCGCCTGGATGCGAGGAGGGTCTGATGTGTAATGCCGCTCGGCGATCTTGGAGGCGTGAAGAGGCCCGCTTGGGAGATATGAGCCGTATGAGGGCTCGCCGCCTGCTGGGAGGGGCTGCTTCGCCGCCTGGTGGGTGTGCTTGGGCTCGATGTCCGGAGCCCTTGCATGTATGGAGCGTCGCTGGGGCCTTCGGCTGTGATGCCTACGGGGATCGCCAGGGGTGCCGCTAGGGCAAGGAGAGGGCGATTCCGCTGGGGTTGTGCGCCGTCAGGAGAGGGGTCGATTGGGGCGCGCGCAGGGGCTTCGTGGAAGATGAGCAGCGCCAGGATGGAGGCGCGACTTGGAGCCGCCTGGAGGCGCGCGCAGAGAAGGAAACTCGCCTGTAGAGTGGCTGAAGCGGCTCGGGCTTTGCCGCCGCCTGCGGTTTTGCTAGGAACAACCACTCAGATCTGGATCTCGGCTTTTGGACAAAATATCTAGGGTTTCAAAAAGCGAAACCCTAGCAATGATAGCATGATGCTGAATGTTCTCATGCAGAGCTCGAACAAACTCACATATAAATCATATTCTGACTCTCGAACAATACATAAAACAACTCAAGAACAAATCTCCAAAAATCGAACCCGCTCATACAACGAATACCCGCTCATAATCGAACTCAAGAACAACTCAAGAACAATACATAAAACAACTCATGATGCATACAACGAATACTCCAACAATTACGGAATAAAAGCTCTATTTAATTTCCATAACCTTCCTAGTTAATATAAACTACACCAGACATGCACCGATCCCTTAATGACATAGTAATCAAAATTTTTATGTCCGTTTCTTTGTGAGCATAACATCATTGCTTAATAAAATGCTAGTAAAAACAACCTTCTCTCTCTTTATGGTTTTCCTATTCTAGAAAAATTCAATAAAGATCAAGTCACGGTAATTAGGAATATCAAAAGTCACAATTTTCTAAATACAATCTACGATTCCAACATTTAATAATTTCCCCCCTTCTGTATTCGTTTGACTTGCCTAGTATCCCTTTGACTCGCCTATTATCTTAGGATCATCAAAAGTGTCTTCTAATGCACCTGACATGGCTTAGGCATGAACTAGCTTGCCCGATTAACAACAAATGATATAACATGCCTAGTTATTGTAACATACATGAGTTTTCCTACTAAGCGTCTGCAGTGTTTTGTATGTTGGGAAAAATAAATAACCTTTTTTATTCCATGAACCCTAGGCTCTCTTATATAGGAGAGTAGCCTATGGGTAAATTACATAAAGTATACTATGAAGAAACAAAAAAGAGAAAAGTACAGATACTACTATTATTGTATGCGTTAACACTCCCCCTCAAGATGGAGCATAGATATCAATCATGCTCAGCTTGGAAGCACACTTCTGAAATGGACCTCGTAGCAATGCCTTGGTGAATATGTCCGCAGTCTGATTCTCTGAGGTAACATGAGATGTAGCAATGAACCCTTTCTGAATCATATCACGTATGAAGTGACAGTCCACCTCAATATGCTTGGTCCGCTCATGGAATGCTGGGTTGTTTGCAATAAACAAGGCAGCCTGATTATCACATTCCAAGTTAATAGGAAGTGGTACATCTAAACATAGGTCTGTAAGCACAGCTTTCACCCACATCATCTCTGTAGTAGCCTGGGCCATAGTCCTATATTCGGATTCAGCACTAGATCTAGCTACCACCGTTTGTTTCTTACTTCTCCATGAGACTAGTGCATCTCCAACATAGACAGCATACCCTGAGGTGGACTTCCTATCCTTGGGACATCCTGCATAATCTGCATCTGCACATGCTGAGATAGAGATCCCCTTTCCTTTCTTGAATAGCAGACCTGCACCTGGAGAAGATTTGAGATATCTAAGAATCATATGTATTGCATCCATATGCACCTGGCGTGGTTGCTCCATGAACTGGCTCACACGACTTACTGCAAATAATATATCTGGTCTAGTGATCGTGACATACAACAGTTTGCCTACCGGTTCTCTATATCTTCTCCTGTCCACCTCCTCTGTGTTATCTTCATAAAGCTTCATGCTGGGATCCATTGGTGTCGTAGCAGGTCGACACCCAAGCATACCTGTTTCACTCAACAGATCTGTAACATATTTCCTTTGTGACATGACTAGCCCATATGAATTTCTAGCAAATTCAAGCCCCAGAAAGTATCTAAGGACCCCAAGATCCTTAGGGACAAATTCACTACCCAAACCCAACATTTCTTTCGCCTGCCTTATGCCCTGCTCATCATCTCCTGTAATCAAGATGTCATCAACATAAACCATAATGACAATGATACCTCTCCCGGTCTTCTGTATAAACAAGGAATGATCAACATTGGAGCGTTTGTATCCTTGTTTCTCGAAGAGATCCGAGAGCTTCTGAAACCATGCTCTGGGGCTCTGCTTAAGGCCATAGATAGCCTTATGTAATCTGCATACCTTGGAGCACTCCCCCTCAACAGCAAAACCAGGTGGCTGTTGCATATACACCTCTTCCTGCAAATCTCCATATAGGAATGCATTCTTCACGTCCAACTGATGGAGCGGCCAGTCTCGAGCAACTGCAACTGACAACAAGATCCGTAGAGTGGAATGACGTGCCACAGGTGAATGTGTCAAGATAATCCACCCCGTATGTTTGTGTGAAGCCACGTGCAACCAGACGCACCTTGTACCTGTCAATAGAGCCATCTGCATTTTGCTTCACTGTGAACACCCACTTGCAGCTCACTGGGTTCACATCTGGAGGTATAGAAACCAAAGTCCAAGTTCCTCTGGACTGAAGTGCTGCCATTTCTTCTTCCATTGCTAGCCGCCATCTACTATCCTGCAGAGCCTCATGATGATTCCGTGGAATATCTATAACTGAAAGTGCCATAGCAAACGACCTGAAGTCTCCAGATAGCCGCTCAAAAGACACAGAGGTTGATAATGGATATTTGGCACAACTCCTCTTCGACTTCCGTAAAGCAATGGGAATATCCAAATCAGTTGTAGGCTCATCTGGCTCCTGCACCACATCCTGCTCAGAAATGTCGTCAGATCCATCAACATTAATATTTTCATTACATACCATAGGCGAGCTAGTGGACGAGTCATGACCATGAGCTGGAGGAAGCCTGCGGGTATAATGGAACGGGAACGGTGAGATAGGCTGCTGTGGTGGTGGTGGTGGTGGTATCTGAGGTGGTGGTGGTGTCATGTATATGGCATCAGGTGGTATAGGTGGAAGGTGCTTGTCTCCTGATGCTGAAAAATACATAACAGATTCAAAAAATGTAACATCTGCACTGATCATATACCGCCGACGCAGAGGATCAAAGCACTTGTATCCCTTTTGAGTTCTGGAGTACCCAACAAAGACACACTTGACAGCCCTAGGAGAGAGCTTGTCAGTACCCGACGACAACTGATGGACAAAAGCAACCGACCTGAACAAGCGAGGAGTAAGAGAGAACAAATCCTTGTCAGGATGAATAAGTGAGAACGGAATCTGTTCATTCAAGACAGACGAAGGCATACGGTTGATTAGGTAACATGCAGTAAGAACTGCATCACCCCAGTAGGAATAGGGAACATGACTCTGTATAAGTAGTGATCTAGTGACATCAAGAAGGTGATGGTGTTTTCGTTCAGCAATCCCATTCTGTTGAGATGTATGAGCACAAGATGTTTGGTGAATAATCCCTTTTGAGGAGTAGTAATTGGCAAGAGTATTGGTGCACAACTCTAAAGCATTGTCACTTCTCACAAGCTTCACAGATGTAGAAAAAACATTTTGTATTTCATTCAGAAAATGGATAATGATATTTCCTGCTTCAGATTTATTTTTCATCAGAAATACCCATGACACTCTAGAGAAATCATCCACAAAAACTATATAAAATCTGTGTCCCTGATGATCAGGTACACGACTCGGACCCCAGACATCAATATGAAATAACTCAAACTTGGAGGTACTACTCCGACCTGGACGATTGGGAAAGGACGACCTGTGATGCTTTCCCAACTGACATGCCTCACACTAAATAGGTGTGTGAGGGAGACCATAAGGTAAAACTTGACGCAACTTCTGAAGCGGTAAATGACCAAAACGCAAATGCCATAATAAGGTTGATACTTGTCCAGAAGAGGATGAGGATCCAGCAAAAGGAGTCTGATTCAGGCGGTATAGGCCTTCTTGCTCATAGCCACGACCAATCATATTGCCCGTATGGATGTCCTGAAAAATCAAAGAAGATGGATCAAAAATTGCCCGACAATGTAGATCCTTTGTAATCTGGCGAATTGACAATAAATTCATTGAGAAATCAGGTGCATGTAGCACATTCTTGAGCTGCATAGAGGATGTCAATCTAGCCTCCCCCTGACTAGTGATGGGGGAATGAGTGCCATTGGCAATCACGACTGTCCGACCTGGAGGGATCTGAGTGTATCCTGAAAGCAGACTCTGGTCGCCACATAGATGATGTGTAGCGCCCGAGTCCATAATCCATGGTAAAGTATCTGATCTACTACTGTGGAATGCAAGTATACTACCTGAAGCACTGGTAGAAGCAGAGGCAGAAGCGGCAGCATCAGAATGACTCTCTGTAGTCGGTGCTGGAGTAGATGGTGGAATAATGCCCCTCAGACGGGCAACTAGATCCTCGAATCGTTGATCCAGAGTAGCAGCAGACGGGGGCTCTATCTGCTCAGCAGCTCGTGCAGATGCAGGAAATCCGTGCTTCGAGTAGCAGGTATCTTCATTGTGTCCAACTCGGTGACAATATGTGCATGTTGGCCTAATGCGGCCACCCCTTCCACGAGGTCCACGTCCACGACCCTGGTGATGAAATCCGCGACCTCTGTTTGCTGCCATGGCTGAGGAATTCTGACTCACAGCTGTTGAGGGAACTGTGATCCGACTCAATCTATGAAAAGCTTCCTCCACGAGAGGAATAGTCGAGTCTGCCAAAATCTGAGATCGTGCCGCCTCATACTCTGGATCAAGTGCAGTTAGGAACACACCCACCATGGTCGCATTCCTGTATGTCTTCTGCTGTTCTGACGTGGCAGTAAGAGGCATGAAGCTATAGAGCTTCTCGAACATCCCTCTCAGTGATGTGTAAAGAGAATGTAAAGGACGACCATTCTGTTTTATTGTGAATATATCATGTTGAAGTTGCAGAATCTTCGTCTCGTTCTTGGCCTGAGAGTACGTTGCCGCTAGAATATCCCACATATCCTTGGCTGTGGGTTGATGTAAGATGTCATTGGCAATTTCAATAGCCAATGTACCAGATAGCCAAACCTTGGCATATGCATCATCAGCCTCCCATGAGGCATGGACTCCAGTCTTCTCTGCAGGCTCAGGTTCGGTAAGAATGTGCTTATTACCTGTTGACTTCATCATACTCATGAACTGCATTGCCTACAGTTCATAGTTTGTACCGTCCATCTTGACAATGGGCGCTGGACCACGAATTGCGCCAATAGATGACATATCAGCCTTGCTTTCTGACATACTGGAGATGGAAGACTGGAGCGATTAACAGACGATGAACTTCGTCTACACTGACATAGGCGGGATTAGTTGCACGTGTAGACCTCAAGCAACTATCCCCATGAAGATGTGCGTGCTATGATCTTCACGTGTACAAGAGTCACGCACTGGATCACTAAGAAGATGCGTGCACTGGATCACGCACAGATGGTCACGCGCACGAGGCAGCGCATAGGGTTGCGCACCGGAGAACGCGCACAGGCGCTAGCGCTATGCGTACAAGCGCTATGTGCACGCAGGCGCTGGAGGATGCGCAGACGCTGGAGGGTGCGCAGGCGCTGGGATGCGCAGGCGCTACGTGCGCGCAGGCACTGGAGGCGCTATGTGCGCTGCAGGTGCGCAGGCGCACGCACTGGCGCAGGAGAGGCGGCGCAGGAGAGGCGGCGCAAGAGCAGCACACGCGCAGAAGGAGGCGCGCGAGCAGCAGCACAGCCGCGCGTGCGGCGGCGTAGAGGCGGCGCCAATCGAGAGGGAAGGAGAAGGAGAGGCCGGCGGGTGGGGTGGGTTAGGGTTAGGGTTTCGAGAACTCCGGTCTAGGACCGTCGCTCTGATACCATGTTGGGAAAAATGAATTACCTTTTTTATTCCATGAACCCTAGGCTCTCTTATATAGGAGAGTAGCCTATGGGTAAATTACATAAAGCATACTATGAAGAAACAAAATAGAGAAAAGTACAGATACTACTATTATTGTATGCGTTAACAAGCATGTATAGGTGGGTTTTCATACATTCGTGCATTGGAATCCACAGGAATAAATGTTGGTTTCGCTCCTAACATTCCCGTCTCATGTTGGTTTCGCTCCGAACATTTAATAATGAATCCGAATTGGTTTTCTTTTACATTAGAAACTTGCCTCAACCTTCTTTCGATCGCACGTTCCCAAATTTTCATTGTGTGACTCATCAGCTTGATACCTCTGTAATTAGAACAATTTTGAATGTCTCCTTTATTCTTATAAAGAGGCACCACGATACTCCTCCTCCAATCATCATGCATTTTCTTGCTTCGCCAAATAACATTGAATAGATTCGTAAGCCAAGTCAAACCGCGCTCACCTAAAACTCTCCATAAATCTACAGGGATGTCATTCGGTCCCACACCTTTCCGAGGTCTCATAACCTTCAAAGCCTCCTCTACTTCCTTTCTTTGAATCCGTCTATAGGTTGCACGATTGAAAGTTACTACTAGCCAGATCACCCAAAGTGATCTCTCTATTTCCTTCCTTCCCCAATGAAAAGTTTATGGAAGTACTTCTCGGCGATCTTGGAGGCGTGAAGAGGCCCGCTTGGGAGATATGAGCCGTATGAGGGCTCGCCGCCTGCTGGGAGGGGCTGCTTCGCCGCCTGGTGGGTGTGCTTGGGCTCGATGTCCGGAGCCCTTGCATGTATGGAGCGTCGCTGGGGCCTTCGGCTGTGATGCCTACGGGGATCGCCAGGGGTGCCGCTAGGGCAAGGAGAGGGCGATTCCGCTGGGGTTGTGCGCCGTCAGGAGAGGGGTCGATTGGGGCGCGCGCAGGGGCTTCGTGGAAGATGAGCAGCGCCAGGATGGAGGCGCGACTTGGAGCCGCCTGGAGGCGCGCGCGGAGAAGGAAACTCGCCTGTAGAGTGGCTGAAGCGGCTCGGGCTTTGCCGCCGCCTGCGGTTTTGCTAGGAACAACCACTCAGATCTGGATCTCGGCTTTTGGACAAAATATCTAGGGTTTCAAAAAGCGAAACCCTAGCAATGATAGCATGATGCTGAATGTTCTCATGCAGAGCTCGAACAAACTCACATATAAATCATATTCTGACTCTCGAACAATACATAAAACAACTCAAGAACAAATCTCCAAAAATCGAACCCGCTCATACAACGAATACCCGCTTATAATCGAACTCAAGAACAACTCAAGAACAATACATAAAACAACTCATGATGCATACAACGAATACTCCAACAATTACGGAATAAAAGCTCTATTTAATTTCCATAACCTTCCTAGTTAATATAAACTACACCAGACATGCACCGATCCCTTAATGACATAGTAATCAAAATTTTTATGTCCGTTTCTTTGTGAGCATAACATCATTGCTTAATAAAATGCAAGTAAAAACAACCTTCTCTCTCTTTATGGTTTTCCTATTCTAGAAAAATTCAATAAAGATCAAGTCACGGTAATTAGGAATATCAAAAGTCACAATTTTTTAAATACAATCTACGATTCCAACATTTAATAATTTCCCCCCTTCTGTATTCGTTTGACTTGCCTAGTATCCCTTTGACTCGCCTATTATCTTAGGATCATCAAAAGTGTCTTCTAATGCACCTGACATGGCTTAGGCATGAACTAGCTTGCCCGATTAACAACAAATGATATAACATGCCTAGTTATTGTAACATACATGAGTTTTCCTACTAAGCGTCTGCAGTGTTTCGTATGTTGGGAAAAATAAATAACCTTTTTTATTCCATGAACCCTAGGCTCTCTTATATAGGAGAGTAGCCTATGGGTAAATTACATAAAGTATACTATGAAGAAACAAAAAAGAGAAAAGTACAGATACTACTATTATTGTATGCGTTAACACTCCCCCTCAAGATGGAGCATAGATATCAATCATGCTCAGCTTGGAAGCACACTTCTGAAATGGACCTCGTAGCAATGCCTTGGTGAATATGTCCGCAGTCTGATTCTCTGAGGTAACATGAGATGTAGCAATGAACCCTTTCTGAATCATATCACGTATGAAGTGACAGTCCACCTCAATATGCTTGGTCCGCTCATGGAATGCTGGGTTGTTTGCAATAAACAAGGCAGCCTGATTATCACATTCCAAGTTAATAGGAAGTGGTACATCTAAACATAGGTCTGTAAGCACAGCTTTCACCCACATCATCTCTGTAGTAGCCTGGGCCATAGTCCTATATTCGGATTCAGCACTAGATCTAGCTACCACCGTTTGTTTCTTACTTCTCCATGAGACTAGTGCATCTCCAACATAGACAGCATACCCTGAGGTGGACTTCCTATCCTTGGGACATCCTGCATAATCTGCATCTGCACATGCTGAGATAGAGATCCCCTTTCCTTTCTTGAATAGCAGACCTGCACCTGGAGAAGATTTGAGATATCTAAGAATCATATGTATTGCATCCATATGCACCTGGCATGGTTGCTCCATGAACTGGCTCACACGACTTACTGCAAATAATATATCTGGTCTAGTGATCGTGACATACAACAGTTTGCCTACCGGTTCTCTATATCTTCTCCTGTCCACCTCCTCTGTGTTATCTTCATAAAGCTTCATGCTGGGATCCATTGGTGTCGTAGCAGGTCGACACCCAAGCATACCTGTTTCACTCAACAGATCTGTAACATATTTCCTTTGTGACATGACTAGCCCATATGAATTTCTAGCAAATTCAAGCCCCAGAAAGTATCTAAGGACCCCAAGATCCTTAGGGACAAATTCACTACCCAACATTTCTTTCGCCTGCCTTATGCCCTGCTCATCATCTCCTGTAATCAAGATGTCATCAACATAAACCATAATGACAATGATACCTCTCCTGGTCTTCTGTATAAACAAGGAATGATCAACATTGGAGCGTTTGTATCCTTGTTTCTCGAAGAGATCCGAGAGCTTCTGAAACCATGCTCTGGGGCTCTGCTTAAGGCCATAGATAGCCTTATGTAATATGCATACCTTGGAGCACTCCCCCTCAACAGCAAAACCAGGTGGCTGTTGCATATACACCTCTTCCTGCAAATCTCCATATAGGAATGCATTCTTCACGTCCAACTGATGGAGCGGCCAGTCTCGAGCAACTGCAACTGACAACAAGATCCGTAGAGTGGAATGACGTGCCACAGGTGAGAATGTGTCAAGATAATCCACCCCGTATGTTTGTGTGAAGCCACGTGCAACCAGACGCGCCTTGTACCTGTCAATAGAGCCATCTGCATTTTGCTTCACTGTGAACACCCACTTGCAGCTCACTGGGTTCACATCTGGAGGTATAGAAACCAAAGTCCAAGTTCCTCTGGACTGAAGTGCTGCCATTTCTTCTTCCATTGCTAGCCGCCATCTACTATCCTGCAGAGCCTCATGATGATTCCGTGGAATATCTATAGCTGAAAGTGCCATAACAAACGACCTGAAGTCTCCAGATAGCCGCTCAAAAGACACAGAGGTTGATAATGGATATTTGGCACAACTCCTCTTCGACTTCCGTAAAGCAATGGGAATATCCAAATCAGTTGTAGGCTCATCTGGCTCCTGCACCACATCCTGCTCAGAAATGTCGTCAGATCCATCAACATTAATATTTTCATTACATACCATAGGCGAGCTAGTGGACGAGTCATGACCATGAGCTGGAGGAAGCCTGCGGGTATAATGGAACGGGAACGGTGAGATAGGCTGCTGTGGTGGTGGTGGTGGTGGTATCTGAGGTGGTGGTGGTGTCATGTATATGGCATCAGATGGTATAGGTGGAAGGTGCTTGTCTCCTGATGCTGAAAAATACATAACAGATTCAAAAAATGTAACATCTGCACTGATCATATACCGCCGACGCAGAGGATCAAAGCACTTGTATCCCTTTTGAGTTCTGGAGTATCCAACAAAGACACACTTGACAGCCCTAGGAGAGAGCTTGTCAGTACCCGACGACAACTGATGGACAAAAGCAACCGACCCGAACACGCGAGGAGTAAGAGAGAACAGATCCTTGTCAGGATGAATAAGTGAGAACGGAATCTGTTCATTCAAGACAGACGAAGGCATACGGACATACGGTTGATTAGGTAACATGCAGTAAGAACTGCATCACCCCAGTAGGAATAGGGAACATGACTCTGTATAAGTAGTGATCTAGTGACATCAAGAAGGTGACGGTGTTTTCGTTCAGCAATCCCATTCTGTTGAGATGTATGAGCACAAGATGTTTGGTGAATAATCCCTTTTGAGGAGTAGTAATTGGCAAGAGTATTGGTGCACAACTCTAAAGCATTGTCACTTCTCACAAGCTTCACAGATGTAGAAAAAACATTTTGTATTTCATTCAGAAAATGGATAATGATATTTCCTGCTTCAGATTTATTTTTCATCAGAAATACCCATGACACTCTAGAGAAATCATCCACAAAAACTATATAAAATCTGTGTCCCTGATGATCAGGTACACGACTCGGACCCCAGACATCAATATGAAATAACTCAAACTTGGAGGTACTTCTCCGACCTGGACGATTGGGAAAAGACGACCTGTGATGCTTTCCCAACTGACATGCCTCACACTAAATAGGTGTGTGAGGGAGACCATAAGGTAAAACTTGATGCAACTTCTGAAGCGGTAAATGACCAAAACGCAGATGCCATAATAAGGTTGATACTTGTCCAGAAGAGGATGAGGATCCAGCAAAAGGAGTCTGATTCAGGCGGTATAGGCCTTCTTGCTCATAGCCACGACCAATCACATTGCCCGTATGGATGTCCTGAAAAATCAAAGAAGATGGATAAAAAATTGCCCGACAATGTAGATCCTTTGTAATCTGGCGAATTGACAATAAATTCATTGAGAAATCAGGTGCATGTAGCACATTCTTGAGCTGCATAGAGGATGTCAATCTAGCCTCCCCCTGACTAGTGATGGGGGAATGAGTGCCATTGGCAATCACGACTGTCCGACCTGGAGGTATCTGAGTGTATCCTGAAAGCAGATTCTGGTCGCCACATAGATGATGTGTAGCGCCCGAGTCCATAATCCATGGTAAAGTATCTGATCTACTACTGTGGAATGCAAGTATACTACCTGAAGCACTGGTAGAAGCAGAGGCAGAAGCGGCAACATCAGAATGACTCTCTGTAGTCGGTGCTGGAGTAGATGGTGGAATAATGCCCCTCAGACGGGCAACTAGATCCTCGAATCGTTGATCCAGAGTAGCAGCAGACGGGGGCTCTATCTGCTCAGCAGCTCGTGCAGATGCAGGAAATCCGTGCTTCGAGTAGCAGGTATCTTCATTGTGTCCAACTCGGTGACAATATGTGCATGTTGGCCTAATGCAGCCACCCCTTCCACGAGGTCCACGTCCACGACCCTGGTGATGAAATCCGCGACCTCTGTTTGCTGCCATGGCTGAGGAATTCTGACTCACAACTGTTGAGGGAACTGTGATCCGACTCAATCTATGAAAAGCTTCCTCCATGAGAGGAATAGTCGAGTCTGCCAAAATCTGAGATCGTGCCGCCTCATACTCTGGATCAAGTGCAGTTAGGAACACACCCACCATGGTCGCATTCCTGTATGTCTTCTGCTGTTCTGGCGTGGCAGTAAGAGGCATGAAGCTATAGAGCTTCTCGAACATCCCTCTCAGTGATGTGTAAAGAGAATGTAAAGGACGACCATTCTGTTTTATTGTGAATATATCATGTTGAAGTTGCAGAATCTTCGTCTCGTTCTTGGCCTGAGAGTACGTTGCCGCTAGAATATCCCACATATCCTTGGCTGTGGGTTGATGTAAGATGTCATTGGCAATTTCAATAGCCAATGTACCAGATAGCCAAACCTTGGCATATGCATCATCAGCCTCCCATGAGGCATGGACTCCAGTCTTCTCTGCAGGCTCAGGTTCGGTAAGAATGTGCTTATTACCTGTTGACTTCATCATACTCATGAACTGCATTGCCTACAGTTCATAGTTTGTACCGTCCATCTTGACAATGGGCGCTGGACCACGAAATGCGCCAATAGATGACATATCAGCCTTGCTTTCTGACATACTGGAGATGGAAGACTGGAGCGATTAACAGACGATGAACTTCGTCTACACTGACATAGGCGGGATTAGTTGCACGTGTAGACCTCAAGCAACTATCCCCATGAAGATGTGCGTGCTATGATCTTCACGTGTACAAGAGTCACGCACTGGATCACTAAGAAGATGCGTGCACTGGATCACGCACAGATGGTCACGCGCACGAGGCTGCGCACAGGGTTGCGCACCGGAGAACGCGCACAGGCGCTAGCGCTATGCGTACAGGCGCTATGTGCACGCAGGCGCTGGAGGATGCGCAGACGCTGGAGGGTGCGCAGGCGCTGGGATGCGCAGGCGCTACGTGCGCGCAGGCACTGGAGGCGCTACGTGCGCTATGTGCGCTGCAGGTGCGCAGGCGCACGCACTGGCGCAGGAGAGGCGGCGCAGGAGCAGCACACGCGCAGGAGGAGGCGCGCGAGCAGCAGCACAGCCGCGCGTGCAGCGGCGCCAATCGAGAGGGAAGGAGAAGGAGAGGCCGGCGGGTGGGGTGGGTTAGGGTTAGGGTTTCGAGAACTCCGGTCTTGGACCGTCGCTCTGATACCATGTTGGGAAAAATGAATTACCTTTTTTATTCCATGAACCCTAGGCTCTCTTATATAGGAGAGTAGCCTATGGGTAAATTACATAAAGCATACTATGAAGAAACAAAATAGAGAAAAGTACAGATACTACTATTATTGTATGCGTTAACAAGCATGTATAGGTGGGTTTTCATACATTCGTGCATTGGAATCCACAGGAATAAATGTTGGTTTCGCTCCTAACATTCCCGTCTCATGTTGGTTTCGCTCCGAACATTTAATAATGAATCCGAATTGGTTTTCTTTTACATTAGAAACTTGCCTCAACCTTCTTTCGATCGCACGTTCCCAAATTTTCATTGTGTGACTCATCAGCTTGATACCTCTGTAATTAGAACAATTTTGAATGTCTCCTTTATTCTTATAAAGAGGTACCACGATAGTCCTCCTCCAATCATCATGCATTTTCTTGCTTCGCCAAATAACATTGAATAGATTCGTAAGCCAAGTCAAACCGCGCTCACCTAAAACTCTCCATAAATCTACAGGGATGTCATTCGGTCCCACACCTTTCCGAGGTCTCATAACCTTCAAAGCCTCCTCTACTTCCTTTCTTTGAATCCGTCTATAGGTTGCACGATAGAAAGTTACTTCTAGCCAGATCACCCAAAGTGATCTCTCTATTTCCTTCCTTCCCCAATGAAAAGTTTATGGAAGTACTTCTCACATCTAGTCTCTATATCCTTATGAGTAACAAGCACGTGGACTTCCTCGTCCTTAATGCATCTCACTTGAGAAAGGTCTTTGGTCTTTCCTTCTCTTGCTTTGGCCAACCTGAATATATCCTTCTGGCGCTCCTTAGAGTTGAGATTTTTATACAAAACTTCATAAGATTTTGACTTTTCTTCGCTTACAACCTTCTTTGCTTCATTCTTCGCTATTTTGTAGTTTGTGATCGTTTCCTCTGTTTTATCCTTAGACATAGCCTTAAAGCATGCTCTTTTAATTTTTAGCTTCTCTTGCACCCCTTAACTCCACCACCAAGCCTCCTTTTGACCCGGAGCCCCTCCCTTTGACTCACCTAGCATCTCTTTGGCTACCTTTCGGATACAAGATGACATTGCCTCCCACATCTCGTTTGCACTTCTGCTGCAATCCCAAGATAAGTCTTCTAAAACCTTCTCCCTGAAGCTCGATTGCTTCAGTGGAAGATTCCACCATCTGGTTCTAGTGATCTTAGGAACCCTCCTTTTCTTTACCAGCCCTTTTATTTGTACATCCAAGACTAACAATCAATGTTGGGTTGTCAAACTCTCTCCTGGGATTACTTTGCAGTCTTTACAAAACAACCGATCTCTTCTCCTCAACACTGTAATCTATCTGTGTTTTAGTTGGTCCACTCTTATAAGTAATTAAATGCTCCTCCCTCTTCTTGAAGAGAGTGTTTGCTATGAAAAGATCATATGCTGTTACAAAATCCAGGATGACTTTTCCCTCTTCATTTCTATCGCCAAAATCATGTCCTCCATGAACACTAGCATACCCTAAAGCATCTTTTCCCACATGTCCATTAAGATCTCCACCTATGCAAATCACCTCTCTTTGTAAGATTCCTTGTAAAATCTTATCTAGATCGTCCCAAAAAGCTTGTTTAGTCCTTTCATCTAAACCAATTTGTGGTGCATAAACTGGGATTATATTCAGAATTTCTTCTTCAAGAACCAATTTTAGCAAAATAATCCGATCCCCGAATCTTTGCACCTCAACCACACAATCCATTCCTGAAATGGGGCATTATGCACCCATGCACATACACGGGCTGCACATGCTGTTGAATCGGTTTGGGTCCAATTAAATCTAGTTGGATCCGATTAGATTATTAAAACATTAAAGCACCTAATTTGCTTTTCCTGGAACACCTTATTGATGCCTTATCTTACTACAACAAATTTTTTATTGTTTTTGTCATTTTTTGGTCATAGGAACCAATATTACATATTTACATTACAAAATATGGCTTTTTACCAATGAAGAAATTTCTAACTTCCAAATCGAAAGTCGATATTTATAATATTAATTCACGTCAGGTTAATTGTAGTATTTTTGTAGATATTTACCTTTTAAATAAAAATATAAATCCGTGTAGAGTCACATATACCCGCATATGCTCCAACGTACCGTTTAATCGCTATTCAATGACTTGTCCGAACGCTTACGCATATCACTTCCTAAACCTTGGAGAGAGCAAAGCCCTTCTTGTATTTGTGGATCCTATAGTAGCCATGAATGCTTTGACTCTGTGAATGAGTGGGTTTATGTGGAGAACATTATTGTTCATGCGAATTTTCTTTTGGAGTCTTGGGTGTATATATAAGATATGATTCACATTCATATGAATAACATAATTTATGGGTGACCACATGTTTAAGGTGTTCACCATCACTTAAAAAAATAGCGAAGCCTTCTCCCACTATTAAGTAGGGTCGGCTATATAGATTCTTGCTCAAATACATGTTGAAAGATTTTACTATTTTTACGCTAGCTGTCGGCTATCTAACACGACCCGCACAAGGAGAGATTTGAACTATGGTCTTTTGGGTTGTAGGCACACTGCACTACCACTAGACCATTGAATTGTACACTCATCACTTCTTAAAAAAATCATTTGTCTATAAGTAGTGTATTTTAAAATATATGTTTAAATATAAAACTTATTTAATAAATTAAATATATGTTACACACTACTACATAAGAAAACTACGCTGCGTTGATTGGATATTGGAATGGAAAACGATTTCTTTTGCCTTACTGTCAACTTCATGGAATATGATTTAATGACAGGCGAGTAGATAATGTCTGATTTTATTTGACAACAGATTTGAATTCAACTTTGCGAGATCATTTATGTGACAAAAAGTATGTAGGGATCACAAATCCATGGGTTAATGATTAGTTGAGAAAAACATAGTTCTATTAATCTTCACGTCATAGTTAAAATCTACTTTAATTGCAATTTTCCATGCGTGGATCATTTTTGACATTTATGGGTCACTTTCTTGTTAACATGGAACATATTTTTAATCACATAACATATTTTTTGCAATATATATTTTTGTGTGTAAATAGTCTGACATGCACAAGTCAAGCATTTATACAATTTTTTTGCACAACAATTGGTAGATATGAATGTCTATTATTGATGCAGTGTTGATAACCCATCTCCATTACTAACATACTGGTATCGATTGCTGCCCTTCTCTTAGTTTCATCCGCTTGCAAGCAAACAACACCTGCCTTTGCAAGGAGGGGCACAATGTTGCTCTGCCACTTGCCTCCATTTCTAGGTCTCTATGGCGTCCGAACCCCCCTGTCGCCCTGCTGCACTCAAGTGACTAGTGCAATGCATGTGGCCATGATGGATCGGAGCAAGAACAGAAAACCCCTCCAGAAGGGGAGGAATCTCAGTATTGAGGCCATCCAGGCTGTCCAGGCCCTTAAACGTGCCAAGGCTACAGAAGACTGTGATGCAGTGGAGCAAGTGATGCAGATGAAGGTGCGGCGCTTAATCAAGTTTGATATCATGGCTGTGCTCGGAGTGCTCCAAAGCCAGAACGAGGGCTCACTTGCACTCCAGGTAGTAACTTACTAATTTTGCATGTTGCTGCTCTTGTGATCCTGCATGTTTGCAACATTGAGGATTTTGGATGTGACTGGAATTTATACATTTGGATGTTCAAAATTTATAAGAATGTTGCTATGAAAAGTTGCTCATTAGTGAAAACAATTCTTTTCCCATGTCTTTTAGTGAAGTAGCACTTTGAAAAGGTACCTTCACTTTTGGGATGAAGGTGCCTTTCTGAAAGGCTGGCTGACTTAAATGAAGTAGCATTTACAAAATATGACTTCAGTTGAAGCCCCCTTTTAAAAAATGACTTCGTCTGGTGATTTGGGCTGATGTTTTTGTCTTCCTACGGAGTTGTTCTTCTAAACAACCTTTGAAAAGATGGATTCAGAACAAAAGTGAAGTCATTTTTTATATGGCAAGTTTACAACTTACACAGGATGCTTATTTTTCTTTTCCATGCTATTTACTTTCTTTTTAGATTAGGCATAAGTTGTGACTAGGTACATAATATTAATTTGGAGGATGAGGAATGCTAGTTATATGTTATCGGATAGGATGCATGTCTGTTGAGATATTTATATCTCATTATCTTTATTTTGTAGTTTCTTATTTAGTTGATGAAACCAATGAGCTACCTACAAGCACAGTGAAGCCTGAAGTAGACTTCCTGTCCTTGGGGCACTCAATATTGTAGAAGTTTAGTTTATGTTTCTGTATCTTTTATTTATTGTTCTTTTCGTTTGTCTACCACATGTAATTTGCCCATAGACCTCTCCCTATAAGAGAGTCTAGGGCTCCAAGAATAAACACAACTCTTATTTTTCCCAACACGGTATTAGAGCGGCGTTCTTAGACCGGAGTTCTCGTACCAAACCCTAAACCTAGCCGTCCACCACCAAGCCCCGCGCGCGGCCCCTCTCTCTTTCTCTCTCGCCACCCTCCGACGACACCTTCGGCCCCGCGTGCTGCTCCTTGGCCACGTGTTCGGCGCCGCCTTTCGACCCTCTTAGGCCTCGCGCACTGCTCCACGCCCTAGGGTTCGGTCAACCCTAGGTATCTTCGTCGTCTACCTAAGGAGACTTTCGCCCACGTCTCCACGTTAATGGGTTTGGTCGTGCGAGGTCTACACATGCAACCAAACCTCCTCATGTCAGTGTAGACCAAAGATTATCTTGTCTACATCCCTGATTCTCTCCAGTCACAATGTCAGAAAGCAAGATTGAGATCCCCACTACAAGCGCCTTCAAGGGTCATGCGCCTATTTTGAAGATGGATGGATCCAACTACGAGTTATGGGCCATGTAGTTCATGAGCCTAATGAAGTCGATGGGTAAGAAACATATTCTTACTGAGGATGAGCCAGAGGAGAAAACATGGTTGTATGCCTCATGGGAGGCTGATGACGCATATGCTCAGGTCTGATTGTCTGGTACTCTGATTCCAGGCATTGCTAATGATGTATTGCATCAACCTACTACCAAAGTCATGTGGGACATTCTTGCTACCACGTATTCTCAAGCCAAGAATGAGACAAAAATCCTACAGCTTCAGTATGACATCTTCACGATAAAGCAGAATCGTCGACCCCCTGCATGCTCGCTACACTGCATTGAGGGGAATGTTTGAGAGGCTTCACAGCTTCATGCCTCTCACGGCTACTCCAGAAAAATTGAAGACATATCGGAATGCGACGATGGTGGGAGTCTTTCTAGCCTCTCTTGACTCACAGTATGAGGCTATTTCTTCTCAGATTTTGGCCGATGCTACCATTCCTCCCATGGAGGAGGCCTTTCGCCGATTGAGCCGAATCAGTATCTCAAGCCGTACTACTATACCTAATTCTTCTGCTATGGCAACCTCTAGAGGAAGAGACAATTCATCTTATTTTCATGGACGAGGATCACGTGGTAGGGTTGGCCGTGGTCGTGGATTACAGTGCACTTATTGTCGTCTGATTGGTCATATAGAAGACACATGCTACTCTAAGCATGGTTTCCCAGCCTCTGCCCATGCAGCAGAACATATACATCATCATGGTGGTACGCCAGCTTCAGATTCACGATATGATGATCTAATGGCTCGTCTACGTGATATTATGCCACCAGCCAGTACTTCTCCACCAGATTCAGAGAGCAGCCTGGATGTTGCTGCTACTGCAAAAGCTAGTACCTCAGGTAGTGCTCATGCTTCTGCTTTCTACCAGGGCTCTCATACCTCAGAATGGATTGTAGATTCAGGTACCACACATCATTTTTGTGGAGATAGACACCAACTCACATCCTACAAGGAAGTTTCCGCAGGAAAGACCGTCCTCATAGCATATGGGATCCATTCTCCCATTACAGGACAGGGACAGATCGCCTTAACACCCTCTATGCAGTTGCAGAATGTGCTCCATGCTCCTAATTTCTCAATGAATTTACTGTCAATTAGTCAGATTACTAAGGATTTACATTGTCGAGCGATATTTGACCCATCATCTCTTGTGTTTCAGGACATTCTCACGGGCAACGTGTTTGGACATGGCCGTGAGCAAGGCGGGCTGTATCGACTGGTCCATACACCTTACGCCGGAGCATCATCCCACTCCACTGGACCTGTCTCACCTTACCTATGGCATCTGCGCTTTGGTCTTCTTCCGTTTCAGAAACTGCGTCAAGTCCTCTCTCAGATCTCACCCTGCTCGTCGTTCGATTGTGAAGCTTGTCAGTTAGGGAAGCATCATTGGTCTGTCTTCCCTAGTCGTCAGAGTCGGAGCAGTAGCTCTCCATTTGAGTTTTTTCATATTGATATTTGGGGTCCAAGTCGTGTTTCAGATCATCAGGGACACGGGTTCTGTTTAGTTGTTGTGGATGATTGCAATCGTTTGTCTTGGGTTTTTCTGTTAAAGAATAAATCTGAAGCGGGCATCACTGTTATGAACTTTAGTAAAGAAGTGCAGAATGTGGTTTCTGTTTCTGTCAAGATTGTGAGAACTGATAATGCCCTTGAATTCTGTACTAGAACATTATCTCAATTTCTTTTATCCCATGGCATTCTTTATTAAACGTCTTGTGCCTACACGTCCCAACAGAATGGTATCGTGGAAAGAAAACACCGCCACCTTCTTGATGTCATTCGTACGCTTCTTATCCAGAGTTGTGCTCCTCACTCGTTCTGGGGTGATGCGGTTCTTACTGCATGTTATCTCATTAACCGCATGCCCTCGTCTGTGTTGGGGGAAAAGATATCTTTCTCCCTTGTTTTTCCCAACAAGGAGTTGTTTTCCCTAACTCCACGTGTCTTTGGGTCTGTGCCATTCGTTCACCAGTTGTCTCTAGGGGTTGAGAAGCTCTCTCCTAGGGCTGTCAAATGTATTTTTGTCGGGTATTCCATTACGTCGAAGATATTATGTCAGTGCAGATGTCACGTTTTTTGAGTCAATCATGTTTCTCTCCTACACGTGACATGTTGGTGCCATCATCTATAAATGATGAAATCTATATTTCTCCTCCACCCTTGTATGCGTGATGCAACATGATACTATGGATTTTGTTTTTTTCCTTTTAGTCGAGCATTTGTTTTTGTTGTCTTTATTTATTCCTTTTATTTATTTATGTAAAAGGCTCATTATATAAGGCCTTATCATCTTTTTCTTTTCCTTTCTTTTTCTATTTATAGTAGGGTAGTTGCTTGTTTAGGGAAAGTGGCCTCTATAAAGGCACCCCATGGATTAGGGTTGAGGAATTAGTTTTATTTGAATGAAAAATCATTTCCCCTCACTTATCTTCTCTCTTTCTCTCTCCCCCTCTCGTTTCCGCCTCCCCCCTATTCTCGTCTCCGAGTGCCCTCCCCAACCCTAACCTTTCCCCTTACCGCCGCCTCCCTGCCCCATCCTCCCTCTTCCTCTCGTCACCCCCTCGGTGCCCTCCTCCTCTTCCCACCACTCGCCAGCCTCCTCCCTCGCCTTCCCTTTCCCCTTCCGACGCCGTTTCCCCTCTCCAACCCGTGCGCACCAACGCCCGGCCTTCCCCCTCCTCCCACCATCTCGTCGCGCCAGCTACCCTCTCAGCTACACCCCTCCCGTTACTCCTCCAACCGCGCGCAACCCTCTCCATCCCCACTGCGTGTCGACGCCCAGCCGCCAACGCCCCACCTCCGTGCCGCCGCCAGCCGCCAGCCGAAGCCACTGTGAAACAGCCGCCATCCGTGCCCCTGCACCTTCTAGAAATGCCGCTGTGACCATCCCGCTGCCCGCTGCCTTCGGCCAGGTCTGAAGCTCGCATACTCCCCACGCCGGTTGCGGTATGAGCGCCATTTCTACCAATTATTCTGCTGCATAATATTAGTTTCGTGGACTGTTGTGTTGCTGCTTGGTTTGGTGATGTATTGAGATCCCTAGATATTGCAACATTGCTATACTTTCCCAAGAACTATTGACTATTCGGCTTGCCCTGAATTTATGGTGAAATCTGTGCTAGAACTCGAGTATTTGTTGGCATTCGTTGCTGATTTTTAAGCGTTTTTTACCACCAATTTCATTCATCGCATTTCGACCTCCAGAGTTTTCGCATTGCATGTCATTTTAATTGTTTCAATCGTTTGGTCCTTTAGCACAAATTTTAGGGTTGCATTTTAGTTCGCATCCTAGCGATTCCAATTAGGTTGCATCAATTTGGTATCAGAGCAAATCGATCCGTTCCATTTGTTTTATTGCATTAAAAAAATATAAAAGGAAAACAAAAAAAACATAAAAAAAAGAGAGAAGAAGAAGAAGGTCTAGGATTCCCATGGCTGAAAGGGCAAATACCTCTAAACCCGTCAACACCCCCCACACTGAGCTATCATTAGAAGCCCTGTCTACCCAACTGGCGCACATATACGATCAACTGAGCGGAAAAATTGCCGCAGTGGATGGATGAGTTGCCGTCGCACACGGACAAATTGCCACCTTACATAGTCGCATGTTAGGAAAAGATCATAATGACGAGACACCCAACAGGGGTCGGCGTACTAGTCGGAGACGACACACCCGGAGTAACACCTCCCGAGACTCTAGCTCTTCTACATCCGAAGGACACGTTAGCGACTATCTTTCACAAGAAAGCGAGGATGAAGGATTAAGAGATGAAACTACTTTCATTTCAAAGACCCAAGAGCCACACACCCCAGGATATACGACACAACCCTCTAGTGGCCCTCAAGTCCCGTCACGGCATGGCCCAAGGCCCGATGACGGATGGGATCGAGGCATCCACCTTGATGTCCCGGAATTTGACGGAGGACAAGACCCTGATGTCTTTTTGGATTGGCTCCAAGCCGTCGAACACTTCTTTGTATGGAAGACTATGCCTAGCGAACAAAAAGTTCAATTTGTCACAATCAAACTAAAGGGACATGCTCTGCTATGGTGGGACAGTTTACAATCTGAACGCAAACGAAAAGGAAAAGGTAAGATCCGCAGTTGGAGCAAGATGAAAGCCAAACTGAAAACCAAGTTCGTGCCTGAGGATTACAAACGAGATCTATACGCGCGACTGCAATCATGGAAACAAGTCACCATGAGCGTGAGAGAATACACCGAAGGGTTCCAGTCCCTCATTCATCGCAACCGATTGCAGGAGACTCCTGTGCAGGAAGTCACCCGCTATATGCAAGGACTCCGCCAAGTTATCCAGGATGAACTCTACCTCCACAACTGTCGAGATGTCGACGAAGCTTACAAGCAAGCTGAACGGGCTTAGACTAAGCTTGCTAAGGCCCAGAAAAGGAGGATGTCTTTTCTGTGAACTCCGTCCCACGCACCAGTACCCCGATGGCGACCTCCAAACCGATAGTTTCCCCATCGATTGTTACGGGTAAATCCCAAGCCAAACCATCAACTCCTGCCGTCGCCCGACCATCTACTGGAAACCCCGGACCAGGCATCTTGGGGAGTCGACCTGTTGTAGGACCTGATACCTGTTTCCGAGTGCCCAAACCCTAAGGCTAGGCCCGCCCATTTATGCACCGTCGAAGACCCTGACCCTGACCAACAAGAACCACCTGAAGAGGATCAGACCACTTTGACTGCTGTCACCACGAAAACTGATGACTATGAGCTTCTGGGAGTGGATGGAGATGTGTCCGGACCTTTCCTGGTAATTGAACATGATGACTTTATCGCTCCTGACAACGCACCCACAAACATCTTGCTTACACCCGTTGCCAACGGCGCTGATAGTTGGCTGCGACGCATCATATTCCGAACCACCTGCACCTCAGGAGGGCGTCGCTGTTCGCTGATCATTGACGGGGGAAGCGTTGAGAACTTCGTGTCTCAAGAAATGGTCGACAAGTTGGGTCTGCCAACTCAACCACTCGAGAAACCTTACAGTTTGGCCTGGTTTCGAGGTGGTACTCAACTTCCGATCCACCGTCAGAGTCTCGTTAGCTTCTCGATTGGGCCTTCATATAAAGACGAGGTGTGGTGCCATGTAGCCCCTATGGATGTCTGTCATGTACTACTTGGGAGACCTTGGCAGTTCAATCGAGATACTGAACACAGAGGAAAATTGAACACCTACTTATTTCTCATAGACAAGGTGCGTGTAACCCTTAGACCACAACGCGAAGCCCTTAGCCCTCGACAGGTGGCTACACTCCGATCCGCGACCGCACAATCTGGTAAAAATACTCCACCGTCGAAACCTTCGACTACTGATCCAGTATTGTTGATGGAAGCCCAGACATTCCAACGTGAAGTTCAGGAGAGCTCTACTATTTACGCATTGATGGGACGCGAGGTAGTTAAACAAGAAAGCGACTACACTCGAAATTCCGTCTGAGGTGAAGCCCATCATTCAGGAGTTCGCTGACATTATGCTTGAAGAATTACCTGAGGGACTACCCCCATTGCGAGACATCCAGCGTCACATTGATCTAGTTCCTGGAGCAAGCCTACCACATTTGCCACATTATCGGATGAGCCCAAGGGAGCACGAAGAAATGAACAAACAGGTCATCGATCTTCTACGTCGTGGGTATGTTCGAGAGAGTATGAGCCCAGTGGCCGTTCCTGCTCTACTTACCCCGAAAAAGGATGGCACGTGGAGGATGTGCGTGGATAGTCGTGCTATCAACAAGATAACGATCAAGTATCGTTTTTCGATTCTGCGCCTTGATGACATGCTCGATATGCTATCGGGTGCCAAATTGTTTTCCAAAATGGATCTTCGCAGTGGGTACCATCAGATTCGCCTCCGACCTGGAGACGAGTGGAAGACTGCTTTTAAAACCAAAGAGGACCTTTATGAATGGACCGTAATGCCCTTCGTCCTGTCTAATGCTCCCAGAACCTTCATGCGAACCATGAATCATGTATTGCGGCCCTTCATTGGTAAATTTGTGGTTGTTTACTTCGATGACATACTGATCTACAACCTTACCAAAGACGACCATTTGGCCCACTTGCGACAAGTCTTGGAAACTTTAAGAGCCCAACAATTGTTTGTTCATCTTAAGGAATGCTCCTTCATGTCCGACATAGTCCTCTTCTTGGGATACATTGTCACTGCCGACGGACTTAAAGTTGACCCCTCCAAGATTCAGGCCATTCAGAGCTGGCCCGTGCCCAAAATCCTCACTGAGATTTACAGTTTCTTGGGATTGGCCTCCTTCTATCAACGTTTCATCCGAAACTTTAGTACTTGTGCGGTCCCGCTAGTCGATTGCACACGAAAAGGTGCACCCACCTGGACTCCTGATGCAGAAACCAGCTTCCAAAGCTAAAACATCAGTTGACCAATGCCCCCGTCTTGGCGCTTCCTGACTTCTCCAAGGTTTTCGTAGTTGACTGTGATGCCTCACATGTTGGGATTGGTGCCGTCCTGAGTCAGGAAGGACGACCTGTGGCATTCTACAGTGAGAAGTTGAATGAAGCTCGATCACGGTACTCCACTTATGATGTTGAATTCTATGCCGTGGTGCAAGCTCTCAAGCATTGGAGGCATTATCTAATTCAGCGTGAATTTGTCCTTAACTCTGATCATGAAGCCTTGAGATATCTGAACTCACAAAAAATCCTTAACAAGCGTCATGCAAAATGGGTTAGTTTCCTCCAAGAATACACGTTCCTTCTCAAGCACAAGGCGGGAACCCTGAATCACGTGGCCGACGCATTGAGCAGACGAGCACATGCCCTGACCACAATGACCGTCAGCACTACAAGATTTGACGCACTCTAGGATCTCTACCCCACTGACCCTGACTTCAGACAAGCTTATGCAGAGTGTGTTGATACTGGACAGGACCCGACAACCACTTATGTCCTTCATGAGGGATTCCTATTCAAGGCCCACCGACTGTGCATCCCTGCCACTTCCCTTCGAGAGAACCTAATTTCAGAACTGCATAACGGTGGCTTAGCTGGACACTTTGGAAGGGACAAGACCTTGACCCTTCTCCAAGAGAGATTTTGTTGGCCGCAATTGCGAAAGGATGTTACGAAGTTTGTACAAAAATGCCAAACATGTCAGAGATTCAAAGGCCATAGGCAGAACACTGGGTTGTATACACCTCTGCCGATTCCTCTACGACCCTGAGAAGACGTTACTATGGATTTTGTGCTAGGCTTACCCCTCACGGTACGGAAAGTTGACTCTATTTTTGTGGTTGTGGACAGGTTTTCTAAAATGGCCCACTTCATTGCATGTAAAAAAACCTCAGATGCATCTCATGTCGCTGATTTGTTTTTTCGTGATGTTGTTCGATTGCATGGTGTTCCTCGTTCTTTCACTTCGGATCGTGATACCAGGTTTTTGAGTCATTTTTGACGCACGCTTTGGTCTCGTCTTGGTACTCATTTGCAATACAACACTGCTTATCATACACAAACAGATGGGCAAACTGAAGTAGTTAATAGATCGTTAGAAATTTATTGTGATGTCTTGCAGGGGACTCCTCGTCCAAATGGGATCTAATTCTTCCCCAAGCCGAATTCGCGTATAACAGTTCCACTAATAGGTCCACTGGAAAATCGCCATTTGAGAGTGTGTGCGGCTTTCCACTAACCCAATTTCTGGACCTTACACCCACAACCATGCAGGGAAGGAGTAGTGCAGCCGCTGAGGACCTGGTCGAACACCTAACCCGTATCCATATCGAAATCCGAGCCAAACTTCAAAACATGACCCCAAAATACCAATCCCAAGCCAACCTCCATCGGAAAGAGAGCGAGTTCAGAGTTGGGGAATTAGTGATGGTCCACCTAAAAAAGAGAGGTTTCCTTTGAGAGTCCACCAAAAATTGAGTGTCCGAAAGATTGGTCCATTCCAAATCCTCAAGAAGATTGGGCAGAATGCTTACTTACTTGATCTACCGCCGGATGTCCAGACGTCGCCAGTCTTTAATGTTTCAGATCTCTTCTTATATCACGGAGATATGCCGATAGATGCAACCACGCCAGTAGCACCCGTTGATGATACGCACCAACCATCAGCCGCGACTGATGCTGATCAGATTGAAGATATTGCCGACATACGAGATATGACGATTATACGTGGTCTCTACCGTCGATGTCTAGTCAAGTGGAAGGGACGACCTCTAACAGATTGCACCTGGATTGACGAGGATGAACTTCAACAACTCCGCCCTGATATACTTTAGAACTATCGCGACGCCATCTCGACGGAGCGAGATTATTCTCAAAAGGGGGGAGCTGATGCAGCATGATACTATGTAGTTTGTTTTTTCCTTATAGTCGAGCATTTGTTTTTGCTGTCTTTATTTATTCCTTTTATTTATTTATATAAACGGCTCATTATATAAGGCCTTATCATCTTTTTCTTTTCCTTTCGTTTTCTATTTATAGTAGGGTAGTTGCTTGTTTAGGGGAAGTGGCCTTTATAAAGGCACCCCATGGATTAGGGTTGAGGAATTAGTTTTATTTGAATGAAAAATCATTTCCCCTCACTTATCTTCTCTCTCTCTCTCACCCCCTCTCGTTTTCGCCTCCCCCCTATTCTCGTCTCCTAGTGCCCTCCCCAACCCTAACCTTTCCCCCTACCGCCGCCTCCCTGCCCCATCCTCCCTCTTCCTCCCGCCACCCCCCGGTGCCCTCCTCCTCTTCCCACCACTTGCCAGCCTCCTCCCTCGCCTTCCCCTTCCCCTTCCGACGCCGTTTCCCCTCTCCAACCCGTGCGCACCAATGCCCGGCCTTCCCCCTCCTCCCACCATCTCACCGAGCCAGCTACCCTCTCAGCTACACCCCTCCCGTTACTCCTCCAACCGCGCGCAACCCTCTCCATCCCCACCGCCTGACGACGCCTAGCCGCTAACGCCCCACATCCGTGCCTCCGCCAGCCGCCAGCCGAAGCAGCTGTGAACCAACTGCCATCCGCACCCATGCACCTGCTAGAAATGCCGCTGTGACCATCCCGCTGCCCGCTGCCTTCGGCCAGGTCTGAAGCTCGCATACTTCCCACGCCGGTTGTGGTATGAGCGCCATTTATACCAATTATTCTGCTGCATAATATTAGTTTCGTGGACTGTTGTGTTGCTGCTTGGTTTGGTGACGTATTGAGATCCCTAGTTATTGCAACATTGCTATATTTTCCCAAGAACTATTGACTATTTGGCTTGCCCTGAATTTGTGGTGAAATCTGTGCTAGAACTCGAGTATTTGTTGGCATTCGTTGCTAATTTTTAGGCGTTTTTTTACCACCAGTTTCATTCATCGCATTTCGACCTCCAGAGTTTTCGCATTGCATGTCATTTTAATTGTTTCAGTCGTTTGGTCCTTTAGCGCAAATTTTAGGGTTGCATTTTAGTTCGCATCGTAGCGATTCCAATTAGGTTGCATCAATGCGCCACAACAAGCTCCTCCATCTCCACCACCGTCATCCCCATCACCACCACCGCTGTCAGAATCAAGAATACTCAGTTGTGTTATTCCATAGAGCCCTAGGGTCTCTTATATAGAGAGAAAACCCTTGGGTAAATTACATAGACGTACATGAGGAAAATAAGAATACGTAACGGTACATCATAACATAACGTATACCTCTACACTCCCCCTCAAGATGGAGCATAGATATCAATCATGCTCAGCTTGGAAGAACATCTCTGGAAAGGTCCTCTGAGCAATGGCTTGGTAAATATATCAGCAGTCTGGTCTCTGAATTAACGTGTAAAGTGGAAATCAAGCCCTTCTGGATCAAGTCTCTAATGTAGTGACAATCTACCTCGATGTGCTTTGTTCTTTCATGAAAAGCTGGATTATTGGCAATAAACAATGCTGCCTGATTGTCACATTGAAGCTGCATGGGTAAAGAGACATCTACATCCAAATCTTCAAACACCGCTCGAACCCACATCATCTCTGTGCTTGCTTGTGCCATGTCTCTATATTCGGATTCAGCACTGGATCTCGCCACAACAGTTTGTTTCTTACTTTTCCAAGAAACCAAAGAGCTTCCTATAAAGATAGCAAATCCTGAGGTAGACTTACGATCGTTTGGGCACCCTGCATAGTCTGCGTCTGCACAAGCGGAAATGGACAGATCTGTGTCCTTTCTAAATAACAAACCTGTGCCTGGGGAAGACTTTAGGTATCTCAATATCATATACAGGGCTTACATATGGACTTGCCTAGGCTGCTCCTTAAATTGACTCACCCGGTTTACTGCAAAAGCAATATCCGGTCGAGTTATGGAGATATAAAGAAGCTTACCCACCATCTCTCTGTAACTTCTTTTGTCTACCTCTTCAGTATCATTGTCGTATAGTCTCATACTTGGATCCATAGGAGTGCTCGACGGTCTGCATCCAACCATTCCTGTTTCAACTAGCAAGTCTGTGACATATTTTCTTTAGGTCATCACCATTCCTTGTGCATTTCTCGCACACCATTCCTTGTGCATTTCTCGCAAACTCTATCCCCAGAAAATATCGTATTGTACCTAGATCCTTCGTAATAAACTGACTTCCCAAAAGAGATTTAGTCATCTTGATTCCCTGAGCATCATCTCCTGTAACCATAATATCATCAACATATACCATGATGACAACTGTACCTCTGGGAGTCTTCTGGATAAACAACGTGTGGTCCGCATTTGATCTTTTGAACCCCTGTCGTTCAATCAGCTAGGAAAGCTTCTGGAACCATGCCCTTGGACTTTGTTTAAGGCCATAGATTGCCTTATGAAGTCTACACACCACGTAAGTCTCCCCCTCAGCAGTAAAACCCAGTGGCTGCTGCATGTAGACTTCCTCTTGTAGATCACCATACAAGAATGCATTCTTGACATCAAGTTGGAAAATGGGTCAATCACATACCACAGCAACAGATAGTAGAATACGAAGCGTCGAGTGTCGAGCCACTAGTGAAAATGTATCCAAATAGTCTACCCCATAGGTTTGGGTGAAGCCCCATGCAACGAGTCTGGCCTTGTACCGATCTAGACGACCATTTGCATGATATTTAACTGTGAACACCCACTTGCTACCAACCACAACACCCGGAGGAATAGGAACTAGGGACCAAGTCCCTCGAGACTGTAAAGCACGCATCTCCTCCTCCATAGCTAAACGCCAGCTATCAATCTTCATGGCCTCTTGATAAGTCCGTGGGATCTCAACCGTTGATACAACTGCTGCAAACCTCTGGAAATCACCAGTAAGACGATGAAAAGACACCTGAGATGCAAGAGGATAGGACACACATTGCCTCTTCTGCTTCCTATGAGCAATAGGACGATCAAGATCATTATCCACTGTGCTGACTGGAGGATCCTCCCCTGTATCAAAGATTACTGCACCGGTACATTATCTAACCCATCATTAGTGATAGCATCGGAGCATACCTGAGGCGTGCTGGATGGTTGATGTGTAGCTTGAGCATGCCCTGACCGCCTTGTGTAGAACTTAGGGAATGGTGGAATGGGATGATATGGAGGCGGTGGTGGTGGTGATGTATTAGACTCAGATTGACCCATACTTGGAGGTAGAGGAACATAGACATTATCATCCGGAGATGTGGAGGAAACCGACCTGTCACCTGCAGGGGAGAAGTACATAACTGGCTCAAAAAATGTAACGTCAGCACTAACATAGTACTTGCCGTTAATAGGGTCAAAGCAGCGACATCCTTTTTGTGTCCGAGAGTAACCTACAAATACACACTTAACAGCTCTAGGAGAGAGCTTGTCAAGTCCTGGAGACAAGCGGTAAACAAAGGCGACTGTTCCAAAGACACGAGGGGTAAGTGAAAACAAGTCCTTATCAGGAAAGAGAACAGAGATTGGAGCTTTTCCCCAAGAACGGAAGAAGGCATACGATTAACCAGATAGCATGCTTTAAGTATAGCATCTCCCCAAAAGGCTAATGGTGCACAACTTTGAATAAGTAATGTGCGAGCAATATCAAGAAAGTGCCGATGTTTCCTCTCCGCGATACCATTTTGTTGAGATGTGTAAGCACGGGTAGTTTGGTGAATAATGCCCTTAGAGGAAAGAAACCGAGTAAGAGAACGAGTGCAGAATTCCAATGCATTATTCGTGCGCACATATTTAACAGTAGACGAAAAAACATTCTGCACTTCATTGATAAGATTTTTGATAACACTTCCTGCTTCAGATTTATTCTTAAGAAGAAAAGTCCAAGAGACACGAGAGAAATCATCAACCACAACGAGGTAAAACCTGTATCCCTGATGATCCGGGACACGAATAGGACCCCAAATATCTATATGAAATAACTCAAACGGGGAGCGACTGCTCCGACCCTGACGACCAGGGAAGCTAGAATGATGATGCTTCCCTAACTGACAAGCTTCACAACGAAATGAAGAATTCGTAGAGATTTGTGGCAGAATGTGACGCATCTTCTAGAGCGGAAGGTGACCAAAGCGAAGATGCCATGTATACGGAGAAACGGATCCCTGAGAGTGAAGTGAGACGCCAACATAGGAGTTCCGTACTAGACGATAGAGGCCATTATGCTCAGAACCACAACCAATCACCCTGCCCGTTAGTATGTCCTGAAAGATGACAAAAGATGGGTCAAATATAGCACGACAGTGCAAATCTTTTGTAATCTGACTAATTGATAATAAATTCATGGAGAACTCAGGTGCATGTAAAACATTCTGTAAGTGCATGGAGGGTAATAAGGAAGTCTCCCCCTGACCCACTATAGGGGAATGAGTGCCATCAACTATGAGCACGGAATGACCAGACTGAATATCCCTGTAGGACTGCAGCAAATCTCTGTCACGACAGAGATGATGGGTGGCTCCAGAGTCGACAATCCAATCTGATAGATCGTGGTTATGACGAAAGGCAGAAGGACTACCTGAGGTACTAGCAGTAGCAGAGGTACTAGCTGATGCAGAAGCCACAACGTCAGATGTATCAGCAGCCTCTGACGATGACTGTGACATAATGTCACGAAGCCGTGCCACAAGCTCCTCGAACCCATGATCTGGAGTAGATGCTGACGGAGCCTGAACATGATCAGCTACACGTGCCGAAGGAGGAAATCCATGCTTGGAATAGCATGTATCCTCGGAATGACCAGTGCGACAACAGAATGAGCACGTTGAACACATACGACCTCCTCGGCCACGTGCGCTACCTCCTCGGCTACGAAATGAAGAAGAACTACCTCGTCCTCTGGAAACTGCCATTGCCGAAGGAGGTGGAGTCGCTGCGCTGGAGGGAACAGAGATACGACTGAGCCTCCTGTAGACTTCCTCCATCAGAGGAATAGTGGCGTCGGCGAGGATCTGAGAGCGGGCCGCCTCGTGCTCCGGATCAAGTGCAACAAGTAAGACGCCTACCATAGTGGCATTGCAAAACGTCTTCTGCTGCTCTGGGGTGGCTGTGAGCGGGATGGTGCTATATAACTTCTCGAACATCCCTCGTAGGGACGTGTACAGAGAGTGAAGAGGCCTCCCATTTTGCTTCATTAAAAATATCATGCTGCAGCTTTAGCATCTTAGTCTCGTTCCGCACCTGAGAATATGTAGTAGCCAGAATATCCCACATCGCCTTGGCGGTGGGTTGATGGAGGACGTCATTGGCAATCTCCATCGTGAGCGTCCCTGACAGCCAGACCTTGGCATACGCATCATCTGCCTCCCATGAGGCATATATCCCCGTCTTTTCTGCCAGCTCATCTTCGGTAAGAATGTGCTTCTTACCACATGACTTCATAAGACTCAGGAACTGCATAGCCCAGAGTTCGTAGTTCGTCCCGTCCATTTTGACTATTGGTGCCGAACCTTTAAAGGCACCTATGGAGGGCATATCAACCTTTTGGTCTGACATGTTGCCGGAGAAGAAGACCTTGGGATGATAGACAAAGGAATGGTTGTCTACAAAGACCTTGGGATTGGATTCAAGTGCATATGTAGACTTTATGCACTTGAACCCATAGATGAAGAAGTGCCGACCGACGAGAAAGAGGAGCACGAGGGAGGGCTACTTCAGCCCCGGCGGGAGATGGAGGCCTCGCCGGCGGTGGGAGAGGGCCTCAGCGGCGGGAGAGGGCCTCGGCGGTGGGAGAGGGCTTCGACGGCGGCTGGAGAAGAAGGCGGCAACGGGGAGGGGGCCTCGGCTGTGGGCGGCGGCGGGAGAGGGGTTCCCGCAGGTGGCGGCGGGAGGGGTTCCCGCTGGGCGACGGCGGCGGCTTGAAGAGAGAAGGTGGGTGGCGGCTAAACGGGGGAGGGGGGGGAGGGGGGGGGGCGGTGGAAAGAAAATCCTAGATTAGGGTTTTGGCTCTGATACCATGTCAGAGTCAAGAATACTCAGTTGTTTTATTCCATAGAGCCTTAGGGTCTCTTATATAGAGAGAAAACCCTTGGGTAAATTACATAGACGTACATGAGGAAAATAAGAAATACGTAACGGTACATCATAACATAACGTAAACCTCTACAACCGCCACCACTACCACCTCCCATATCTTTGGTTACTCCCCTACCACGCCACTACAGTCGACGGCCAGCCCCGGCTCATGATCATGGACAATCATCAACCATGCCCCAGGTTTGTTCTGATAACATTATTCCTAATGTCGGGATTGACGGCATTTCTCAGCAGGACCAGGCATGGGATGACACGGATGTTGGTACAACTGATGCAGATCTTGATTTGCCGATTGCACTGAGAAAGCAGAAGAGGTCATGTGCTTCATATCCGATTGCTTCTCATGTTACCTTTGAGTGGCTGGCAAGAGATTTCAGGAGATTTGTAGGTGCTCTATCTGTTGTGAATATTCCAAGGATCTACGAGGAAGCATTAGTCGATAGTAGATGGCGTCTGTCTATGGAGGAAGAGATGGCCGACCTTCAGTCGAGAGGTACTTGGAGTCTTGCTCCATCTCCAACTGGGGCTTCTATTGTAAGTTGCAAGTGGGTGTTTAAAGTGAAAGTGAAACATAATGCCGATAGCAGTATTGATAGGTACAAGGCTCGACTAGTTGCTCGGGGATTCACTCAGATGTATGGAGTAGATTATCTTGACACGTTTTCTCCTGTTGCTCGACACTCTACTCTACGGATTCTTTTATCTGTTGCTGTAATTCGAGATTGGCCTCTGTTTCACTTAGATGTCAAAAATGCCTTTTTATATGGCGATCTTCTGGAAGAAGTTTACATGCAGCAGCCACCTGTGTTTACTGCTGAGGGAGAGTGTGTACATGTATGCAGGCTTCATAAGGCAATCTATGGCTAAAGCAGAGCCCAAGATCTTGGTTCTAGAAGCTCTCAGATTTGTTTGAGAAGCAAGGGTTCAAAAGGTCAAATACAGACCATTCTCTCTTTGTACAAAGGACATCCAGAGGTATGATTGTCATTATGGTGTACGTTGACGATATACTCATTACAGGAGATGATATGTAGGGAATAAAAATAGCAAAGAATTCTTGGGCCGTGAATTCGTTACCAAGGATTTAGGTGAATTCTTAAGGATGTAGACCTGCTACTACCAGATATTACATTTGCAGTGAATAAAGTGAGCCAGTTTATGGAGAAACCTCGCCAGGTACACATGGACGTCATATATATGATACTAAGGTATCTTAAGTCATCTTTAGGTGCAGGATTGATGTTTAGGAAGAAGGGCACTATTACTATTCAGCATGTGCAGATGCAGACTATGCAGGGTGCCCGAAGGATAGGAAGTCTACATCAGGCTTCGCTTTTTTATATTGGGGATTCACTTGTCTCATGGAAGAGCAAGAAGCAAACAATAGTTGCGAGATCTAGTGTCGGATTAGAGTATAGAGCTATGGCCCAAGCATCTGCAGAAGTGATGTGGGTTCGCGAAGTTCTGACAGATCTACATATAGATGTTCCTCTTCCCATATCACTAGAATGTGACAATCAGGATGCATTATTTATTGCAAACAACCCTGCATTTCACGAGAGGACGAAGAACATTGAGGTGGATTGCCACTATATCCTTGACATGATTCGGAAAGGTTTTGTTTCTACAACCCATGTCAGCTCAGGAGATCAAACGACAGACATTCTTACCAAAGCTTTTCTTCGGGGTTCCTTCCAGAAGTGCCTATCCAAGATGAACATGATAGATATCTATGCTCCATCTTGAGGGGGAGTATAGAAGTTTAGTTTATGTTTCTGTATCTTTTATTTATTGTTCTTTTCGTTTGTCGAACATATGTAATTTGCCCATAGACCTCTCCTTATATAAGAGAGTCTAGGGCTCCAAGAATAAACGTAACTCTTATTTTTCCCAACAAATATAATCTGTATCCGTACATCCAGTAACAGTGAGAGACGTATCTCTTCTGAATAGAAGTCCTGTACCTAGAGAAGACTTCAGATACCTCAGGATCATGTTAACTGCATCCATATGAACCTGCCTGGGTTGCTCCATAAACTGATTGACTCTATTAACAACAAATGATATATCAGGCCTGGTGGTGATAGTAACATACAAAACTATCCTACCAGCTCTCTGTACCCTCTCTTATCCACCTCCACAGAGTCATCATCATAAAGCCTAGCATTGGGATCTATTAGAGTAGTAGCATTTCTACATCATGTTATGGCTCTCTCAGATAGAAGTGTTGAGATAAATGTATCTCTCTGTATGGTTTTATATTTTATGTTTTCTTTGAGTATCTCTCTTGTAATTAACCCATGGCTTTTCTCCTATATAAGAGAGCCCTTGGGTCTTGTCTAATATACAACTTATATTTTTATCCCAACATGGTATCGGAGCAATGGTCCTAGACCGGGGTTCTCATATCCACCCAAAACCCTAACCCTACTCGCGCCCCCCTCGTGCCGCCAGTGCCCTCCCGCACCGATCCGAGCGTCGCCAGTGCCCTCCCGCGCTCCCTGCGCCACCAGGAGTGCCTCCCGCGTGCCCCCTGCGCTGCCAGGCGTGCCTCCGAGCACCACCAAGCGCCTTCCTCGCGACACAAAGCACCGCCAGGCATTGAAACCGTGTCGCCAAGCGCTGACCTACAACTCCAGGTGTCTTTCGTGCAGCCCTAGCGCCTCCAGGCGCTGCCTCTGCACCGCCAGGTGCCTTGCACGACGTTCGAAGATCTCCAGATGTTGCCATCAACTCCACAGGCGCCTTTCGCACCTCTCATCTGATTCACTGCGTTTTGTGCGGCACTTGAACTCGCACGAAGTACAAGGGATGGTTGTGTAGGTTTACAGATACAACTAATCCCACCTATGGCTTTGTAGACGATCTTTTCTTATCGTGATATAATCCTCAGTTGTTCCACGTCGTGGCTACTTGGTACTATGTCAGAAAACAAGGGTGATGTTTTCTCCTCTTCCGGTGCCTTCAAAGGTCCGACACCTATCGCGAAGATGGACGGGACCAACTATGAGTTATGGTCCATGCAGTTTCGTACCCTTATGCAAAATGCCATAATAAGGAGCATATTCTGACTGATTCGGAGCCGGCGGACAAGACTGGGGCAAATGCATCATGAAAACAAGATGATGCTTATGCACGTATCTGGCTCTTCGGGACGTTAACCATGGATATCGTTAATGATATTGTTAACCAGACAACTGCAAAAGCCATGTGGGACATATTAGCCGACACATACAGTCAAGCCAAGGATGAAAGCAACATTCTTCAGTTGCAGTTCGACATTTTCTGGACCAAACAGAATGGTCGACCTCCACGCATACTTTTCTCATCTGAGAGGCATGTTTGAGCGATTCACAACTTCATGCCTATTACCACCAGCACAGACCAACAACAGTCATATCGGAATGCCACCATGACAGGAGTCTTATTGTCTTCTCTTGACTCAGAGTATGATGCCGCTCGTACTCAACTATTCACTGGTGAGACGATACTGCCAATAGAGGAGGTCTACAAGCGCTTGAGTAGGATCACTACCACAAACACTACTTTGTTTCAACAGACTCCTTCTGCTATGGCTGCTACTCGTGGCAGAGGGGGGTCATCTCAATTTCAGGGTCGTGGACCTCGAGGTTGAGGAGGCGGTCGACAACATGGTTCTTGTTCCCATTGCCATCGCCCGGGTCACTCTGAGGATACATGCTTTCAGAAGCATGGATATCCAGCGTCTGCACGCGTTGCTGAGCAGACTGAGCATTCTAGTACGCCTACTATGGATCCACGGTTCGATGATACCGTCTCCTCACTAAGAAACATGATGACCACTACTACTACTCCAACTCCCAGTACAACTATAGCTGCAGCTAGGGCTAGAGCCTCATCTAGCTCCTTAGGTATTCATTCTGCGTTTACAAGTAGTAGCAGTTCATATTTAACCAACTGGATTATGGATTCCGGAGCGTCACATCATATGTATGGAGATCGGACGCAGTTTAGTACATACCGATCTATCTCACCTGGCACGTCTGTGGTTATTGCTAATGGAGTTCGTTCGCCCATTGGTGGTCAGGGGGAGATTGTTCTAGTCTCCTCTATGCATCTTCAGAATGTCTTATATGCTCTAGATTTCTAGATGAATCTCTTGTCCATTAGTCACTCACAAAAGAATTACATTGCCGTGCCATATTTGATCCCTCTTCTTTTGTTATTCAGGACATGTTAACTGGCAGGGTGATTGGTCATGGCCGTGAGCAGAGAGATTTGTACAAGCCTTCAGTCCCACCATGTGCTGGCATCGCTACTCTACCTTCAGGATCTATTTCTCCCTTCATGTGGCATCTTCGATTCGGCCACCTTCCACTATAGAAGATGTGTCACGTGCTACCGTAAATATCTCCTCGTACTACTTTGGATTGTGAAGCCTGTCAACTTGGAAAGCACCATCGCTCCTCTTTTCCGAGTTGTCTGTGTCGTCACAATAGTCAGTCCTTTGAGTTGTTCCATTTTGATATTTGGGGTTCGAGTCGTGTCCCTGATCATCAAGGGCATCGTTTTTATATGGTTTCTTTGGATGATTTTCTAGACTTCCTTGGGTGTTCTTGTTAAAACACAAGTCTGAAGCTGGCGCTATTATCAAGACATTTCTTATTGAAGTTAAAAATCTTTTCTCAGCTAATGTGAAGTTTATACGAACTGATAATGCTTTGGAGTTTTCCACATTACACTTATCTGAATTTCTCAGGTCCCTCGGTATAGTTCATCAAACTTCTTGCAATTGCACCTCTCAATAGAATGAGGTGGCTGAACGAAAACATCGTCAACTTCTTGATGTTACAAGGACATTATTGATTCAGAGTCGTACTCCACATTCTTTCTGGTGGGACGCTGTTCTCACGACTTGCTACTTGGTAAATCGCATGCCGTCAACTATTTTTGGGGAGAAGGTTCCCTTCGTGATTGCAATTCCCGAGAAGGAACTTTTCTCACTCGCTCCCAGAGTTTTTGGATCTGTTGCCTTTGTCCGTAATTTCACTCCAGGTCGTGACAAGCTCTCTCTTAGAGCTGTTAAATGTGTCTTTGTTGGTTATTCTCGTACCCAAAAAGGGTATAAATGTTTGGATCCTGTTAGACGGAAATATTATGTGAGCACATATGTTACTTTCTTTGAGCCTGTCATGTACTTCTCTCCTACAGGTGACAGGTTGTCAAATACTACTACTGGAGTGGAGGTTGTTGTACTACCACCTCCGTCTACTCCACTAGATTAAACCCATACTGCTACTCCTCCACCGCCTCCGTCTCCTCCACCACCACTTGCACCTCCTACCACTAAGTCCACATTTTTACCCCATGTCTATACTCGCAGGTCATCTACACGCCCCTCTGCTCATGCGCCGTCCACATCATCCACCATGCCTCAGGTATGTCATGAACATAATATTTCTATTGATGGCACTAGAGCTTTGAATGATACATGTGAAGAATTGATTCCAGAGGACAAAGAGGCTGATGACATGGAGATACTTATTGCCCTAAGGAACTCTTGTCGCCAATATGCCACGTACCCTTGACGTTGCTCAGACTACCCTTGTTAATTTAATCAAATTAATGATCAAATTAATAGTTAGATTCGTTGCAGTCGGGTAATCAATGCGTCATCAAAAATACCACTTCAGTTAATGATCAATTAAATGCGAGCGACATATTTATTTTACTTGGGCAAGCCCAAGGTCAAACTTAGGGAGGCAGCTGTCTCCTTAGGTGAATTTTAAGTGAATTTAGAGGTCAGATTTTCAGAGGGTTATGTTTGGTCCTTTTTAGCAATTTTTATGCAATAAAGAAAAAACGAATGCAATTTCAGGCCAATTTTACAAGTTAAATAAAAAAGATAATCAAATGAAGTCCAAAAATTATGAAACTTGGCCAAATGATGGAATAAAATGAACCTAAGTGCGTACATTTTTTTGGAATTTTTCAACTCTAAATGAATTTACTGCGAATAAAATATGAATGCAAGGTGACTTTTACAAAAGTATTTTTAATAAATACCAAAACAACATTATTTTTAGATACAAAATTATCCTATATGGATCTAAGTATTATGGATCCAGGAAAATCAATTAGACCTAAAATTCTATGTGAATTGGACCTATTAAAAATCAATTAAGAAAATCACTATTTGATTTATTCAGACCTCGTGATGCGTGCAAATGCAATGATTTTTGGGCATAATGTAGAATAAATTATCCTAAGTCTAATGTGATTTTATGATGATTTTTGGGGCAACAAGGAATTTAATATAAATTAAAAGGCATACAATGGGAAAAATATAGAAAATTTCACCAAATTAATAATATTAAATTTCAGAGAAGTCACAAAAATTAAACACGTGTCACATGAGATAAAGGACAAGTTGGGCTACAACATGTAATTTTCAGAATTTAAAAATGATGCAAAATGGACACCTAATTATGCGTGCAAAGACATGGACCAAATTACAAATACAAAAAATAAAATTTCTGAAAATAAAACGTGTTGACAGGGACCTAATGCAGTTACCTATAATGTGGGGGAGGTGGATGCAAAATATCCACAAAGTCACGCTCTCCTCACGTGACATACCTGGCAGGGACCAAATTGCAATTTCCAAAACCTTCGAGGGCCTTTGTGCAAAATACCCATCCCTACATGGGAAGCACGTGCGGGTCTAGGCTCGGGCGTCAATCGAGGCTCGGGCAGAGGCTCGGATCAGCCTCGGGTCTGCTTCTGTTGCTCCGTGCCTAGGGTCGGGGCAGAGGCTCGGAGTCTCCGCATGGCGAATGCTGGGCCGTTAGATCAGAAGTGATCCAACGGCGGTGGAGGCTGGAAACATAGCGCGATCAAGGATCGTTAGATCCAGATGATCCAACGGTATCTGGGGCTGCGGCTGATGGCAACATGGCTCAATATTGGCCGTTGGATCGAGATAGATCCAATGGGGGCTGAAGCTCGGGACGGCTGCTACGTGGTGAGATCAAAGATCGTTAAATCTGGATGATCTAATGGTGATGGACTCAAGGCGACGTGGCACGATGATGGCCGTCGGATCGAGGCGATCCCACGGTAGCTGGGCTTCTTCTTCTCCGATCCGCCGCCTCCTGCGACGGACTTGGCGGGGCTCCGACGTTGAGCTCCTTGCGCCGCCTCCTTCTCCCGTGCTCGGTGTAGCTCGCCGGCGGCTCCCAGATAGCTCGGACTGATCGTGGAAGTGCCAGGAAGCCGTCGGAGGTCCTAGGAGTGGCTGGAGGGGTCTGAATGCCAGTGGTGGTGAAGCTCGATGCAACTCCGATGGAGATTCCGACCAATGAAGTGGAGGGCCCTGCAGGGTTAGCCTGTACAAAGAAAGAGATGCTTTGTGCTCATGGAAGGTGTGCGAGTGCGGCGAGGCCTGGGGGTTGAAGTGGTGATGGCTGGAGGTGGAGTTCCGTCGTGGCCGGCAGAGCTTCGATTGGGTGAAGTGCGAGGGGTCGTCGGGGCAAACGAAGGAACGCGCGAAGATCGGAGCTTCGAGATAAAGCTCATGGGATGGTCAGGCTAGCATGAAGATGAGCGGAGCGGCGGAATTAAATCGGAGAAAAAATCATGAAAAACAAGAAGGAGATCGGAGAGGAAATGGAGGTGTCTGCCTGGGGTCAGAAGCTCGAGGAGGAGCTTCCTGGTCTTCGCTCAAGGGGCGGTAGCTTCCCGAGCTCGTGCAGCTCATCGATGGAGCTGCGGCACGACGAAGTTGGCCGTGGACCTCGTCGGAGATGAATCCTGTCGTAGCTCGCTTCTAATCCCAAATCACTGTCACTGATGGGTAGAGGGTAGCTCTAGGTTTTCTCTTGCAATGACGGATGGGCGTAATGGTGGCCGGAGGCGGGGGTTTTATAGAGAGAAGGTGGAGGTGGCAGTGATGGAGGCGTGAGGTTCGTGGGGTGCGTGAAGTGAGGAGGAAGGGGATCATGGAGGACACGGAGGTCGACGAAGATGAAGGGAGTGGGGGCTTAATCGTAGGGCGGTCAATGGGGGGAGAGAGTGGCTGTGGTGGCGGAGAAAATAGGAAGGGGGCGGCGAGCACGCGAAGTGGGCGACGTGCGCGAGGGATGCGACTTGAGGTGGAAGACGATCTCGGGACCGTTGGATCTTGTAATCCAACGGTCCAGATCGAGGCGTTAAGTGGCTTGGATCAAATCAGGGAGGTATGATCGAAGGGGTAGGGGTGCGACACGTGGCGAAAGGAGAGGACGGTGCTGAAGAACGGCTGGGATGAGATTTGGAGGTTGAATAGAACGATAGAGGACACGCCAGGAAAGAGCGGCTGAGATGGAGTCCTTTCGACCTCGATCATACGGCTAGGCGAGTCACACGTGGCACGCTGAGGGAGAGGCGCTAACTGACGGAGGAGATCTGATCTGGAGATGATCGGAGGGTGGAGATCAGCTGGGAGAGTGGATGGCTCAGATCTGGAGAGAAGGGAAGGGATCGGACGACGGAGAAAGAGGGGCGCGTTATGAGCGGGCCGCGTGGCGCAACCAGAGGGCGCCACATGGCCTGATCTGAATGGCTGAAAGAAAGTGGAATAAGAGAGAGAAGATGGTCGAATTTGGAAAAATTCAAAACATGAAAGTTGTAGATCTCGATGAGATTTACAAGTTTCATGTTGAACAAAAATGGAGATGGGGTCAAATAAAATACTAAAATACAAGGGTACAAATATACATATATATAATGTACGATGGGGTCCCAGAACCCAAGTTTTGCATACGAGCTTCGATTTAAATGAAATTGATCTCATTTTGAAGGTCTCTGAATATGTACTAATTTAAAAGTAAGTAGACCTAGATCGGAGGTTGTATGAGATAGATATGTGCATTGTATGGTCTAAGGTCTCCAACTTGGTTTGGGATTTTATTGGGTAATTTTACAAGTTAGTATTTTTTTGATATTTTTCCTTTATTAGTGTTAGTAATATATACACTAAGGAGTTGATTTTATTGGATTTGGAGTTAGTATAAAATATATACAAATAGGTGAAATATGGTGAATATACATGTGATTTTTTTACAAGTGAAATTGACTTCTTATTTAATGCAAATATGAATGCTAAAATGCATATATTATTTATGCATGCATGAATGCTAATTATGCAATATAAGTAGAAATATGCATATAATTACTCGGGAGCAATGCTTTATTTTCAACTTTTAGAGTGATGAATCACAGATTCATCAACCCCCTATACTTAAACCTTGCTCGTCCCCGAGCAACTAAAATGAATTGCAAGAGTGAAATGAGATTGGATTCCATGCCAAGGTCATGAACAAAAGTTGAAAATGGAGTTTGACTCGACCTTTGGATTAATTGTGTGGCGGAACCTTATTGAGATCTGAATTTAAGACCTAACAGACTTTAAGTTCAACAAGTCTTCTATTCAAGACTCCTCAATAGTCAGGTCAGAACAAATCCTCATACGTAAATTTCTAATGACTATGATTCTTACTTGTATTGTGTAAGTGAAAAATAGCTCTCCACATCAGAAATGGCTCAGAACCATCCTCCTCCAAAAGGTAACTCTAATTCCCCGATCCAATAACTCTTTCCTCAAGGAGCGGGGTATTCCCTTCTAAATTCAAGTGCGACCAACTCAAGAGGAGGGGATGGAGAAAAGAATGGACGGTACTCGATAGCCAGTGTAGCTTCCTATCCCGGGATACCTGACCAGTGTAGCCAAGTCATCCAGCTGCAGACTTCTTGCTAATATACATACTCCGACATGTATTTTATTTTCTATCTGGCCTGTCTACTTTTTTGGAGTTCTTTTAATTTTTTTTCCAATAACATACAAGGTGCAACATGTACATCAGGAGTTTTTCCTCTTGATCCAATAGACTATCCCTCTTTTGAAGCATTATTGCAACCCACAGCATCCCGTCCTCAGATGTCAACACCTCCAGACTAGGTTGAGATGCACTTCCCTCCCTAGAGGACGGATGTTTCCACCCGTGTGTTACTCTAAGCTAAAGGATTCTACCTCCTCACCACCTCATCAATGACGAGCTACGTGCATTGTGCTTGTCCAAGTTAGGTCATTATCTAAAAGAATCATGCGTGTACACGAGATATTCTACTTAGACCAATCAAGATGACATGTGAACATAGACTTGCGGACTCAAAGAATTAAGTCACTTGACTTAAGAAATCTTAACTCCGATTCCTATAAGATTCCTATGAAATTAGGTGGATTAGGGTCAAATCAAGTCCCTCCTCGACATCTATTCATAACTTGGTTCAGAACCCACTAGCTTTCCACTTTGCATATGCATGATATGCATATGCATAGCTTTCCGCTGGGTTGATGGCTCTTGGTGCCCCACTTTCTCCGCCAACTTCTCCGACAGAAGATTCGAAGAATTTCTGGATCTACTTGAGGCCGTGAGGAATGTGGGTGCTCCTACTGTGGGAAGAGATCACTGGAGCTGGAAAGCTGGGCCTTTCTAGGTGAAAGGGGCCTATGGGGCTATATGCAGACCGCCCTCGATGAACTCGGAGTTCTTGATCAGGGATTATGCAACAATTTGGTCGCTTCGTCTCCCAGAACGAGTGGGGATCTTCTTATGGCTCTTTCGACGCAAGCGGCACCTGACTCGCGATCGGTGCATCAAACTTTTGGGAATAATTGCGGACATGTATGATCTGTGACAATGCGATTGAAACCGCTGATCACCTCTTCTTTACATGTCCTGTGGTCTCTCAGATCTGGCTGAACTCGGAGATTCCTTGGTGCTGCTTCGATGACTTTCAATCTTTCTGGAATTCGATCCACCTGAACAAGGAAAGACCAAGGACGGATCGCCTTCTTCCGATGGCCTATCTTTGGGCGATTTGGCGTGGCAGAAACGACCTGCTTTTCTCCGGGCAAAGATTCTATGAGGAGAACGTGGCCTTCCTTGCGAAAAGGCTACTTGAGGATTGGAAGCAGTAGCGTTTTTTTGTTGTAATGGGTGGATACCGTTTTTATGTTGTAATGGGTGGGTTCGCCTGTTCTCCGCTTTTTGTATGGGTGGGTTAGTTTTCTCCTCTGCTCTGTAACCACCTTGCTTTCGTTTTTTGTGTTAGCAATAAATTTCTGTTGGGGAGGGTACCACCGAGTACTACCCCCCGATTGGAAGATTTTCAAAAAAAATGATATGCAGATGAGGTGCTATGACATTCTATGAAATGTAAGACTTTCTTTCTTTCTTTCTTTTCAGATGCAAAGATGATGTGCAAGAGTAAATAATAAGCCTTTGATTTTGATATTTTTTTCAATTATTTGGTATAACTCCTGTGTTACAACAATTTACAAGAGTTTATAAGTATTATACAAATTATACAAATGTTATATAATATACAAGTATACATGTATTTTACAAAAAAAATTCTCCATTTTTACCCATCCCGTACTTATTGTATAGTATATACAAAAATACATGAACATACGAGCTATGGGTAAAGTATATATGTAATATATACACGCCCCCTATACTTAGCGTGTGCTATGTCCTCAGAGCACGAAAAACGAGGAAAAAGACAGCTCATACTAAGTGTAAGAGAGCTAAAATTAGAAAAATGTATAGAAGTCGTCCTGGCCCCCTATACTTAGGCTTTGGCAGCCTAAGTATAGAAGAGGATAAAAAAATGGGGCGGACGAGGTCAAGAGGGGAAGTGGATGAGTATATACATAATGGGCATCGGTCCCCCCTATACTTAGGCTCAGGTCAGCCTAAGTAAAGCACGGGAGGGTGTATGAGGACCGATGTGATATGTAGGATGTACAGGGAATGGATTCAGGCGATACCCGCCCCACTATACTATGTAGGATGTACAGGTAAAGGTTTGAGCTCAGGTAAGGTGTAATCATCAAGGAGTCTGGCTCAATTAAATCTGGCTCAGTGTTGGTAGTGGCTGGATCTGTCCTTGAAATTGCTGCCACCAACTCATTCGCCTCTGGAGTCGGATCGTCAAAGGTTTCCAAGTAATTGGCGAAAGCCACGTCCGACTCATCATCCTCATCTTCTGATTGTTTTAAAGAGGGAAGGACTGACAAACCCAGCTGGGCCTCTAAGTCATCGAAGATGTAGGGGATGCACATTCTGTGCTGTACTCATTTCTAAGGATCTTGCAAACTGACTCATGCACAAGGTCTTCTCCGGATGAGAGGGACTCATTGGTGCTAGCTGGGTTCTGTCTCCATGTCCCAACGGTGTCTACATGAATATAATCTGCTTCCGCCGAAGAGTACTCGGTACTGGATTCTGAATCCGGCCTCTGCCATCTGGTCTCCTTCATCTCCAATTCCTCATCTCCGCCGGGAGTTTGGAACTGGATCTTCCCGATCTTGTAATCAAACAAGGCCCCTGCTGTTCTGAGGAATGACCTTCCTAATATGATTTGGGAGTCTCTCCAATTGCGAGGGGTCTCCATGTCGAGGACTGTAAAGTCCGCCATGTACTCCTGACCCTCGACTTTGATGACGACATTCCTCAATTCTTGTTGAGAACGCTTGCTTGATTTATCTGCAAACTGAAGTACAACCCTGGATTTCTTAAGATGTCCGAGATTAAGTTGCTCATAGAGGGCTGTGGGTACTAAGTTAATTGAGGATCCGTTGTCAAGGAGAGTGCGTGCAAACGCAGTGTCATCGACATGACTCACCACATAATGTGCACCCATGTCTTTTCGTTTCCTTGGAAACACATTTTTTATTGCGCAAGTAGTGGCTACTGACAGAACGTGTTCCTGCTGACCTTAGTAGGTGTGCATTTCACCTTAAGGTACTTCTGTAATGCAGGTGTCATCTCCACATACTTGTCAAAAGTGATTGTGACCTTGATGTATTTATTGCAAAACTCCGCCATCTCAGGGTAATCTTTTTGTATTTTTTGAGTTTTCTTCTTTCTACCCTTAAAGGCTCGGGGGAAAGGGAGGGATTATTGATGTTAACTCAGATTTCGAAACCAAAAGATTTTCATTGAAATTAGGAACTGAGTTCTGTACATGACTTTGACACTTAGACGGACTAGGACTCTGAATCTGACTAAAAGGAAATTCCTGCTGCAAAATCGGTGATGTATCTTCCGCGACTGCTGGGACATCCTCCTCAGATGGAGGTGCGAGCTCTTCATCGGTCTCGCCAGACTCACTGCTAGTGCGGGTCTCCTTCTTCGAGGACTTGTGAGTCCTCTTCTTCTGCTGGTGGTGGTGGTGGTGCTCCTTTACCTCCACGTTCTCCTCAGGTAGAGACTTGGCGGCATCTTCCTCCGGTGCCCGTGCCCGACTAGGTACGATCACGGTCCTTCCGCTCATGAGGGACATATGATTGACATTATCATACAAAACGATCTCATTTTCAGATAAAGTATACCTGATTTCGTGGTCGGTTCTGGCCGTAATTCAAGATATTTGGGTTGGCCTGAACCTGAGCGGGAATTGGGGTCTTTGGTGTTATATGCTGGTCCTGGGTATTAGAGACACGATTCAAATCGGTCCTCATATCCAGATAGTCATTCTGAATCTGTTGGACCTTATCAGTCAGGGTGTCGATCGCCAAGGTGAGGGACTCCAATTCACTGGTGGGATGGGCTTGTTGGTGCTGACTCGCGGATGAGTTCCTGTATTGGCCCTACTGGTCATTCCGATATTGCTGATGATGTGACGATGGTGGAGGGCCCTGCTGGCCCGAGTGGAAAGTGCACTGCTGTTGGTGATGCTGAGGCTGATACCCTTGTCTGGGCCGGGATTGTACGAAGCGCGGTGCGGGGACATAGCTGCTTTCTTGATAAGCTAGGGAAGGTCGGTGAGGCTGACCGTTCCCCATCCCGACTGTCTGCCGACGGGGTCATGGTTGTTCCACAGCCCGTTGATCTCGAACGCCTGCGGAGGCTCCTCGTATCCTGTCTCCACTTGTGGGGGTGCGTGCTGCTCCTGCTGAGTGTATGTCTGCTTCTCTACCCAACTACTCTGAGGCACCGGTGCCTCTTCCTGTAGAAGATGAACTCGGTATACAGGTACTGGTGGTGCAGAAGGGGCATGTAGCCGTATCTTGGTTACCCTCTCAGTTAGTTCCTCCACTTCTTTCGACAATCGCGAGAGTGCCTCAAGGTCAGTGACCCTCTTATGAATCTGCTCGATCTTAGTTAACTTGTCAGCTATCATCCCCATGCTGGAGATGAGGTCCTTTGTCAGATCCGCTACAGTCCTCCTAGTTGTCTCGTTGGATAGGATTGAGGGAGACAATTGATAGGCCCTGGTGGCCTACGACCTGCCTGTTTTTGCCATCTGCTCCAAGATTTTCCATACAGCATTTTCATTTTTGTTCAGATAGCTTCCTCCACAGGCGGCACTTACTAACCCCTGCATCTCCGAGGTCATGCCACAGAGCAAGATCTGGACTAAGATCGCTTTTGAAATGCCATGGCAAAGACACTTCTGAATTAGGTCATTAAACCTATCCCAGGCTTCATGGAATGGTTCATTGGGTCCCTGGGAAAAACTCTCGATTTTCGTTCTCATTTGATTAGTCCTACTGAGTGGGTTGAACTTCTTTAAGAATAAATCCTTGAACTGCATTCAGGTCGTACATCTCACCCCAAGATTTTTCAACCAATGAGCGACCTTATCTCCTAAGGCAAAAGGGTTGGCCTTTAACCTGATGTAGTCTTGCCCAACCCTATGATGACTAAGGTTGTTGCAAACTAGCTCAAAGTCTTTAAGGAAGGCATATAATTCTTCATTTGCATTTCCATTGAACTTCGGTAGCAGGCTCAAAAAGTGGGGCTTCAGCTCGAACGCTTCAGGGGGAATCACTGGAGCCAACCAACTATGCATCTCATTTTCTGTTGGGTTGTAAGTATCTACCATGGGTCGGTCAATTCCTCTTGCGGTAATGATCTATCCCATCCTTGCCGTAAGATCTGCATTATGTTGTTCGGCTGTGGTGAGGCGAGCAAGGATTTACTGTATCGGGACATCTCTTTGTTCCTCTTCATCCGAGGTTCATCTGGGGGTCTCTTAGGTGGCATCTTGTCCTCTATCCTTGGGAATCGAAAATGGTCTTGGTTAGAGGACAAATCAAGGAAGGGATTCTTACCGAGGCATTGGTCTTCCTCGGTGAGATCAGGGGAGAGAAAAGGGTTGGTTTGAGAGTAACCACCCTGGGGTTGAGGGATCCAGAACTCAAGAGGGTCATGAGCTCGCGTTGGCCCAAGTTGCACTTGGGCCGGTGAAGATGAGCTTCGTGGGGGGCTCATAGAAAGATTGGCATATTGGGAGTAGATGTCCCCTGACGGGCCACGGACCTACCCTTGGTAATGTGTCTAATAGACATTTTCGTTGCAGTCGGATAGATCCGCGTTGATCAAAAATAACCGCACGAATCGAATAATCGTCGAATGAATTAATGCACGGTTTTATGTTTATTTAGACCGGGCAAGCCTCAGGGTCGACTCAAGGAGGCAAAGGAACAACTCGGGATCAGATTAGATGAATTAGATTGTGGTTTTCCAAGTGTTTTTTTTATTTTTTTATGCGATAAAAATTATGTACATTTTAAGGTTCCTAGTTTCAAACTTGGATTGGGGTTTTATTGGTCCATTTTGCAAGTTAGTATTTTTTTGATATTTTTCTTTAATTAATGTTAGTAATATATACAAAATAGAGTAGGTTTTATTGGATTCGGAGTTAGTATAAAATATATACAAATAAGGTATTTTATCTATTATACAGGTGAATATTTACAAGTGAATTTGGCTTCTTATTTAATGCAATTTGAATGCTAAAATGCAGATATTATCAATGCATGCATGAATGCTAATTATGCAATATAAGTAGAAATATGCCTCTAACTACTCAGGAACAAAGCTCTATTTTCAATTTTTACAGTGATGAATCAAAAATTCATCATCCCCCCAGCCAGTCATCTTGTTTGGTGAGAAAAAGATTCAGGAGTCTAAGATAGGATTTTACTCCTACCTGAGACAAGCAAGTGAATCCAAACCCTGATTTTCACACTCACATGGTGAAGGACTCGAAACCGAGTCCGATTAATCTGGTTGATTTTAAGTGTGATTTTCATGCAAATAACAAAGGTTACGTAGCCTATAGGGAAGTCGGCTCAAAGCCGGATGCGTCTTCCCTGTTTAACCCATCGCCTAAGATACCTGCACCCTTCCTTTCTTCGCTCCTATCCCAAGTTGATGGGTTCAAAGACCTACCCCTATCTACCTGCAAGCAAGTAGAGGCTGACAAGGCTGGAACTTCACCCCCGAGGGGTTACTAGCAACTTGTCGCGAAGCACCGCTGGTTCACCCCTATCTACCTGCGAACAGACGGAGGCTACTTGGTGCTAGTCAGTGAACCTGAGAAAATTCAACTCGTGATATTTGCTAGGATTAGTTGGTACATGATATGGAAGTCGGGGATTTGGGCTCTGCCTTATGGTGGGTACACACACTCAAGTACCCTCACTTAGCCTGAAAACAAGGTCGGGGTTAATCTCCCGCAAGCAAAATTTTCGATTTTATTGATTTTTTGGTTAATTTTGTTTAACAATCTCGGCTTTAATTTAGGTTATCACTGAGTTAGTCCAACCACAAAGCATGCCTATCGTCCAGTCTCAATTTTCTTTTTACCTAAGTTTGAAAAATCAAGAGAAAGGAGTTGAGAAAAGCCTACGCACGATAAAACAATGATGGTATGTCGAGTTGAGAAGACTTACAGTGGTTCCTTCGCTTTTATGCGGGATGCATAACATAATTGAAAACTTTTTACAGTATATGCAATGCATGCGAGAAAAGCCTCTCCTAGACCGGCAGTTCTATTAGTGAGTGAAGCACAGACTAAATTTGACTAGATCTGCGGTCTAAGTGCGTCTTTTATGTGTGAAGTGTGGTCCTAGAATATTACGAGCACAATCAAGTCCTAAAGTGGCTCTAAGAGCCGCAAGTGCAAGCCTAATCTAAAAAGCAATCCGTACTGCACATGGGGACACGTTTCCACTATTTTTACCCACGCGAGAACCCAAACAGGAGCCGCTGGAAAGAATGCAAAAATAATGAAGAATGACACAATTACAAGTCCTCACAATCACTCAAAATATTCAAATGCAAGCTCCTCGAAGCGCCTTCGACTCCTCGTCGCACAAAAAGAAGTTGAAGTCTGATAAAGGACGACACAACATACTCAATAATAAATGACAGAAAAATATTAACAAGAAAGACGGGAATCAAACTACCCGGGGATGGAAAATCAAACACTCAAAATTCTTTAAAAATTAACCTAAGCCGTGCCTCCCCAGCAACGACGCCATTTTGACGTTGCTCAGACTACCCTTGTTAATTTAATCAAATTAATGGTGAAATTAATAGTTAGATTCGTTGCAGTCGGGTAATCAATGCGTCATAAAAATATCACTTCAGTTAATAATCAATTAAATGCGAGCAACAAATTAATGGTGAAATTAATAGTTAGATTCGTTGCAGTCGGGTAATCAATGCGTCATAAAAATATCACTTCAGTTAATAATCAATTAAATGCGAGCGACAGATTTATTTTTCTTAGTCAAGTCCAAGATCGAACTCAGTGAGGCAGCTATCTCCTTAGGTGAATTTTAAGTGAATTTAGAGGTCAGATTTTCATAGGGTTATGTTTGGTCTTTTTTAACGATTTTTATGCAATAAAGGAAAAACAAATGCAATTTCAGGCCAATTTTACAAGTTAAATTAGAAAGATAATCAAATGAGGTCCAAAAGTTATGAAACTTGGCCAGATGATGGAATGCCATGAACCTAAGTGTGTACAATGTTTTTGGAATTTTTCGACACTAAATGAATTTACTGTGAATAAAATATGAATGCAAGGTGATTTTTACAAAAGTATTTTTAATAAATACCAAAACACATTATTTTCAGATACAAAAATTATCCTAGATGGATCTAATTATGATGAATCCAGGAAAATTAATAGACCTAAAATTGTATGTGAATTGGACCTATTAAAAATCAATTAAGAAAATCACTATTTGATTTATTCAAGCCTCATGATGCATGCAAATGCAATGATTTTTGGGCACAATGTAGAATAAATTATTCTAAGTCTAATGTGATTTTATGATGATTTTTGGGGCAACAAGGAATTTAATATAAATTAAAAGGCACACAGTGGGCAAAATATAGAAAATTTCATCAAATTAATAATATTAAATTCTAGAGAAGTCACAAAAAGTAAACATGTGTCACATGAGATAAAGGACAAGTTGGGCTACAACATGCAATTTTCAGAATTTAAAAATGATGCAAAATGGACACCTAATTATGCGTGCAAAGACATGGACCAAATTGCAAATAAAGGAAATAAAAATTCTGAAAATAATGTGCTGACAGGACCTAATGCAATTACATATAATGCGGGGGAGGTGGACGCAAATTTTCCACAAAGTCACGCTCTCCTCGCGTGACACGCCTTTCAGGGACCAAATTGCAATTTCCAAAACCTTCGAGGACCTTTGTGCAAAATACCCATCCTCACGTGGGAATGCGGGATAGGCTCGGGCGTCAATCGAGGCTCTGGAGGCTCGGATTAGCCTCGGGTCTGCTTCTGCTGCTCCGAGCCTAGGGTCGGGGAAGAGGCTCGAAGTCTCCATGTGGCGAATGCTTGTCCGCTAGATCAGAAGTGATCCAACGGCGGCGGAGGTTGGAAACGTGGCGAGATCAAGGACCGTTAGATCCAGATGATCCAACGGTATCTGGGGCTGCGGCTGATGGCGACGTGGCTCAATATTGGCCGTTGGATCGAGATAGATCCAACGGGGGCTGAAGCTCGGGACGGTTGCTACGTGGCGCAATCAACGACCGTTAGATTTTGATGATCCAACGGTGATGGACTCAAGGCGACGTGGCACGGCAAGGGCCGTCGGATCGAGGCGATCAACCGGTGGCTGGGCTTCTTCTTCTCCGGTCCGTCGCTTCCTGCGACGGACTTGGCGGGGCTCCGGCGTTGAGCTCCTTGCTCCGCCTCCTTCTCCCGTGCTTGGTGTAGCTCGCCGACGGCTCCCAGATAGCTCGGACTGATCGTGGAAGTGCTAGGAAGTTGTCGGAGGTCCTTGGAGTGGCCGGGGAGGTCTGAACGCCGGTGGCGGTGACGCTCGATGCAGCTCCGATGGAGATTCCGGGCAATGAAGTAGAGGGCCCTGCAGGGTTAGCCTGTGCAAGGAAAGATGTGCTTTGTGCTCGTGGAAGCCGTGCGAGTGCGGCGAGGCCTGGGGGTTGAAGTGGTGATGACCGTAGGTGGAGTTTCGTCGTGACCGGCGGAGCTTCGATCGGGTGAAGTGCGAGGGGTCGTCGGGGCGAACGAAGGAACGCACGAAGATCGAAGCTTCGAGGTAAAGCTCAGGGGATGGTCAGGCGAGCGTGAAGATTATCGTAGCGGCGGAATAAAATCGGAGAAAAAACCATGAAAAACAAGGAGATCGGAGAGGAAGGGGATGTGTCTACCTGGGGTCAGAAGCTCGAGGAGGAGCTTCCTGGTCTTCGCTCAAGGGGCGGTAGCTTCCCGAGCTCGTGCAGCTCGTCGATGGAGCTGCGGCACGGTGGAGTTGGCTGTGGATCTCGCCGGAGATGAATCCTTTCGTAGCTTGCTTCTAAGCCCAAATCACTGTCATTGATGGGTAGAGGGTAGCTCTAGGTTCTCTCTTGCAATGACGGATGGGCTTAACAGTGGCCGGAGGCGGGGTTTTTATAGAGAGAAGGTGGAGGCGGCAGTGATGGAGGCGTAAGGTTCGTAGGGTGCGTTAAACGAGGAGGAAGGGGATCATGGAGGACATGGAGGTCGGCGAAGATAATGGGAGTGGGGGCTTCATCGTTGGGCGGTCAATGGGCGGTGAGAGTGGCTGTGGTGGCGGAGAAAATAGGAAGGGGGCGGCAAGCGCGTGAAGTGGGCGACGTGCGCGAGGGATGCGGCTCGAGGTGGAAGATGATATCGGGATCGTTTGATCTTGTGATCCAACGGCCCAGATCGAGGCGCTAAGGAGTCGCTTGGATCAAATCGGTGATGTATGATCGAAGGGGTAGGGTAGGGGTGTGACACATGGCGAAAGGAGAGGGCGGCGCTGAAGAACGGGTGGGATGAGATCTGGAGGTTGAATCGAACATTAGAGGACACGACGTGAAGGAGCAGCTGAGATGGAGTCCTTTCAACCTCAATCGTGCGGCTAGGCGAGTCACACGTGGCACGCTGAGGGCGAGGCACTAACGGACGGAGGAGATCTGGTTTGGAGATGATCGGAGGGTGGAGATCAGCTGCAAGAGGGGCGCGTGGCGCGTTATGAGCCGCGTGACGCAACCAGAGGGCGCCACGTGGCCTGATCTGAATGGCTGAAAGAAAATGTGGAATAAGATAGAGAAGATGGCTGAATTTGGAAAAACTCAAAGCATGAAAGTTGTAGATCTCGATGAGATCTACAAGTTTCATGTTGACTAAAAACAGAGATGTGGTCAAATAAAATACTAAAATACAAGGGTACAAATTTACATACATATAATGTATAATGGGGTCCCAGAACCCAAGTTTTGCATACGAGCTCCGATTTAAATGAAATTGGTCACATTTTGAAGATCTCTGAATATGAATTAATTTAAAAGTAAGTAGGCCTAGATCGGAGGTTGTATGAGATAGATATATGCATTCTAAGGTGTAAGGTCCCCAACTGGGTTTGGGGTTTTATTGGGTAATTTTACAAGTTAGTATTTTTTTTGATATTCTCTCTTTATTAATGTTAGTAATATATACACTAAGGAGTTGATTTTATTGGTTTTTGAGTTAGTATAAAATATACAAATAGGTGAAATATGGTGAATATACAGGTGATAATATTTTTACAAGTGAAATTAGCTTCTTATTTAATGCAAATATGAATGCTAAAATGTAGATATTATTTATGCATGCATGAATGCTAATTATGCAATATAAGTGGAAATATGCATCTAATTACTTTGGAACAAAGCTCTATTTTCCACTTTTAGAGTGGCGAATCACCGATTCATCAACCCTCTTGCTTTGCATATTTCCTTGGATGATCTTTCAGAGGAGTACAAGAAGTTTGTGGTGGGACTATCTGCTGTTACTATCCCATGTATGTATCAGGAGGCGCTTCAGGACAGTAGGTGGCGACTTGCAATGGAAGTGGAGATGGCAGCTCTACGATCAGGTGGCATATGGAGCATTGTCTCCGCTCCGTCAGGTGCCTCAGTTGTGAGCTGCAAATGGATATTTACAGTTAAGCAGAGGACAGATGGCAGTGTGGACTGCTATAAGGAAAGGCTTGTGGCACGGGGGTTCACCCAAACCTATGGGGTGAACTATCAGGATACCTTCTGTCCAGTAGCAAGACACTAGACACTTTGCATTGTTTTATCTGTTGTCGTTTCACGAGACTGGCCTCTTTACCAGCTTGATGTGAAGAATGCATTTCTATATGGAGGTCTACAGGAGGAAGTTTATATGCAACAACCACCAGGGTTTGCTACTAAGGGGGAGTCCCAGAAGGTGTGCAGACTCCATAAGGCGATTTATGGCCTATAGCGAGAGCTTGGTATCGTAAGCTATCAGAGTTGATAGAGCGACAGGGGTTTGTGCGGTCTACTGCGGATCACTCACTATATGTTCAGAGGACATAGAAAGGTACTATAACTATTTCTGTTTATGTGGATGATATTGTCATTACTGGAGATGATGAGTAGGGTATTCGTGATGCCAAGGACTTCCTAGGTCAACAGTTTGTGACCAAGGACCTTGGAAATATTCGGTATTTCCTTGGGTTGGAGTTCGCCAGGAACCATCATGGTCTTGTGATGACTCAGAGGAAGTTTGTTATGGATCTCCTTTTTGAGACAAGTATTATAGGGTGCAAACCTGCCATTACTCCCATGGATGCAAGTATGAGATTGTATGATGAGGACATTGAGGAAGTTGACAGAAGAAGATATAGAGAGCTTGCTGGGAATCTTATACGCCACCATCACCATGCCGAACATTGCCTTTGCAGTAAGTAAAGTCAGTCAGTTCATGGAGCAACCCAGGAAGGAGCATATGGATGTCGTCCATATGATCTTGAGATATTTGAAGGCCTCCCCTGGTTCGGGTCTTAAATTCAGTAGGGATACATCTCTTGAGGTGACAGCATGTGCTGACGCAGATTATGCAGGTTGTCCCAGAGACAGAAAGTCTACTTCTGGATTTGCTATTCGGCAACTCGCATGTTTCATGGAAAAGCAAGAAGTAGACAATGATGGCCAGATCAAGTGAAGAATCTGAGTACAGGGCCATGGCACAAGGAAGTACAGAGATGATGTGGGTTAGATCAGTATTGACCGATCTTACTATTGAGGTTTCTCTTCCTATGCAGTTTTTCTGTGATAATCAATCATCCTTATTTATTGTTAATAATCCTGCCTTTCATAAGCGAACAGAGCATATCGAGGTTGATTGTCATTACACTAGAGACATGATCCGGAAAGGTCTTATATCCACCTCTCATGTTTCCACAGGAGATCAGATGGCGAGCATCTTCACCAAGGCCCTTGCTAGAGGTCCATTTCAGAGGTGTTGTTCCAAGCTGAGCATGATTGATATATATGTTCCAGCTTGAGAGGGAGTGTTGAGATAAATCTATCTCTCTGTATGGTTTTATATTTTATGTTTTCTTTGAGTATCACTCTTGTAATTAGCCCATGGTTTTTCTCCTATATAAGAGAGCCCTTGGGTCTCGTCTAATATACAACTTATATTTTTATCCCAACAAGAAGGTCAGTGACATACTTCATTTGTGTCATTACCATACCATGTTGATTTCTTGCAAACTTTAGACCAAGAAAATAACGCAGCTTGCTGAGGTCCTTGTTCACAAACTGTTGTCCAAGAAAATTCTTAGATGCCTCAATACCTTGTTCATCACCGCCTGTAACAATAATGTCATCAAAATAGACCAGAATAACAACTATACCTCTCTAGGTTCTCCTAATAAAAAGAGAATGATCTGCAGTAGATCTAATAAACCCTTATCGTTCAATCAACTATGAGAGCTTTTGAAACCAAGCCCTCGAACTCTGCTTAAGGCCATATATGGCCTTGTGAAGTCTGCACACCATACAAGACTCCCCCCTCAGTAGCAAACCCTGGTGGCTGCTGCATATAAACTTCCTCCTGCAAGTCCCCATACAAAAAAGGCATTCTTGGCATCTAATTAGAAAAGCGGCCAGTCACGTACAACAACAACAAGAAGAATCCACAACGTAGAATGTCACACCATCGGAGAAAATGTATACTGGTAATCCACGCCATAGGTTTGGGTGAACCCACGAGCAACCAATCTGGCCTTGTATCTGTCCACAGTACCATATCCATGGTATTTCACTGTAAACACACATTTGCTACCTACAACAGATGCACACCAGGAGTATAGAATTCAATATCACCATATATCGTCGATATATCACCCATATATTGTTATAAGTGGTTCCAACATATCGATATAAGCCCTTATATGTTTTCATCGGATTTCGTTGATATGTTGGCGATATATCAACGATATATCGTATGTCGACGATATATCACCGACAGATGGAATCGTACAGCGTGGAAATGCACAATATCGGTCCCATTTTGGCACATATCGTCCAGATCGCCATTTGCCTCTTTCTTCTCCAAAGCTTCTTCTCCAAAGCTCTCTTTTAGCTTCCTTGAGGTATGCAAATTCTAGATCTAATCCGATTTTTAGTAGAAATTGTAAAATTTGCTAGGACTTTTATTTGTAGTTGTTTGCTAATGCATATTCTTATTTTTTGGTAAGATTTAAAGTATTTAGTAAGATATTTTGGGAACCAATTTGGGATTTTTGTGTTATGTTGTGAAATCAAGTTATTTATGGAAGAATAAAGTTAAAACTCATGTTTTAGACATAGAAAACACGGTTTTATGGTGGAGTTAACTAAATATTATTAATCAATTAAATGCATTACTTAAAAATTAGATCTATAATATAATGAGATATTTAGAGAGCTAATTTGAGCTTTTTGAATTATGTTATGAAATTAAGTTAAGTTATGAAAGAATAAAGTCGGATCTCATGTTCTAGACATAGAAAATAAGATTCTATGATGATTTATGTTAACTAAAAATTAGTATTTAATTAAATCAGTGAGTTAAATATTGATGTATAATATAATGAGATATGTGGGAGAACTAATTTGAGGTTTTTGAGTTATGTTGTGAAATTAAGTTAAGTTATGAAAGAATAAAATCGGATCTTATGTTTTAGACATAGAAAACAAGATTCTATAGTGATTTATGTTAACTAAAAATTAGTATTAATTAAATATGTGAATTAAATATTAGATCTATAATATAGTGAGATATTTGGAAGAAATAATTTGGGGTTTTTGAGTTATGTTGTAAAATTAAGTTAATTTATGAAAGAATAAAGTCCGATCTCATGTTCTAGACATAAAAAATAAGATTCCATGTTGATTTATGTTAACTAAAAATTAGTATTTTATCAAGTCAGTGAATTAACACAAAAAATAATAAGCTTGTATCTGTAATTGATTATTCTCCTCATATGGTGATATGCTATGAATGTTTGTTGTGTAATTCCTTTGCAGATTCCATGCTTCAATAGTCAACATCATGGGTTCACACTCTGATTCAGGTTTGGAATCTGGTGATTATGGTCATTAGTTGAACAATGGAGAGATTGATTGGAGGTATGCAACCAGTCCATATGGCAACAAATCTAAGCCACCGTGCAACTTCTGTGGGAAGCATTTGGGAGGAGGGGGGGATTACAAGATTGAATCACCATCTTGTTGACAACAACAAGAATGTTGCCAAGTGCACTCGTTGTGCAAGAGATGTGAGGGAGTTGGTGAAGGCCAACTTGGAAGGGAAGAAAGACAAGGATGTTGAGAGGCCCAGATGGGATGAATAGTTTAAAGAATTCATGTTCCAGTAGGAGTTCAATGTCCTCTTCGATTCAGACGATGATGATGTTGGACATGCGAGCCCACGACGAGCCATTATGCAATAAATGTTATTGCATATATCTTTCCCTGATCTGAAATGAAGAATGAATAATTTGCATAATAGGCCCCTTATTACAATTAGGGTTATGTGATCATAAACGATTGTATAACCATAACTCTTCCATTCCTAGGGAGTGATGAAACAGGTCTGGATTTTAGTGACACCTCTCAGTAGAGAAGTAATCTTATCTTGATCCAATTGTTGGACATTGATCTGAATGTGATTCAGATGCAATGAGAAGATTAGATTTGCGGTCTTGATTTAATCAAGCATCTATGGGAGGCCCGCAATCTGGATTTGAGATATGATCTCAATATCCAAGTCACTATACATGAAACAATACAATCGCCCTGTCCTTATCTCCAAGTATTCGCGGAGAAAGCGCATTATCCTTGAAAGGGTTCATCGATAATTCCGTTGTTGATATATGTATCCGAGCATTGAGAAATGGATAATTAAATGTGATTTAATTATCATAATAATATGAATTTGATTCATATTATAAGGAGATTTATCTAAGATAATTAAATGTGATTTAATTATCAAAGATGTAAATAATGTGAATGTGATTCATATTATTTGGGCACATGAGAATAGAGATCCAAGATGATTAAATGTGATTTAATTATCATGGTTATGAATAATGTGGATAGCAATATCCATATTAGTCATGTATATTATAAATGTGATTTATAATATATAAGAGAGAGCTATTTATAATTTACATTTGTTAATTAAATGTTAATTGGATTCACATTGGACATTGAATTGAAAATGTAATTTACATTTTATTTTGGGATGTGAATATGATTCACAAATTCTTCAGTGGCAAGATTGCAATGTCTACAAAATAATTGTGAATTAGTTTTGTAGAATAATTTGCAACAAAAGTTGTTGCATAATCTTGGAGATTACAATATAGAGATGAGAGACACCTTCCATATATATGAAGTGGACGACCACCACTCCTATTAGAAATGTGTGACCGTCCCCTCCTTCCAACATGGAAGGAGGCACTCTCTCTCCTATAATCTCCAAAAGATTTTGATTTGATTTGGTGATTGAATTATATTGATTTATCAATATATATTTAATCTAAATTAAATTAATTGTTGTTGGTTTTTACCAACACAAATCTTAGCCATTAAAAGAAACACAATCAATGAGAGCCATTGGATTTGTGTTGTCGCATGGATTGAGATCCATGGATCCCAAAATGTTATAAAAGGAGAGGCACCCCACTGCTCTTCTTTACATAATGGTTGAGAAGCACATCTCTCTCTCTGTCTCTCTCTCTCTCTCTCTCTCTCTTTCTCTCTACACGCCCTCTCTCTATCTCTCTCATGTGGCCGTCCACCATGGATGCCCTAGAGAGACTCTCCATCCCCGCAGCGTCGTCGTCATGCTGCCCGATCGTTTGCTCGTAGATCTCCGTCTCCTTCGGTGTGCCTCGCTCGTGAAGAAGACTATGGATCTCGTGTGTCGAGATCAGGAGATCCCCTGCTTGGATCATCAACATGGATTGTGAGAAGCACACGGTTCATCCCCGCGCTCGCAAGCGTCTCCTCCGTCGGATCGGACTTGAGAAAGGAGGTCTCGTTTAGAGACTCGATCGCAGCCACGCTTCAGGAGGTAATCCTATTACTTGTTTAGACGAAACGATCCGAGAAGTGTTCAGACGAAACGATCCGAGAAGTGTTCTTGGATCATGTGGTTTCGTCGTATGAAAATTTTTAATATCCGCTGCATAGAACAACTAGTTCGACTAGTCGTTCTTCGTCGTATTCGATATGACGCTCACGCTTCCGTGATGAGCTTGAGAATCTAACCACATCCTTCAAGTGGTATCTAAGCCTTAGTTCCAAGGTTTCGGATACGATCCACAAACCTAGGACGACTTGGGTTCGTTAAAGGTCACGAAAGTTTTTATCGCATTTGATTTTCGCAGATCTGTTTAGTGTATAAATTCGGCCATGTTTAAAATGTTTAAACACGAATTAATCACTTGGATTTTGTTCTCCATTAAATAAGGAAACCATAGGATCTGAGTTTACCTAATTTGAATTCCGTTTGCTCAAGATATGTTTGTTTTAATGAACATGTATGCACTGTTGTGGGAACTGCGAATCTTAACATGATTATTGAGTTAATTACTGTTTTGATCCGCCTCGAAATGCGTGTAACATCACTTGGGTTCTGTCTTAAATCAAGTTAGCAATCTTAGAAAATTGATTTTGTCTAATTTGGATTTAAATTGATTGAGATATGTTAATTTTAGTGAGTAGAGGTCACTGCTGAAACTACAGTCCTAATAAAAAATCATGTGATTGTCAATTAGTGAAATTAATTGTTAATTTCATGAAATAATTATGGAAAATATTTGTGAAATATTGGAAGGTGATTATTTCCTTAATTAACTTGGCCTCATCAAATAAATTGATTAGATTTGATCTAAATCATAATTGGAAACACAATCATCAAACTCCTTGCCTGAATAGGATTGGGAATTTGTCTAGCAAATTTCCTTATAATAAAAAATGTTTTGATTATTACTATATGGTATAATTTCGGTTGAAGAACCGATGATCATCTCAAGTATAAATTGATCTATTTGGCATTATCCTTTCATGAGGTGGATATGGTGTTTAGTCGGAGAGCATTGGGGTTGTGGGTTGCAACGTATGTGGTCCGTCCCACTCTAGTCGGTACTGGTCATGACAGCGGGTGGGGACTCGATAATGTCGAAGAAAATCAAGGTGTATTTTCTAATTATTAAAATTCGAATTAATACGTACTTTGAGATATTACCATATATATTCAAGTAAATTAATCAAGTTTGTTGATTTAATTGGATTGATAATTAATTTAATATGATTAAATTGATTATGTCTAATTGAGACACTCTATTATGAATAGAGTTGTTATTTCCCTTGGAAGAATTAATTATATGAATATGATTCATGATAATTAATTAAAATTTGAATATGAGGCGGAGGATCACATAAGTGACATCCATGGTCTCCCGTCAAGGCGAAGGGTTCCGTCGTCAGGGATTGCATGTGGGAGACGCCTGTCCGAAGTGACAGCTTCTTTATGCAAGCGCATCTGGATCGGGCTCTTTGCTTCTCGAAAGAGTAAGGACGTATGCGTAGTGACCCCAATATCGGGCCCTCATATTATTGGGGCGATATTGGATTGCGCATAGCGAGTTGTATTCCTGTTGACGGTTGGTTCAATTAATGAGGGGTCAACATCGCCTTAGGGGTGGTGGGACCGGGTGTTAAAGATCGAATTGGGAGATGCAAGTTGGACTTGCAAGGTGGAATGTATTCCCGCTTCTTTTTATCCGAGTTGTAGGTTCTCATATTATTGGGATGCAACAAAGATAAGGAAGGAGATCCCAGATCTTGCTTGAGATATAATGGTAAGTATATCTCTTACATTGAGAGTGATTAAGGGAGTGAACTTTCAGTGTTGACAAGGCAAGACAACTTTGATATAAAAATTCCTAAATCAAAGTAAAATATGTATATATATAAATATATACACTTATGCAAATTTCTTATTTCAGATAATCCTTCATTAAACCCTCTCAATGTTATACTCAATAATAACCAGTAAAATATCATGGATTGGACTCATGGATCATATTGTACTTGCAGTTGGACACATAATGTTTGCAATGTGCAAGTTTCCTCATAATAATGAGGAATGACAATTAAATAGATAATATGACTACAATCCTAGAGTTTGTATGTCTCTGTAGTCTTGATATCATCAAATGTACTTTGGAAGTGACATGTCGATGATGATCATAATTGTCAATTAATCCTTATAAAATCAATGATGATATTCTGGCATACATATGTGCTCTTGACATTTATCATGAATGACATGGTTCACTACATCATGCAGAATGGTAGCTCTATAAGAGATGATGTATTCAAAATGTTTGAATACCTACATGAACCAATTTTTTAAGAGTCTAAATGGATGTAGATATGATGAGTGTCATCATTCTACTATCTATACTCTAGTCATTCATGAAGCGTCATGATATTCATATTGTATGAATTTAGTGAAGCATGTATAAATGTTGAAATGCTCTTACATTGAATTCTTTTGAATTTAACGTAAGAGATCCTTAGTCTTAAGCAATGGTTGTTTATAGATGAAGGGAGCGCAGTGGAAGCATGGGTCAGACCCAAGATGAGAAGGATAATCAAAAAGTTGACCATACTTCTGTGACTTACATATGAAATCCAAAGAGTTGGATGAATGCTAATACTGCAATAAGTTGATCATCGTGCTAAATGTAGATGATATCCTAATCATTTAAAATCATATAAGGATAATAATAAGTGTTTCATTATCTGGTTGTTCCATAACTTGAGATATGATCTCAAGGATACCTCTTGGATCTTAGTTCTGAAGGTGTTCAGAAGCAAAGAGAAGAGAGTATTGGGACTGTCACATTTGTAGTATTTCACGGACATATACCATTCTTGGAAATTCGAAGAAAGGCTTCCATCCCTTAAGATATGGTACTGACCTATCTAAAGGAATAGCACCTCAAAGAGTTGAGGAAGTGAATGCTAGAACTACTTGCACTTGTGCATTAGTTACAAGAAGCTGAGTGTATGCTAGATGTGTACAAAAGCCAGATATCTGGCATGCAGTGAGAGTAGTAAAGTGTTTCTAATCATACTATGGAGAGAAAAACACTTGATTGCAGTAATAACAAAATCTTCATACTATGGAGAGAAAAACACTTGATTCCGTGCGGTCGATGCGCTGGGTTCGGCTGGGGGCTTTTTGATAGCTTGGCGGTCTCAAATGTTCTCTTTTAGCTCGATCCTCGTGGGGCGGCATATGATTTCTGTGGCATTGAACAGGTCCGACTCCACTCAGCCGATGGTGTTCTCTTGTATTTACGCCCCTTTGTGCCATGTTTTGCGGAAGGAACTATGGGAGGACATTCGTGCCACGGCTTCTTGTTTCGGGGACCTCCCTTGGCTCTTAGGCGGAGATTTCAATGTCACGATTCATTCTTCCGATCGTCCTTGTGGCAGGGGTGGCCAGGATCCGGGTTCGCTCGATTTTATTGAAACATTGGATGAGCATGCGTTGGAAAGTTTGGTCCCTAATGATATCAGCTACACCTGGCGGAATAATTCCTCGCGTTCGAGAATTGATAGATTCTTGGCTTCGGGGAATCTGTTGGAGGCATTCCCCCTTTGTTCAGTCTCTTCCTGTCCCCGTTCTTTTTCGGATCATTCCCCCATTATATGGGATTCTGGTGAGAGTATTCGCCCTCGGGCTCTATTCCGCTACGAGAAATGTTGGTTGTTGGAACCAAATTTCAAGGAGGTTGTGCAGGACCACTGGGCTCATATTCAGGTCTCGGGCTCTGCGGCTCACAAACTAGTACGAAAGCTGGCTTCGCTCCGCAAGGTGCTTGCGGGGTTCAAGAGGGACTCTAGGCTGGCGCGTATTGCTCTGCGCGCGGAGGTGGAGGAAATTATCTTACGCCTTGATTAGATGGAGAACGAGCGAGACCTTTTGCCCGAGGAACTTCGTGAGCGCCACTCTGCTCAGTCTCGGGTGCAGGCTGAGAACAAGAAGTGAATCGTTGAATGGCGACAGCGATCGCGTTTAAAATGGCTAAAAGAGGGCGACACTAATACGGCATTCTTTCACCGTGTGGCGAGCAATAGAAAACGTTTCAATATGATGCAGGGTCTCTCTATCAATGACGTCCACTTTTCTGGGGAAAGGGAGATGGGGAATGCAAGTGCCGTAAAAGGACTTGGCGTAGTCTCGTGTGAACAAAGTGACTGATCAGCTTACCTAGCTATTTTCTAAATAGCCTATGATTGTCACATGAGCCTGAGTTTAAATGATTAGCCCATTAATGGCTCTTTGGGCTAGTGGGAGATTGTTGGACATGCGAGCCTACAACGAGCCATTATGCAATAAATGTTATTGCATATATCATTCCCTGATCTGAAATGAAGAATGAATAATTTGCATAATAAGTCCCTTAGTACAATTAGGGTTATGCACCATGGTCATCTTGATGATCATACAGCTGTTGATTCAACTATTGAATCATAGAGGCTGGTGCTTGGATGAATATCTAAAGAGTTAGATTGAGGACTCATCAAGCACCATCAAATGATTGTTAAGAGATGATCTTCAGCTAGAGTAGGAGATGGCAATCCTTTCTCATTTAGGCTGATATCTAACCGACCTCTTGATGCAGGTCCTCTGCATAGGAATAGAGATTCGGAGGTGTGAGATAAGTTAGGTCACAGAGTTGACTTAACGAGATCGAGATAATCAATGTCGTATATCGTATGCTGTCACGATACTGGCACGCATCCTCTGACCGGAGACAGATGTGTTGTTATATGTCTGAGTATGTAGATTTGGCAGACCAATAGGTTGATGACCTAACCAAGGTCTATACACCGACGCGCTGGTGTGCATATAAGGACATATGAGTAATACGATCTTTCAAAGGGATCATACAGGTTCAGTTACTGAACCGGAAGACATGAGCTCACTCATGAGATATTGGGAAGAATCCAAATTCCGTGCACACCATCGTCTCGCTTTGGAAGCTTGACTGAATTTGTAGGTTTGATATATACTTTTGGAAAGTATATGATCAAGACCTAGGTATGATATATGCTTTTGGAAAGTATATGATCGATACCGACTCCAAATGATCAAATGAGAAACTTACTAATAAAACCATGATGTGGACACTATAAAGTTGATCTAATACTTCATGTTTAATCTGAGTCTTCCAGTGTGCAGGATGTACAGGTATTGGGAATACCTGAGGATGATGTGATCATAAACGATTGCATAACCATGACGCTTCCATTCCTAGGGAGTGATGAAACAGGTCTGGATTTTAGTGACTCCTCTCAGTAGAGAAGTAATCTTATCTTGGTCCAATTGTTGGACATTGATCTGAATGTGATTCAGATGCAATGGGAAGATTAGATTTGCGGTCTTGATTTAATCAAGCATCTATGGGAGGCCCGCGATCTGGATTTGAGATATGATCTCAATATCCAAGTCACTATACATGAAACAATACAATCGCCCTGTCCTTATCTCCAAGTATTCGCGGAGAAAGCGCATTATCCTTGAAAGGGTTCATGGATAATTCCGTTGTTGATATATGTATCCGAGCATTGAGAAATGGATAATTAAATGTGATTTAATTATCATGAATAATAGGAGATTTATCTAAGATAATTAAATGCGATTTAATTATCAAAGATGTAAATAATGTGAATGTGATTCATATTATTTGGGCACATGAGAATAGAGATCCAAGATGATTAAATGTGATTTAATTATCATGGTTATGAATAATGTGGATAGCAATATCCATATTAGTCATGTATATTATAAATGTGATTTATAATATATAAGAGAGAGCTATTTGTAATTTACATTTGTTAATTAAATGTTAATTGGATTCACATTGGACATTGAATTGAAAATGTAATTTACATTTTATTTTGGGATGTGAATATGATTCACAAATTCTTCAATGGCAAGATTGCAATGTTTACAAAATAATTGTGAATTAGTTTTGTAGAATAATTAGCAACAAAAGTTGTTGCATAATCTTGGAGATTACAATATAGAGATGAGAGCCACATTCCATATATATGGAGTGGACGGCGACCACTCCTATTGTGGCCATCCCCTCCTTCCAACATAGAAGGAGGCACTCTCTCTCCTATAATCTTCAAAAGATTTTGATTTGATTTAGTGATTGAATTATATTGATTTATTAATATATATTTAATCTAAATTAAATTAATTGTTGTTGGTTTTTACCAACACAAATCTTAGCCATTAAAAGAAACACAATCAATGAGTGCCATTGGATTTGTGTTGTCCCATGGATTGAGATCCATGGATCCCAAAATGTTATAAAAGGAGATGCACCCCATTGTTCTTCTTTACATATTGCTTGAGAAGCACACCTCTCTCTCTCTCTCTCTTTACACGCCCTCTCTCTATCTCTCTCATGTAGCCGTCCACCATGGATGCCCTAGAGAGACTCTCCATCACCGCAGCATCGTCGTCATGCTGCTCGATCGTTTGTTCGTGGATCTCCGTCTCCTTCGGTGCGCCTCGCTCGTGAAGAAGACGATGGATCTCGTGTATCGAGATCAGGAGATCCACCGTTTGAATCATCAACATGGATTGCGAGAAGCACACAGTTCATCCCCGCTCTCGCAAGCGTCTCCTTCGTCGAATCGGACTTGAGAAAGGAGGTCTCTTCGTTTAGAGACTCGATCGCAACCACGCTTCAAGAGGTATTCCTATTACTTGTTTGTGGCTTAGACAAAATGATCCGAGAAGTGTTTTTGGATCATGTGGTTTCGTCGCATGAAAAATTTTAATTTCCGTTGTATAGAACAACTAGTCCGACTAGTCGTTCTTCGTCGTATTCGATATGACGCTCACGCTTCCGTGATGCACTTGATGATCTAATCACATCCTTCAGATGACTTTGTCTACCCCGCTGTCCTTCAATCTGCAACAGAGAGGGCATACAAGAGAGCCAGAAAAGAGTATATATGAAGCGAGTTCGAGAGGAGGGAACTCGGTGGTACATGAGGCAGCTTCCATAGTGTTGGTGGCAGTGGGAATTGTTTTGGAGACGCACCAGTACCACCACTCACCAAAAAACACAAGGGGAATGGACTAGAACCCTTCTTGACGAGGAGCAGGTCCATGCAGTACCAGTCAAGCAAGGATCCAAGGTAGAAGACAGTAAAAGGGATGCTCACCAATGCGTGGGAAAGAGTGGGCAAGGCCATCAGCAAATTCTTCTTCTTTGAGAGCATTTCGACCCACGTCGCTACTGGACCTTTTTTTACAACACGCCATTGACGAGATCGCTGCAGCGAGAACAAGGGTGAAGGCTCCTACATCCAAGGAGATAATAAACAAGTATCATGGGTAGGAGGAGGAGATGAATGAGTACATCTCTGAGCTGAGGAGGAGATGGCTAGAGTACGAGGTGGCGTTGATATGTGATGTTTGGATGAGCTACACGAGGAAGCAGATCATCGACTTCCTCGTTTATTGCAATAGGAAGACCATTTTTATGAAATCCGTCATTACATCTGAACAAGTGAAGGACCATAAGTACCTGCTGAAGTTGATGAAGGACATCATTAAGATCTTCGGGAAAGAAAACATTGTCCAGATTGTCACGGACAATGGTAGCAACTTCAAGGATGTAGGTGAAACAATAATGAAGTCTAGCATCTATGACATTTTTTAGACGTCTTGTGCTCCACATTGTATAGATTTAATTCTAAAGGACTTCAGCAAAAGGAAGCTCGTCTCTAAGGTCGTGGAGCAAGCACGAATGATCACTACCTTCATTTACAACCATTCCAAAGTGTTGGCTTTGATGAGGCGGACATGCAATGGTGAGTTGGTAAAGCATGGCATCACACATTTTGCAACCAAATTTATAGCGTTGCAAAGCCTCAAACAACACAAGACATGGCTGAAGACAATGTGTTGCCAAAGTGAATGGTTCAAAATACCAGAAGCTCGGATCGAAGGATGGAAAGTGGAGTCAATCATCAATGATCTCCACTTCTGGGATGACGTGACTCAGGTCAGGAAGATAATGGATCGGATTGTTTCTGCATCGCGGATCGTAGATGGTGACAAGAAGCCCACCATGGGAGTGATCTGCAAGGTAATGTGCTGCATGAGAGAGAAGATCATAGAAGCAATTGGGAGATGATTCAAAGTATGGTTGGACATCATTGATGAGCGATGGTCCAAGATGCTCTCACATCCTCTTCACAAGGTTGGTATGTATTATCTAATATTTTTTCCATTTTGGATAACACTTTGGATGAATTTAAATTTCAGAATTGTTGTGTTTGTGTGCAACTTATTCCTTCAATCCCAAGTACCAGTACAAGAACGGTCTTGGTACAAGTGCCGACCTTTTAGCAGTTGTACAAGTTGTGGTGGAGAAGCTTGTCAAGGATGAGAAGATACATATCTCGTGCATGAATGAGATAATTTTGATTCATGCATGAATGAGTGGCAAAATATTCACTAAAAACACTACGTATCATATTGTGACTTTAAACAATGTACATGTCAAGTACTTTAGGGATGCATTGGGTTCTTTCGACATAATTACCACGGTTAATGGACGAGGTAGTACTCTTCCTGGTAAGTACAAAGACAATTAAGTCCATTGAGTCTGTGTAACTCTGTGATGTGTAGCTAATTTACTATTATTGATTTATCTCCTTTTGGATTTTCTGCAGTCGAATGATGGTTACTGTACGAGATGGGAGCTCCTAACCTACAGAAAGTGGCAGTGAAAGTATTGTCCTAAACCGCATCTACTGGTGGCTGTGAGAGGAACGAAAACATGTTCAACCTGATTCATTCGAAGAAACGGAACAAGTTTGGAGAACTAAGGCTCCATGATCTTGTCTTTATACACTACAACTTGAGACTGAAGATGAAACATGCAAGGGAGGGGCAAGACAAGGAGGAATACATAGACCCCATCGATCTTGCATACATTTTCAAGATGCACGATGACGATGAAGATGAAGATGTTCTGCAAAGGTGGTTGGATTCCAACGGTGCTTCACTGCTCGATCAACCTCGAGGCAGGCCGAATCGGAATATAAGCCAATAAATGGGAGCATATATTGGTGGCTACATGGCCAGATTTGGGTGAATCACGGACCCTCTTGGAGGGATGGAGCTTGATGCAATTGTGGACGACATTCTCTCTAGTGGGTCGAAATCCTAATCCAAATCCAGTGGAAGTGATGATGATAGTGTTGTTGGTGGTCGTGATGGATCAGGTGATGGGTCATATTTAGGTGGGTCAGAGTTAACAAGGGGTGGTCATGGACCACATGATGATACAAGATTCGAGGCAGGGCGAGAATACATGGAGCGACATGAGTAGATATTGAGGTTGACTATCTGTCCAGATGGGTGGAGGCTATCCCGACCCGAGCCGCAGACAACAAGACTGTCTGTAAATTTATCAGAGAGCACATAATCTCTAGGTTCGGGATCCCCAAAATGATGATATCAGATGGGGGTAGCCACTTTGTGAATCGGGAGGTGAAGAAACTCCTGAAGGACTACGGCATCGAACACCGTGTCGCTAGTCCTTACCACCCACAAACCAATGGTATGGCTGAGGTGTCGAATAGGGAGGTGAAAACCATATTGCAAAAGCTCGTCCGCCCAGACAGGAAGGACTGGTCTCAGATCTTGGATCAAGCCCTCTGGGCGTATAGGACGGCTTACAAGACTCCGTTAGGCACCTCCCCATTCCGAATGGTATTCGGAAAGCCGTGCCATTTGCCCGCAGAGTTAGTGCACAAATCAGAATGGGCAATAAAGAAAGTCAACTGGAACACACACCTAGGCCAGAAACAAAGAGACATGGATCTAAATGAGCTTGTGGAAGTCAGAAACCGAGCATACGACAACAGTATGGTGTACAAGGACAAGGTAAAGCGTTGGCACGATAGATATATCAGACGAAAGACCTTTGTTCCTGGACAGAAGGTATGGTTGTTCAATGCCAGGCTGAAGACTTTCCAAGGCAAACTAAAGTCTAAGTGGACGGGACCATTCATTGTCCGAACGGTGCATGATAGTGGATGTGTCGAGATCTCAGATCTCGCAGATGACGCACCGACATTCCTAGTAAATGGGCAGCTGTTGAAGCACTTCGTCGAATCCAATGAACAGTTAGTCCATGTAGAGGAGATTGTATTCATATGCGAGACAGATACATCAGATATATCTAAAGCCGCGTATGAAACCTTGCAGCAATGAACTCCAGCCATCAGCAGCATCTTCAAAAGATTCAGACCGACTCAGCTGTATATATATCATTCTTCCTGTATATCCTTACCTCCACGATTCTAGTAACCCGTCCCCACATCATCGAATCATTATCTCGGACTGTACTTAGGATGACCAGATCCTAAGTATAGGGGGAAGGGGTCACCCGAGTCAATTCATTGTACATTCTCCAGATCACATTGGTCCTCTTACTCACTCTTGTCCTATACTTAGGCTGACCAGAGCCTAAGTATAGGGGGGACCGATGCCCACCGTATATATTCATTTATTTCCCCTCTTTTCCTCGTCCGCCCCATTTCTGATCTTCTTCTACACTTAGGCTACCAGAACCTAAGTATAGGGGGGCGGGACGATTTCTATACTTTTTGTTATTTTAGCTCTCCTACGCTTAGCCCGAGCTATGTCTTTTTAGTCGCTTTCGTGCTCTGAGGACATAGCACACGCTAAGTATAGGGGGGCGTGTATATATTACATATATACTTTACCCATAGCTCGTACTTTCGCGTACTGTTGTATATATTTTGCAAGAATTACGGGTGGGTAAAAATCGAAAAACAAAAAAAAAAATTTTTTTGGTATACTTGTATAATATGTACTATATGTATAATACTTGTATAAAAAGTTGTAAAATTCTTGTAAAACATACTTTTGTAAATAATTGTTGTATACCAGAAAAATAAAACAAAAAGGCTTCTTATTTACTCTTGCACATCATCTCTGCATAAAGAGTCTTGCATCTTCATAGCATGACATCTCATCTCATCTGCATATCTTTGCATATGCAAAGTGAAAAGCTAGTGGGTTCTGAACCAAGTCATGAGTAGATATTGAGGATGGACTTGATTTGACCTTAATCCACCTAATTTCAGAGGAACCTTATAGGAACTGGAGTTAAGATTTCTCAGGTCAAGAGACTTAATTCTTTGAGTCCGCAAGTCTATGTTCACATGTCATCTTGACTAGTCTAAGTAGAATATCTCGTGCATACGCAGGATTCTTTTAGATAATGACCTAACTTGGACAAACACTATGCACGTAGCTCTTCATTGATGAGGTGGTAAGGAGGTAGTTTCCTTTGACTTGGGGTAGCATATGAGGGTAGTACTTCTAGGCGGAACCTCTCTTCTTCTTATAGTGAAGGAAGTGCGTCTCAACTTGGTCTAGTGGTGATGAAGGCTAAGGACGGGATGCTGTGGGTTGCAATAATGCTTCAAAAGAGGGATAGTCTACTGGCTCAAGAGGAAAAACTCCTGATGTATATGCTGCACCTTGAATATAGTTCCAAAAAAAAAAAATATTGCAAAAAAAAAAAAAAACTCCAAAAAAATCAGACAGGTCCAAGAAAAAGAATAATACCTGTCGGAGTATGTATATTAGCAAGGAAAATGCAGCTGGATGACTTGGCTACACTGGTCAGGCATCCCGGGATAGGTGGCTACACTGGCCACCGTCCATTCTTTTCTCTACCCCCTCCTCTTGAGTTGGTCGCACTTGAACTTAGAAGGGAATACCCCGCTCCTCGAGGAAAGAGTCACTGGACCAGGTTATTGAGTTACCTTGTTAAAGGAGGCGGGTTCCGAGTCATTTCTGACGTGGAGAGTTACATCTCACTTACACGGTACAAGTAAGAATCATAGTCATCAGAAATTTGCGTTTGAAGATTTGTTCTGACCTGACTATTGAGGCGTCTTGAATAGAAGACTTGTGGAACTTGAAGTCTGTTAGGTCTTAAGTTCAGATCCAAATAAGGTTCCGCCACACAATTAATCCAAAGGTCGAGTCAGGCTCCATTTTCAACTTTTGTTCATGACCTTGGTATGGAACCCAAAATCATTTCACTCTTGCATTCCATTTAGTTGCTCGGGGACGAGCAAGGTTTAAGTATAGGGGGTTGATGAATCTGTGATTCATCACATCAAAAGTCAAAAATAGAGCCTTGTTCCCGAGAAAATAGAGGCATATTTCCTTTTATCTTGCATAAATAACACTCATGCATGCATCCATAATTCATGCATTATAGCAGCTCATCTGCATTTAAATAAGAAGCCAAAAATCCCCTGTAAAAGACATCTTCATCAAAATAACTTCTTCTCTATACTATATATATATTCATTAATAAAACAGGGAGGAATCACCCTTGTAAAATAGCCCAAGTATCCTGAGAACCCCTGTACATTAAAACACACATAAAGCCCGCATACAAACCCCTACTTAGGTCTACTCACTCTTAGAATATTACATATCAAAAGACCTTCAAAATGAGACTAATTTCATTGAAATTGGAGCTTGTATGAGAAACTTGGGTTTTTGGGTCATTTTGTATACTACATATGTACATTTATGTATCCTTGTATTTATGTACCATATGTGACCTTATCTACGTCTTTGGTCAACATGAAACTTGTAGATCTCATCAAGATCTACAACTTTCATGTTTTGAGTTTTTCCAAATTCGGCCTCCTCTTCAATCTACACGCATTTTTCCTCCAGCCATTCACAGCAGGCCACGTGGCGCCCTCTGATTGCGCCACGCGGCCCGCTACCCTTCGCCTCATCCGCCCGCACCCTCCGCCGTTGGATCTCGCTTCAGATCCAACGGCCCAGGCCTTTCCTCACGCTTCCCTTCTCCTTGCCGTCAGATCCTCACCTCGCTTCATCTGATCCCTCCATCAGCGCCGCTCTCTCTGCCCTCCACGTGGACGCATCCGCACCCTCAGACCAGTTCCGCCCTCGCATCTGAACCATCCGCTCGCGCCTCGCCACAATACGCCACGTGGCTCGCCCATGACCCCTCATCTTGGGACCCCAGATCTAATCACACCCGCTCACTACGATCTGATCTCCACCGTTGGATCACAAGATCCAACGGTGGAGACTTCGTCTCCTACCTCCAGGCGCCCCTCTCCCCCACGTTCCTTGCCTTGCGGGAGGGGCGCCCCCTTTCCTTTTCTGGGCACACGTCAGCCATCTTCTCCGGCCGCTGACCTCGCCACGACGCTCCCCACTCGTCCCTCTCCCTCGCCAGCACCCTCAATCGCCACCACCTCCACCATATTCGCCCCACGACGACCACCAACTTCACCAATCCACCAGCTAACCCATCAACTCCACCTTATAAATACGCCGTCACCAGCGACCTTCATCCGCATCCGCCACTCCAGAGAGATCCCTCGAGCTCCAAGCTTCCTATTGGTGACAGCAATCGGCTGATTTGTCGAGCGACGACAGCGATCCAACTCCGGCGAGATCCTCGGCTCACCGCCGTGTCGCAGCCACTCCTCCGAGCAGCTGCACGAGCTCGGGACCTTACCGATCCCTCGAGCGACGACCCTGGAACTCAAATCCGAGCTCCAATCCCCAGGTAACCTCCTTCATCTCCTCCGATCTTCATCTTTATTTTCGTGTTCATCTTCTCCGATTTTATTCGCCACCCACGACCATCCTCGCGCCTTCCAATCACCTCGGCGAGCTTCGCGTCGAAGCTCCGATCCTCGCTGACCCCTCCGCACCCTCAGACGCTCCACTCCACCGTTCATCGATCTCCAGCTCCGCCATTTGGCCGGAGCAACGTCGCCTGGCCACCTCACTTCCCCGTAGGCCTCGCTGAGCACTCCACTTTCCTCCACGAACACCTGCACGCCTCGGCTATCCATCTAACCCTTCGCAGGTCCTCAATCCTTCATTGGCCGGAGCCTCGCCGGAGCTCCTTTCGAGCTTCATCGCCGCAGAGCTCCAGCACTCCTCCAGACATCCAGAGACAACCGGAGAGCTCGCCGTACACTCCCGCTTCTTCTGAGCTACGTGGGAGCTGAAGAAGCTCCTCACCGACGCCTGGTGACCGAGGCGGAGCAAACCCAGTTTCACCGGAGCGCAGCCTTCTCCTCCGCAGGCGGCGGAGGACCCGTTGAGACGACGCAGCAGCAACCGTTCGATGGTCTGATCGATCGGCCCTCGCCCCGCCACGCGTCGTCATCGACATCCCTTGGATCCATCTTGATCCAAGGGCCTTCAAGCCGCCACGTCGTCTTATCCGAGCCTCGGCCTCCCAAGCCTAGGCTCGGGTAACCCGAAGCTGCTCCGAGGCTAGCCCGAGCCTCCAGAAGACCCGAGCCTCACTCCGAGCCTCAGACGCCCTCCGAACCTAGGTTGCCCCACGTGAGGAGCACGTGCGACCTGGGTTATTTGCATCGACGCCCCTGGAGCTTTCCATATTTGCGAAGAGGCCCCTGTGAAGCAGACATCACGTGAGGAGCACGTGGTTCGTGGAGAAATTGCATAGAAGTCCTGCATACTATTGGTAATTGCATTTTAGTCCCTGTCAGCATATTTACTTATTGAATTTTTAATTTCCAGTATTGCATTTACACCCTTATGTTTGCACGTGTCCATAGCATGCATTTTTCATCATTTTGAAATTCTATAAATTGCAAGTTGTTGAGAATTTTGTCCTCTATTTGTCTGTACACGTGTCTGATTTTTGTTGGCTTCATTGAATTATCAATAAATTAATTGGTTCATTTGTGTCATATTTTGCCCAGTGATGCCTTTTGATTTTTAATTAAATATCAGTGCCTTCAAAAATCACCAAAAATTCACAGTAGCTTAAGGACACCATTTTCAACACTCCATAAAAATTTCATGTCATTTGCACGCATAACGAGGCCTCAATAAATAGTTTAGTGATTTTCTTTAATTAATTTTAATTAATTCATTTCACAGTGAATTTTAGTTCTGTTAATTTTCCTAGGTCCCTAATCATTAGACCTTCCTAGGATAATTTTAGTTCTTGGAAAAATTGTGATTTGATATTTATTAAAAATTAAACACTGAAAATCACTCTGTCTGTTTGTTTAATTCACAGAAAATTTGTTTTGAGTCGAAAAATTCCAAAAAAATTAGTGTAGGTCATTTTCATCATAAATAATCTTCCGGCCAATTTTCATTCTTTTTGGACTTCGTTTGACACATCAATTAAATTTGACTTTAAATTGGCTAAGACTTGTCTGCATATGTCTGCATAAGAAATAAAAATTACCAAAAAAATTTGACCCTCGAATATCAACACTTGAAAATTGCTGTAATCCACCTAAGGAGACAGTTGCCTCCCTGAGATCGACCTTGGACTCCACCAAGTAAAAAAATATCACCGCTTAAAATTGACCAAAATCTGATTTAAGTGGTTTTTGATCAACCTTCCGTATCCGACTGCAACGAACACTTAAAAGTAATTTGGACCATTAATTTGCCCGAATTAACTAAGGGTGCGGGAGCGCTCATCAAAATGGCGCCGTTGCCGGGGAGGCACGGCTTAGGTTAATTATAGCATATTTTTGAAGTGTTTGATTTCTAATCCCCGGGTAGTCTGACCCCCGGTTTTTCTTGTAATTATCTCTCTTATTTGTTTTCTTTTTGCTTTATTTTTGTGTCACTCTCTGACCTCTATTTCATTTTTTGTGCGAGGACCGCGAGGAGTCGGCGACGCTTCAAGGACTTAGCATTTAAAGTGTGTTGAGAGAAAGAGAGGCATTGTACTTTTTATTTTATTTTTCTTTTGCATTATTTCCAGCGGTTCCCGTTTGGGAGCTCGCGCGTGTAAATATAGTGGAAACTGTGTCCCGTGTGCTGTGTGGGTGATTGGTAATTTAGCTTGCACTAGCGGCTCCTCGAGCCACTCTAGGACTTGTTGTGCTCGTAATCAATAGGACCACACAACACACTTAATAGACGCACCTAGACCGCAGGACTTAGTTCAAATTAAACTGTTCTTCACGCTAATAGAACTGCCTGTCTAGGAGCGGCTTTCATCGCTTGCATTTGCATGTAGAGTAAAGTTTTCAATTCTGTATAGCATCCTGCATCAACAAACGAAGGGATCACTGTAAGTACTCTTTACTTAGCATACGCATCATTGATTTCAACCTTGCATCGGCTTTTCTCGATTTCCTCCCTCTGATTTTCTCACTTAATTTAAAAAGGAAATTGGGACTGTACGATAGGCGTGCTTTGTGGTGATTAATTACAGTGATAACCTAACTTTAAAACCGGGACTGCTAACAGTATTGACCATAAAAAGGGAATAAAAACTAAAAATTGTTTGCGGGAGACTAATCCCCGACCTTGTTTTCAGGCTGAGTGAGGGTACCTGAGTGTGTGTGAACACCCTAAGGTAGAGCCCAAATCCCCGTCTACCATATCACGTTCTAACTGATCCTAGCAAATATCACGAGCCGAATATTTTCAGATTCTTTGACTAGTACCAAGTAGCCTCCGCCTGTCTCAGGTAGATAGGGGCGAAATTGCGGTACTTCGCGACAAGTTGCCAGTAACCCTCCGGGGCGAAGTTCCGGCCTTGTCAGCCTCCGCCTGCTTGCAGGTAGATAGGGGCGTGGTCACTGAGTCCATCGGCTTGGGATAGGAGCGAAGAAAGGAAGGAGCGGCGGTATCTTAGACGACAGGATAGACAGGGAAGACGCATCCGGCTCTGAGCCGACTTCCGTCTAGGCCGCGTAATCCTTGCTAGATTTGCTTGAAAATCACACTTAAAAACTACAAGATAAATTGGACTCAACTTTGAGTCCTTCACTGTGTTGAGTGTGAATCCAGGGTCTTGGATTGATCTTGTGCTTGCTTCAGGTAGGAGTAAAATCCTATCTTCTTCTTCACCAAGATGAGTGACTGGGGAGATCTCGACGCACCGTTCACTGATCTCTCTATGAGTCCCCCAAGTAACTCGTCTTTTCCGGTCCGAGCGCACCTTGGACCACCCAGGACTCATGACCCTCTTGAGTCCTGGTTCCCTCCTGCTCAGGGTGGTTACTCTCAAACCTACCCTTCTATCTCCTCTGAGATTACCAAGGAAGATCATTGCCTCGGTAAGCCCTTCCGTGATTCAACCTCTAACACCGACCTTATTTTCCAATCCCCAGAAGTAGAGGAAGAAATGCCGCCAAAGATGCCGCCTGATAAGGACCAGATGAGACAGATTCTAAGACGCCTTGCTGAAGCTGAACAGAAAAATGCTGATCTTACTGCACGAATGGGGCGGATAATAGTAGATGAAGGGATCGACCGACCAATGGTCGATACCTATAACCCGGCGGAGAACGAAATCCAGAATTGGCTAGCACCTGCAGTTCCCGACCAGGCATTCGAGCTGAAGCCCCACTTCCTTAGCCTGCTGCCGAAGTTCAACGGAAACCTAAGCGAAGAGCCGTACACTTTCCTCCGTGACTTCGAACTAGTCTGCAATAATCTGAGCCATCCCAATGTTGGCCAAGATTATATCCGGCTGAAAGACACCCCGTTTGCCTTAGGAGATAAGGCTGCACATTGGCTGAAAAACCTAGGGGTGGTATGTACTACCTGGATGCAGTTCAAGGACCTCTTCTTGAAGAAGTTCTACCCACTCAGTAGAACCAATCAGATGCGAACGAAGATTGCCAGCTTCGCCCAAGGACCCTGCGAACCGTTCCACGAGGCGTGGGACAGGTTCAATGACTTAGTACAGAAGTGCCCATGCCACGGCATTTCTAAGGCGATCTTAGTCCAGACCTTGTTCTGCGGCCTAACCCCAGAGATGCAGGGGTTAGTCAGCGCCGCCTGCGGAGGAAGCTATCTGAACAAGAACGAGCACGCCGTATGGAAAATCCTGGAGCAGATGGCAGAAACCGGCAGGTCACAGGCCACAAGGGCCTATCAGTTGTCTCCCTCGATTCTATCCAATGAGACAACTAGAAGGACTGTTGCAGATCTGACAGAGGACCTCATCCCCAGCATGGGGATGATTGCAGACAAGCTTAGTATGGTCGAGCAGATCCACAAGAGAGTCGCGGAGATGGAGTCTCTTTCGAGCCTTCCCAAGAAGGTGGAGGAACTCTCTGAAAAGGTAGCCAAGATTAAGCTACCCACCCCTTCTGCACCACCTGTACCTGTACATCGAGTCCATCTTGTACAGGAACAGGCACCGGGGTCTCAGAGCGGCTGGGATCAGACTTACACCCAGCAGAACCATCATGCACCCCCACCAGTGGAGACAGAGTACGAGGAGCCTCCGCCCGTTTACGAGATCAACGGGCTCTGGTATAGCCGTGACCCACTAGTCTGGCAAATCGAGATGGGGAAGGACCAGGCACACCGCCCAACCCCAGTCTACCAGGAAACCAGGCCCGTCACAATCCCGCGATATCAGCCCAGGCCAGAACAAGGGTACCAGCCGCAGCAGCGCACCTACCAGCAGGGGCCAGCACCGCCCCAGCAGCAGTATCGGTACGGCCAGCAGGGCCAGTTCAGGACCGCATCCACTCAGCAGCCAGCCCAGCCCACCGAGTTGGAGTCCCTCACCTTGGCGATCCAGACCCTGTCTGATAGGGTCCAGCAGATGCAAAACGACTACCTGGACATGAGAACCGACATCAATCGGGTCTCTCGTGCTCAGGACCAACAAATGGCGCCAAGGACTCCAATTCCCGCACAGGTTCAGGCCAACCCAAATAGCATACAGCAGGGCCAGAACCGACCCCGAGATCAGGTATACTATTCAGATAACTATTTATCTGAACATGAGATCCTTTCGTACGATAATGTTAATCATATGTCCCTCAGGAGCGGAAGGACCGTGACCATACCTGATCGGGCACGGGCACAACAGGAAGGAACCTCCGAAATTCGACCTGAGGAGAATTCGGAGGAGGAAGAGGAGGAGCACCACCGTCACCGCCAGCGGAAGAAGAGGACATCTGAGTCCTCGAAGCACCAGCCCCGCAGTCATCCCGAGTCCAACGACACCGATGAGCCCGCACCTCCATCTGAGGAGGACCAGCCAGAAGAAGCGGAAGAAGCATCACCGGTTTCGCCCAAGCATTTTCCCTTTCGTCAGAGTCAGAGTCTGTATAAAAGTCCGAGTCAGAGTCTTGTTCAGAACTCAGTTTCAGCAGCTAATGAAGATATTTCAGTTCCAGAACCTGAGTTAATAATCCCTTTCCCCCAAGCTCTCAAGGGTGGGAAGAAGAAAAACAAAAAAATCCAAAAAGATGACCCTGAGATGGCTGAGTTTTGTAATAAACACATCAAGGTCACAATCCCCTTTGACAAGTTCGTGGAAATGACCCCTGCATTCCAAAAATATCTTAAGGTGAGATGCACACCTACTAGGGTTAGCAGGAAAACCAAAAGCCGTGTTGAGAAACACGTCCTATCAGTAGCCACGACTTGTGCAATAAAGAACTCGTTTCCTCGGAAACGAAGAGACATGGGTGCACACTATGTAGTGAGTCATGTTGATGACATCGCGTTTGCACGCACTCTCCTGGACAATGGTTCCTCGATCAATTTGATGCCCACAGCCCTCTATGAGCGGCTTAATCTCGGACCTCTTAGGAAATCTAGAGCTATTCTTCAGTTCGCGGACAAATCCACTAAGAGGTCCCAAGGAGAGTTAAGGAACATTGTGATCAAAGTCGAGGGGCAAGAATACATGGTGGACTTTACTGTCCTCGATATGGAGACCCCTCGTAATTGGAGAGATTCCCAGATCATTTTGGGTAGGCCCTTCCTCAGAACAGCAGGGGCCTTATTCGATTATAAGAATGGGAAAATTCAGTTCCAAACTCCAGGCGGAGATGAGGAATTAGAGATGAAGCAGACGAGATGGCAGAGACCAGACTCCGAATCCAGCACCGAGTACTCTTCTCTCGAAACAGACCGTGAACATGTAGACTTAGTTGGGCCATGGAGACAGAACCCAGCCAGCACCGATGTGTCCATCTCCTTTGAAGATGATCCAGTGCATGAGTCAGTCTGTGAGATCCTCAGGAACGAGTACAGCTCTGAACCTGCATCGCCCTACATCTTCGATGACATAGAGGCCCAAGTGGGCCTGTCAGTCCTTACATCCTTAGGACAATCGGAAGATGAGGAAGACGAGTCGGACGAGGCGTTTGCCGATTGCATGGAGACCTTTGACGATCCGACTCCAGAGCCAAGCTTGGTGGCAGCCACTACAGAACAGGATCCAGCCACGTCCAACACCGAACCAGATCGGATTGAGCCAGACTTCTTAGACGATCATACCATCCCTGAGCTCAAACCTTTACCCACAACTCTGAAATATGCCTTCCTTGCGGGCCAGGACAAGAAATTTCCGGTCATTATCAGTTCGCAATTGACCGAGGAGCAGGAGTCTCGCTTGCTAGAGATCCTGGAGAAGAACCGCAAGGCAATAGGCTGGAGCATTTCCGATCTCCACGGGATAAATCCCGCTCTGTGTTCGCACCATATATACTTGGAGAACGAAGCCAAACCCTCTCGTGAATTCCAACGTCGGTTGAATCCAAATCTACGAGAGGTTGTGAAGAAAGAAATAGAAAAATGGTGCGACGCGGGTTTCATTTACCCAATCTCCGATTCTAAGTGGGTGGCCCCAATCCATGTTGTCCCGAAAAAGTCGGGAATTCAGACGACCACCAATGAGGACGGAGAGGAGATCGTGACAAGAGTACCCACGTCGTGGCGCGTCTGTGTGGATTACAGACGCCTGAATGCCGCGACGAAAAAGGATCATTTCCCCCTACCATTTATTGATCAGATTTTAGAAAGACTAGCGGGGAAAGAATTCTTTTGTTTTCTTGATGGGTTCTCGGGCTACAATCAAGTAGCCATAGCTCCAGAGGACCAGGAAAAAACCACGTTCACATGCCCCTTTGGTACCTATGCTTTCAGGCGCATGCCTTTTGGGCTATGCAATGCTCCAGGTACTTTTCAAAGGTGTATGATTGCTGTATTCGCCGAAATGGTCGGCGAATTCCTGGAAGTCTTCATAGATGACTTCTCGGTCCACGGCGACTCCTTCGATTCCTGCCTTAGGAATTTGGACCGAGTCCTCAAAAGATGTTGTGAGGTCAATCTGGTGCTCTCCTGGGAGAAAAGTCACTTTATGGTGACGGAGGGCATAGTGTTGGTGCATGTCATCTCCAAGAGAGGAATGGAGGTTGACCCTGCCAAGGTGGACGTGATCAGACGACTCCAGCCACCAACCAACGTACGGCAGTTGCGGTCGTTCCTCGGGCATGTCGGATTTTATCGGAGATTTATAAAGGATTTTTCTAAGATTGCCCGACCGCTAACTGAGCTTTTAGGCAAAGACGCGGAGTTTATTGTCGATCACAAGTGTCTTGAGGCCTTTAAGCGGTTACAAGGAATGATCATGGACGCACCCATCTTACAAGCCCCAGATTGGTCTCTTCCTTTCGAGATCATGACGGACGCCTCGGATTATGCTGTTGGGGCTGTATTGGGACAAAGAAGAGATGGCGTCCCGTTTGCAATTCACTACGCAAGCAAAGTGCTTGATTCTGCTCAACGTAACTATACAGTTACCGAAAAGGAAATGCTTGCGGTAGTGTTTGCCTTGGACAAATTCAGATCTCATTTAATTGGATCCAAGGTAACTGTGTTCACAGACCACACGGCACTACGATATTTGATGGAGAAGAAGGACGCGAAGGCGCGTCTTCTTCGTTGGATTTTACTTCTCCAGGAGTTTGATTTGGACATCCGTGATAAACCTGGAAAGAAGAACGTAGTAGCCGATCATCTCTCTCGTCTCGAAGATCTTAATACTTTCGAGGTTTCCCCAATTCGAGACTCCTTCCCTGACGAGTCGATTTTTGTTATCGACTCACTCCCATGGTATGCCAATATCGTGAACTATCTTGTCTCCAAGAAAGTTCCCGAAGATTGGGCCAAGAGCCAAATTGACCGACTAAAGTCGGACGCTAGACACTACCATTGGGAGGATCCGATCCTTTTCTTTGAAGGACCGGATTGTGTCTGGAGACGTTGTATTCCTCAGGAGGAATACCAGAGTGTCCTTTCTTTATGCCATAGCTTAGAGGCAGGAGGACACCACTCCGGGAAGAGGACCGCATGGAAGGTACTTCAATGTGGCTTTTACTGGCCGACTCTGTTTCGCGATGCCACCGCCTTCGCGAAGTCGTGCCCAGTTTGCCAGAGGATGGGAGGAACCGTTGGTTCCAAGGATGAGATGCCAATGCAGCCGGTCATCATTTGTGATGTCTTTGACGCCTGGGGCATCGATTTCATGGGCCCATTCCCTGTCAGCCACGGGTTTGAATACATCCTTCTTGCGGTTGACTATCTGTCCAGATGGGTGGAGGCTATCCCGACCCGAGCCGCAGACAACAAGACTGTCTGTAAATTTATCAGAGAGCACATAATCTCTAGGTTCGGGATCCCCAAAATGATGATATCAGATGGGGGTAGCCACTTTGTGAATCGGGAGGTGAAGAAACTCCTGAAGGACTACGGCATCGAACACCGTGTCGCTAGTCCTTACCACCCACAAACCAATGGTATGGCTGAGGTGTCGAATAGGGAGGTGAAAACCATATTGCAAAAGCTCGTCCGCCCAGACAGGAAGGACTGGTCTCAGATCTTGGATCAAGCCCTCTGGGCGTATAGGACGGCTTACAAGACTCCGTTAGGCACCTCCCCATTCCGAATGGTATTCGGAAAGCCGTGCCATTTGCCCGCAGAGTTAGTGCACAAATCAGAATGGGCAATAAAGAAAGTCAACTGGAACACACACCTAGGCCAGAAACAAAGAGACATGGATCTAAATGAGCTTGTGGAAGTCAGAAACCGAGCATACGACAACAGTATGGTGTACAAGGACAAGGTAAAGCGTTGGCACGATAGATATATCAGACGAAAGACCTTTGTTCCTGGACAGAAGGTATGGTTGTTCAATGCCAGGCTGAAGACTTTCCAAGGCAAACTAAAGTCTAAGTGGACGGGACCATTCATTGTCCGAACGGTGCATGATAGTGGATGTGTCGAGATCTCAGATCTCGCAGATGACGCACCGACATTCCTAGTAAATGGGCAGCTGTTGAAGCACTTCGTCGAATCCAATGAACAGTTAGTCCATGTAGAGGAGATTGTATTCATATGCGAGACAGATACATCAGATATATCTAAAGCCGCGTATGAAACCTTGCAGCAATGAACTCCAGCCATCAGCAGCATCTTCAAAAGATTCAGACCGACTCAGCTGTATATATATCATTCTTCCTGTATATCCTTACCTCCACGATTCTAGTAACCCGTCCCCACATCATCGAATCATTATCTCGGACTGTACTTAGGATGACCAGATCCTAAGTATAGGGGGAAGGGGTCACCCGAGTCAATTCATTGTACATTCTCCAGATCACATTGGTCCTCTTACTCACTCTTGTCCTATACTTAGGCTGACCAGAGCCTAAGTATAGGGGGGACCGATGCCCACCGTATATATTCATTTATTTCCCCTCTTTTCCTCGTCCGCCCCATTTCTGATCTTCTTCTACACTTAGGCTACCAGAACCTAAGTATAGGGGGGCGGGACGATTTCTATACTTTTTGTTATTTTAGCTCTCCTACGCTTAGCCCGAGCTATGTCTTTTTAGTCGCTTTCGTGCTCTGAGGACATAGCACACGCTAAGTATAGGGGGGCGTGTATATATTACATATATACTTTACCCATAGCTCGTACTTTCGCGTACTGTTGTATATATTTTGCAAGAATTACGGGTGGGTAAAAATCGAAAAACAAAAAAAAAATTTTTTTGGTATACTTGTATAATATGTACTATATGTATAATACTTGTATAAAAAGTTGTAAAATTCTTGTAAAACATACTTTTGTAAATAATTGTTGTATACCAGAAAAATAAAACAAAAAGGCTTCTTATTTACTCTTGCACATCATCTCTGCATAAAGAGTCTTGCATCTTCATAGCATGACATCTCATCTCATCTGCATATCTTTGCATATGCAAAGTGAAAAGCTAGTGGGTTCTGAACCAAGTCATGAGTAGATATTGAGGATGGACTTGATTTGACCTTAATCCACCTAATTTCAGAGGAACCTTATAGGAACTGGAGTTAAGATTTCTCAGGTCAAGAGACTTAATTCTTTGAGTCCGCAAGTCTATGTTCACATGTCATCTTGACTAGTCTAAGTAGAATATCTCGTGCATACGCAGGATTCTTTTAGATAATGACCTAACTTGGACAAACACTATGCACGTAGCTCTTCATTGATGAGGTGGTAAGGAGGTAGTTTCCTTTGACTTGGGGTAGCATATGAGGGTAGTACTTCTAGGCGGAACCTCTCTTCTTCTTATAGTGAAGGAAGTGCGTCTCAACTTGGTCTAGTGGTGATGAAGGCTAAGGACGGGATGCTGTGGGTTGCAATAATGCTTCAAAAGAGGGATAGTCTACTGGCTCAAGAGGAAAAACTCCTGATGTATATGCTGCACCTTGAATATAGTTCCAAAAAAAAAAAAATATTGCAAAAAAAAAAAAAACTCCAAAAAAATCAGACAGGTCCAAGAAAAAGAATAATACCTGTCGGAGTATGTATATTAGCAAGGAAAATGCAGCTGGATGACTTGGCTACACTGGTCAGGCATCCCGGGATAGGTGGCTACACTGGCCACCGTCCATTCTTTTCTCTACCCCCTCCTCTTGAGTTGGTCGCACTTGAACTTAGAAGGGAATACCCCGCTCCTCGAGGAAAGAGTCACTGGACCAGGTTATTGAGTTACCTTGTTAAAGGAGGCGGGTTCCGAGTCATTTCTGACGTGGAGAGTTACATCTCACTTACACGGTACAAGTAAGAATCATAGTCATCAGAAATTTGCGTTTGAAGATTTGTTCTGACCTGACTATTGAGGCGTCTTGAATAGAAGACTTGTGGAACTTGAAGTCTGTTAGGTCTTAAGTTCAGATCCAAATAAGGTTCCGCCACACAATTAATCCAAAGGTCGAGTCAGGCTCCATTTTCAACTTTTGTTCATGACCTTGGTATGGAACCCAAAATCATTTCACTCTTGCATTCCATTTAGTTGCTCGGGGACGAGCAAGGTTTAAGTATAGGGGGTTGATGAATCTGTGATTCATCACATCAAAAGTCAAAAATAGAGCCTTGTTCCCGAGAAAATAGAGGCATATTTCCTTTTATCTTGCATAAATAACACTCATGCATGCATCCATAATTCATGCATTATAGCAGCTCATCTGCATTTAAATAAGAAGCCAAAAATCCCCTGTAAAAGACATCTTCATCAAAATAACTTCTTCTCTATACTATATATATATTCATTAATAAAACAGGGAGGAATCACCCTTGTAAAATAGCCCAAGTATCCTGAGAACCCCTGTACATTAAAACACACATAAAGCCCGCATACAAACCCCTACTTAGGTCTACTCACTCTTAGAATATTACATATCAAAAGACCTTCAAAATGAGACTAATTTCATTGAAATTGGAGCTTGTATGAGAAACTTGGGTTTTTGGGTCATTTTGTATACTACATATGTACATTTATGTATCCTTGTATTTATGTACCATATGTGACCTTATCTACGTCTTTGGTCAACATGAAACTTGTAGATCTCATCAAGATCTACAACTTTCATGTTTTGAGTTTTTCCAAATTCGGCCTCCTCTTCAATCTACACGCATTTTTCCTCCAGCCATTCACAGCAGGCCACGTGGCGCCCTCTGATTGCGCCACGCGGCCCGCTACCCTTCGCCTCATCCGCCCGCACCCTCCGCCGTTGGATCTCGCTTCAGATCCAACGGCCCAGGCCTTTCCTCACGCTTCCCTTCTCCTTGCCGTCAGATCCTCACCTCGCTTCATCTGATCCCTCCATCAGCGCCGCTCTCTCTGCCCTCCACGTGGACGCATCCGCACCCTCAGACCAGTTCCGCCCTCGCATCTGAACCATCCGCTCGCGCCTCGCCACAATACGCCACGTGGCTCGCCCATGACCCCTCATCTTGGGACCCCAGATCTAATCACACCCGCTCACTACGATCTGATCTCCACCGTTGGATCACAAGATCCAACGGTGGAGACTTCGTCTCCTACCTCCAGGCGCCCCTCTCCCCCACGTTCCTTGCCTTGCGGGAGGGGCGCCCCCTTTCCTTTTCTGGGCACACGTCAGCCATCTTCTCCGGCCGCTGACCTCGCCACGACGCTCCCCACTCGTCCCTCTCCCTCGCCAGCACCCTCAATCGCCACCACCTCCACCATATTCGCCCCACGACGACCACCAACTTCACCAATCCACCAGCTAACCCATCAACTCCACCTTATAAATACGCCGTCACCAGCGACCTTCATCCGCATCCACCACTCCAGAGAGATCCCTCGAGCTCCAAGCTTCCTATTGGTGACAGCAATCGGCTGATTTGTCAAGCGACGACAGCGATCCAACTCCGGCGAGATCCTCGGCTCACCGCCGTGTCGCAGCCACTCCTCCGAGCAGCTGCACGAGCTCGGGACCTTACCGATCCCTCGAGCGACGACCCTGGAACTCAAATCCGAGCTCCAATCCCCAGGTAACCTCCTTCATCTCCTCCGATCTTCATCTTTATTTTCGTGTTCATCTTCTCCGATTTTATTCGCCACCCACGACCATCCTCGCGCCTTCCAATCACCTCGGCGAGCTTCGCGTCGAAGCTCCGATCCTCGCTGACCCCTCCGCACCCTCAGACGCTCCACTCCACCGTTCATCGATCTCCAGCTCCGCCATTTGGCCGGAGCAACGTCGCCTGGCCACCTCACTTCCCCGTAGGCCTCGCTGAGCACTCCACTTTCCTCCACGAACACCTGCACGCCTCGGCTATCCATCTAACCCTTCGCAGGTCCTCAATCCTTCATTGGTCGGAGCCTCGCCGGAGCTCCTTTCGAGCTTCATCGCCGCAGAGCTCCAGCACTCCTCCAGACATCCAGAGACAACCGGAGAGCTCGCCGTACACTCCCGCTTCTTCTGAGCTACGTGGGAGCTGAAGAAGCTCCTCACCGACGCCTGGTGACCGAGGCGGAGCAAACCCAGTTTCACCGGAGCGCAGCCTTCTCCTCCGCAGGCGGCGGAGGACCCGTTGAGACGACGCAGCAGCAACCGTTCGATGGTCTGATCGATCGGCCCTCGCCCCGCCACGCGTCGTCATCGACATCCCTTGGATCCATCTTGATCCAAGGGCCTTCAAGCCGCCACGTCGTCTTATCCGAGCCTCGGCCTCCCAAGCCTAGGCTCGGGTAACCCGAAGCTGCTCCGAGGCTAGCCCGAGCCTCCAGAAGACCCGAGCCTCACTCCGAGCCTCAGACGCCCTCCGAACCTAGGTTGCCCCACGTGAGGAGCACGTGCGACCTGGGTTATTTGCATCGACGCCCCTGGAGCTTTCCATATTTGCGAAGAGGCCCCTGCGAAGCAGACATCACGTGAGGAGCACGTGGTTCGTGGAGAAATTGCATAGAAGTCCTGCATACTATTGGTAATTGCATTTTAGTCCCTGTCAGCATATTTACTTATTGAATTTTTAATTTCCAGTATTGCATTTACACCCTTATGTTTGCACGTGTCCATAGCATGCATTTTTCATCATTTTGAAATTCTAAAAATTGCAAGTTGTTGAGAATTTTGTCCTCTATTTGTCTGTACACGTGTCTGATTTTTGTTGGCTTCATTGAATTATCAATAAATTATTTGGTTCATTTGTGTCATATTTTGCCCAGTGATGCCTTTTGATTTTTAATTAAATATCAGTGCCTTCAAAAATCACCAAAAATTCACAGTAGCTTAAGGACACCATTTTCAACACTCCATAAAAATTTCATGTCATTTGCACGCATAACGAGGCCTCAATAAATAGTTTAGTGATTTTCTTTAATTAATTTTAATTAATTCATTTCACAGTGAATTTTAGTTCTGTTAATTTTCCTAGGTCCCTAATCATTAGACCTTCCTAGGATAATTTTAGTTCTTGGAAAAATTGTGATTTGATATTTATTAAAAATTAAACACTGAAAATCACTCTGTCTGTTTGTTTAATTCACAGAAAATTTGTTTTGAGTCGAAAAATTCCAAAAAAATTAGTGTAGGTCATTTTCATCATAAATAATCTTCCGGCCAATTTTCATTCTTTTTGGACTTCGTTTGACACATCAATTAAATTTGACTTTAAATTGGCTAAGACTTGTCTGCATATGTCTGCATAAGAAATAAAAATTACCAAAAAAATTTGACCCTCGAATATCAACACTTGAAAATTGCTGTAATCCACCTAAGGAGACAGTTGCCTCCCTGAGATCGACCTTGGACTCCACCAAGTAAAAAAATATCACCGCTTAAAATTGACCAAAATCTGATTTAAGTGGTTTTTGATCAACCTTCCGTATCCGACTGCAACGAACACTTAAAAGTAATTTGGACCATTAATTTGCCCGAATTAACTAAGGGTGCGGGAGCGCTCATCACTCCCATGGAGGAGGCTTTTCACAGATTGAGTAGGATCACTGTACCTTCAGCAGCTGCTAGTCAGAATCCCTCAGCCATGGTGGCCAACAGGGGCCGTGGTTCTCATTACCAGGGTCGTGGACGTACTCCCCGTGGAAGGGGTGGTCGCACTAGGCCTACATGCTCATATTGTCATCGCATCGGACATACTGAGGACACATGCTACTCAAAGCATGGATTTCCTGCATCTGCACGAGTCGCTGAGCAGATAGAGCCTCCTTCTGCTGCTTCACTGGATCAGCGTTTTGATGATCTGGTTGCCCGCCTCAGGGGCATTATCCCACCATCTGGCCCAGCACCGTCGACAGAGAGTCATACTGATGTTGCTGCTTCTGCTTCTGCCTCTACGAGTACTTCAGGTAGTACACTTGCACTTCACAGTAGTAGATCGGATACATTGCCATGGATCATGGACTCAGGCGCTACACATCATCTATGTGGCGACCAGAGTCTACTTTCAGGATATACTCAGATTCCTCCAGGACGGACAGTAGTGATTGCCAATGGCACGCATTCCCCCATCACGGGTCAGGGGGAGATTAGATTGACATCCTCTATGCAGCTCAAGAATGTTTTACATGCACCGCACTTTTCTATGAATCTATTGTCAATCAGTCAGATTACGAAGGATCTCCAATGTCGAGCTATTTTTGATCCATCTTCTTTGATTTTTCAGGACATCCGTACGGGCAACGTGATTGGTCATGGCTATGAGCAAGGAGGCCTCTATCGTCTGAACCAGACCCCATTTGCCGGAATCACATCATCTCCTTCTGGACAAGTATCTCCTTTCCTGTGGCATATGCGTTTTGGTCATCTACCGCTTCAGAAGTTGCGTCTTGTCTTACCTTATAGTTTTTCTCACACATATATCCAGTGTGAGGCGTGTCAGTTGGGAAAACATCACAGGTCATCGTTTCCCAGTAGTCAAGGTCGGAGTAGTAACTCCAAATTTGAGTTGTTTCATGTTGATGTCTGGGGTCCAAGTCGTGTTCCCGATCATCAGGGGCACAGGTTTTATATTGTATTCGTGGATGATTTCTCTAGAGCATCATGGGTATTTCTAATGAAAAATAAGTCTGAAGCTGGAAATATTATTATTCAATTTCTAAATGAGATTCAGAATGTTTTTTCTACAACTGTCAAAATTATGAGAAGTGACAATGCCCTAGAGTTGTGCACCAACAATCTAGCCAACTATTACTCCTCTAAAGGAATTGTTCACCAAACATCCTGCGCCCATACGTCTCAACAAAATGGGGTTGCAGAAAGAAAACACCGTCACCTACTTGATGTCACAAGGTCACTTCTCATTCAGAGTCATGTTCCGTATTCCTACTGGGGTGATGCAGTCCTTACTGCATGTTATCTTATAAATCGTATGCCCTCGTCTGTCTTGAATGAACAGGTTCTTTTCTCACTTATTTATCCTGACAAGGATCTGTTTACTCTTACCCCTCATGTGTTTGGGTCAGTCGCATTTGTCCATCAGTTGTCGCCCGGTTCTGACAAGCTCTCTCCTAGGGCTGTCAAGTGTGTCTTTGTGGGGTACTCCAGAACTCAAAAGGGGTACAAGTGTTTTGACCCTGTGCGTCGGCGGTATATGATCAGTGCAGATGTTACATTCTTTGAATCCATCATGTATTTCTCAGATTCTGGGAACATGCAGCCACCACCTATATCCCCTGATATTGTATTCATGACACCACCAACATCACAACCACCACCAACATCTCAACCACCACCACCACCGCCACCACCACCGCCATCAATAGTATCTCCGTTACCATTCCATTACACCCGGAGGCCGAATCAAGCTCATGGTCCTGACCAGTCAACTAGCTCGCCTATGGTATGTAATGAGAATATTAATGTTGATGGATCTGACGACATTTCTCAGCAGGATGCATTACAGGAGCATGGTGTTACCGCAGAGGACCTAGATGTTCCAATCGCTCTACGCAAGCCGAAGAGAAGCTGTGCCAAGTATCCAGTATCAGCAGTGGTGTCGTTTGAGAGGCTATCTGGACCATTCAGGACATTTGCATTGGCACTTTCAGCTACAGATATTCCACGGAACCACCATGAGGCTTTGCAGGATTCTCGATGGCGGCTAGCAATGGAGGAAGAGATGGCGGCACTTCAGTCTAGAGGAACATGGAGCTTGGTCACTATACCTCCAGATGTCAACCCGGTGAGTTGCAAGTAGGTGTTTACAGTGAAACATAATGCAGATGGCTCCATTGACAGGTACAAGGCACGCCTAGTTGCAAGGGGATTCACACAGACATATGGGTTAGATTACCTTGACACGTTCTCCCCGGTGGCTCGTCATTCCACTCTGCGGATCCTCTTATCTGTTGCAGTCACTAAAGACTGGCCACTTTATCAACTGGATGTGAAGAATGCCTTTCTGTATGGCGACCTGTAGGAAGAAGTCTACATGCAACAACCACCTGGTTTTGCTGTTGAGGGGGAGTGTTCCAAGGTCTGCAGATTACATAAGGCTATCTATGGCCTTAAGCAGAGCCCCAGAGCATGGTTCCAGAACTGTCAGACCTCTTTGAGAAACAAGGATACAAACGCTCAAATGCTGATCATTCCTTATTTGTACAGAAAACGGCAAGAGGTATTGTTGTAATCATGGTGTATGTTGACGATATCTTGATTACAGGTGATGATGACCAGGGCATTAAGCAGGCAAAGGAAAGGCTGGGGACCGAGTTTGTCATCAAGGACCTGGGAGTCCTTAGATATTTCCTGGGGCTGGAGTTTGCCAGAAATCCGTATGGATTAGTCATGTCACAGAGGAAGTATGTCACAGATCTACTAAGTGAGACGGGTATGCTAGGGTGTCGACCTGCTACGACACCAATGGACCCGAGCATGAAGATGTATGATGATGACACAGAGGAGGTTGACAGGGGAAGATACAGAGAACTGGTAGGCAAACTGCTATATGTCACGATCACTAGGCCAGATATATTATTTGCAGTGAGCCGTGTGAGCCAGTTCATGGAGCAGCCACGCCAGGTGCATATGGATGCAATACACATGATACTTAGATATCTCAAATCTTCTCCAGGTAAAGGTATGCTATTCAAGAAAGGAAAGGGGATTTCTGTCTCAGCATGCGCAGATGCAGACTATGCAGGATGTCCTAAGGATAGGAAGTCCACCTCAGGGTATGCTGTCTATGATGGAGATGCCCTAGTCTCATGGAGGAGCAAGAAGCAAACTGTGGTAGCTAGATCCAGTGCTGAATCCGAATATAGGGCTATGGCCCAGGCTACTACAGAGATGATGTGGGTGAAAGCGGTGCTGACAGATTTATGCTTAGATATACCACTTCCTATGAACTTGGAGTGTGATAATCAGGCTGCTTTGTTCATTGCAAATAATCCTGCATTCCATGAACGGACCAAGCATATTGAAGTGGATTGTCACTTCATACGTGATATGATTCAGAAAGGATTTATTACCACATCTCACGTTACTTCAGAGAACCAGACTGCAGACATATTTACCAAGGCATTATTACGAGGTCCATTTCAGAAGTGTGCTTCCAAGCTGAGCATGATTGACATCTATGCTCCATCTTGAGGGGGAGTGTTGACGCACATTGAGTTATTGTATCTCTTTGCTAATTTTATTTTCTTGTTATTCCCTTTATGTAATTTACCCATAGGCTACTCTCCTATATAAGAGAGCCTAGGGCTATGGAATAAACAACTCATTCACGTTTCCCAACAACGATGTATATGGACGACGTGGCCATCGTCCTATGGATAGCTACATTGACGATTCGACATCATTTGTAGATTCGTTGAGTTGCATGGACATTGACAACCCATACTGTGGAGGAACACCAAGTCCCCTAGGTGGATATGGATCTTCACAAGATGAGAGATCATTTGACGTCTTGCTTGAATATTTTCATGTTCCTCCTCTTGGATCTCCTCCTCAAGCATATCCTCCTCCATCATATGGATATGGTTACAGTGGGTATGGAGGATATCACAGTTATAGCGGTGAGAACTACTAAGGTAGCCAACCTGAGTTAAGCTAGGGTAGCTTCTTTGGTTGTGACAATTTTGGTTTATTCCCCGAGTATACGCCCGTGCCTCCTTCTCTAGGTCCTCCACAGAGATCTTCTCCTACTTCATGGTCGTCATCCTGCGGATCTCAAGCTAGTACATCGTAGCCTTGTCATGCCCCTTGTGATATCGGATCTAGTGCTGTCTATCCTCATCTCAGAATACTCATGGGGATTGATGACCATCAATACAAACAATATGTCATGGATTACAAGGCCATGTACTCATACATGACATGGGAAAACTACTGCGAGTTTATTAAGTCCGCGATCCTCTATGAGAGACAACATGGCATGGGGGGGTGATTCAGATCCTCTACGGAACTCTTGGTTCTAGGTAATCTCTTTTACATTACTGCATTAATTTACAATTTTTCTTTTATTTTGTGAATAGATAAATCTTTATACCAGAGAAACATTGTCTCATTAATAATTAAGTACATTTTTTGAATCAAATCAAACGACTCATCTCAATGTCATTTACTATGTGCCCGATATGATCGATATGTGCGATATAAGGAGTATAAATGATCTATCTGTGTCATCTAATTGTTTATTTGTAAGTTACTTAATGTTAAAAGAATTTGAATGGAATCCATTATCTATTGGTCAGGAATAAACATTAATAGCGATATGTTCGATATGACCAATATTTGCGATATATGGGCTATAAATGATCGATATGTGTGACATAAGTGTGTATTTGTAGGTTATTTGCTATTTTAATATCTTGGATGATCTTAATTTATGAAAAAACAACAAAAAATGTATTTTTTTAGCTATTTTCGACATTTCCACCGATATCTTCGATATATCGACGATATATCTTGATATATCCCAATACGATATTGATATCGATACAACCTTCTATGACTAGGATAAGCTTGTACAACACTCCACGTACCACGAGACTGTAACACTGCCATTTCCTCCTCTATAGCCAAACGCTACTGACTAGTCTGCAATGCCTCCTGATATGATCATGGTGTTTCCACGATCGACTGTCCGACAACAAACTTCTGAAAATCCTCTGAGGGGCATGCCAGAGAAACATGAGATGCAAGAGGATACATAGTTCATGCATGTATCTTCTTCCGTAATGTAATAGGAAGATCTAGGTCCTCAACCTCCTCAGTAGCTAAGATTGAATCATCTAAAACATCCTGCACCTCAAGCTATACACGCAAATCACAGTTCCATTAGTAGAACTCTGTGGAGAAAATAGAATATAATGCATTTGTAGAACTTCCGATATGATCATGGTGTTTCCACGATCGACTGTCCCACAACAAACTTCTGAAAATCCTCTGAGGGGCATGCCAGAGAAACATGAGATGCAAGAGGATACCTAGGGCTTTCTTATATAAAAGAAAAGCCCTGAGTAAATTACGTAAGAGATACATAGAAAAATAAATAATAGGAAAAGAATACACCCCTCAAGCTGGAGCATACATGTCTATCACGCTCACTTTGGAACAACATTTTTGAAATGGATCTCGACTCGAGTGAGTGCTTTGGTGAAAATATCCGCAGTCTGCTCTCCAGTGGTGATATGAGACGTGGCAGTGAATCCCTTCTAGATCATATCTCTAGTGTAGTGGCAGTCCACCTCTATATTCTTGGTGCGTTCATGAAATGGATGATTATTGACTATTAATAGAGCTGTTTGATTATCACATAGAAGCATGGGAAGAGGTATCTCTATGGTAAGAGCCATGGCTTTGTACTCAGACTCTGCACTGGATCTGACAATCACAGTATGCTTCTTGCTCTTCCCAACATAATCTGCATCTGCACATGCGGTCACCTCAAGGGTTGTACCCCTGCTGAATATATGGTCAGTACCTGGTGAAGTCTTCAGATATCTAAGAATCATGTTTACAACATTCATATATATCTTCCTGGGTTGTTCCATGAACTGACTCACTTTGCTTACAACAAAGGACATGTCTAGCCCAGTGATCGTAACATACACGAGCTTCCCAACCAGCTCCATGTATCTTCTCCTGTTTACCTCCTCACTGGTTTCATCATATAGTCTCATGCCTGGATCCATAGGAGCTGTAGCCATCTTGCACTCAGTCATGCCTGTCTCTAGTAGAAGATATGTTACAAACTTTCTCTGGGTCATCACAAGACCACATTGGTTCCTGGCAAACTCTAATTTGAGGAAATAATGTAGACTGCCAAAATCGTTAGTCACAAACTGTTGACCTAAGAATTCCTTAGCTGTCCGATTGTCCTGCTCATCATCACCAGTGACTATTATATCATCAACATATGCCAGAATGGCTATTGTACCTCTTTGTGTCTTCTGAACAAAGAGTGAATGGTCGGCAGTAGACCTCATAAAGCCTTGCTGCTTTATCAACTCTGATAGGTTCTGGAACCAAGCCCTCGGACTCTGCTTCAGGATATAGATCACCTTATCGAGCCTGCACACCTTCTGAGACTCCCCCTCAGTAGCAAAACCCGATGGCTACTGCATGTATACCTCTTCTTGAAGATCGCCATAAAGAAAAACATTCTTCACATCAAGCTGGTAAAGCGGCCAGTCCTTAGACACTGCAACATATAGAAGAATGCATAGAGTAGGATGTCGAGCCATCGGTGAAAAGGTATCATGGTAGTCCTCCCCATACGTCTAGCTGAAACCTCGTGCTACAAGATGCGCCTTGTAGTAGTCCACGCTACCATCTGACCGTTGCTTGACTGTAAAGATCCACTTGCATCCGACCATCGAGACACCTGGACGGGTAGACACAATAGTCCAAGTTCCACGAGACTGAAGAGCTGCCAACTCTTCCTCCATGGCTAGTCACCATCTACTGTCCTGTATAGCCTACTAGTATGTTCGTGGGATGGTAATAGCAGAGAGTCCCATAACGAACCTCTTGTACTCTTCTAATAGATGATCCAAGGAGACATGAGCATCTAAAGGATAGGTAGTATACATGAGATGTGGCTTCCGCAAAGCGATAGGTATATTAAGATCTCATCCCCCCTGTTCTCCGAAGATGGTAATTGCTCCTCTTGAATAGGGTCCTGTGGTAAAATCATGTCATTAGTGCCATTAGTAGAAACAACATTTTCAATACATACATGAGGCATGCTGGATGACTAGGAAGGTGCTTGAGAAATAGGAAGAGTAGGGAGCCTACGAGTGTAAATACTTGGCAAAAACTGGGCTTGTGTAGATGGTGGTGGTGGTGGGGGTGGTGAAGGGAGATGGAGGTGGAGGGGTTGACTGTGGGTCGGCTTGAGCAAGTGGTGGTGGTAGAACAAAAACCTCTTTTCCTGACCCAGAGTTAGACAACTGGTCACCTGTAGAAGAAAAATACATGACATACTCAAAATGTGACATCAACACTAACATAGTACTTCTTCCTTACAGGACCAAAACATCTGTACCCCATTTGGGTACGAGAGTAACCAACAAAAACACATTTGACAGCTCTTGGTGAGAGCTTATCACAACCAGGAGTAACATTGTGGACAAAGGCCACAAACCCAAATACTCTAGGGGAAGCGCAAAAAGGTCCTTATCGGGAAACACAATCGAGAAAGGAGCCTTTTTGCCAAGAATCATGGAGAACATGCGATTCACCAAGTAGCCTACAGTGAGGACCGCATCCCCCCATAACGAATGAGTCCTGCTCTGAATCAAAAGGGCCCTCGTGACATCAAGAAGGTGATGATGTTTACGTTTGACAATACCATTCTACTGCGATGCGTACACACATGATGTTTGGTGAAGGATACCAGATTCCTGAGAAACTCGGATAAATGGTGGGTAGAAAATTCCAAAGCATTGTTAGAATGAATAAACTTGACATGAGTAGAAAAAAAATATTCTTTATTTCAATAAGAAAATATTTGATAATAGAACCGGCTTCAGATTTATTCTTTAACAGATCCACATCAACCAGATAGAACCGATGTCTGTAATGATCAGGAACACGACTTGGACCCTAAATATCAAAATGCAATAACTTAAATAACTGACTACTATGGCGATTCTAACGACTTGAAAAAAATGACCGATGATACTTTCCAAGTTAACATGCCTCACAATCTAAGTTGATACGAGGAGATATCTGTAGGAGAATATGACACATCTTTTGCAGAGGAAGGTGTCCAAATCGAAGGTGCCATATGAACGGAGAGACTTATCTAGTAGGAATAGTAGCAACACTAGTGCAAGGTGGTTGGACCAGTTTGTAAAGTCCTCGCTTCTCACGACCACATCTAACCACCCTGCCGCCAATATATCTTGTAAAACAAGAGATGAATGGTCAAATATGGCACAACAATTTGAATACTTTGTAATCTGGCTGATAGACAATAAGTTCATCTCAAAATCTGAAGCGTGCATAACATTCTGTAGCCGCATCAAGGGTGTGATAATGATATCTCCTTGGCCAATAATGGGAAGGTGAACTCTATTTGCAATCATAAATGATCTCCGAGGAGGTAGAAATCTGCATGAGCTAAATTGTGTTCTATCTCCACACATATGATGAGATGCATTGGAATCCATGATCCGATCGATTAGGTCTGAGCTGTTATAACTTGTAAGAGCGTAGGCTATACTTGAGGAGCTAAAGGAAGCTCGGGTTGTAGCGGCTTTTTAACCTGAAGCTCCTGTAGGGGATGCAGAGGGAATAGTCATTATCTCCCTTAATTGAGAGACAATGTCATCAAATCTCGGGTCCTGAGGAGAAGGTGATGGGGTAGTCTCTGTCTTCTCGGCTGCTCGTGCAGATGCTGGGTAACCTTGCTTCTTGTTGAGATATTTTCTATCTCTTTATATGTTATCCTGTAATTCCTATTTCCTTTGGATAACTATATAATTTTCCGTAGAGCTTTTCTCTTATATAAGAGAGTTCTAGGGTTCAGGTAATAAAACTTTTCTTTCTCGCTTTTCACATGGTATCAGAGCGACAATCCTAGACCGGAGCCTGTGCCCTAAATCTGTACCCCACCAAAAGCCCTATGCGTCGGCATGTCCTCGCCACAGTGCACTGCCTCGTCCGCGCTTAGCACGCCTGTGCGCATCCGCATCCTCGCCCCTGTGCCCTAGCGCGCCTCTGTCTCCTGCGCCTTTTCGTGCCTGCGCGCATGCACACTCCTGTGCGCATCTGTGCGCAGCACCGCGTCTAGCATGCCTCCGCCTCCCGTGACTTTGCATGCCTGTACGATCGCACACACCTGTGCACGCATGCCCCGGTGCGCACCTGTGCGCATCTGCATGTGACAGAGATCACTCAAGTCCCTCGTTGGGCTTCGCTCTGATCCTCGAGGGTGTTTCTTGATTGTCTAAAGACACCTTAGCCTTCCGAAGGAGTCTTCAGAGAATGGAAGTAGTTGTGGTATGAGTCTACACCCACAATCATCTTCCCATATGTCTGTGTAGACGCTCTTTGTCCAAGTTTGCAACCCCAGTTTGAGGGATCGTTGTCATCATGTCAGGCAACAAAGCAGATGTTCCATCCCTGGGTGCCTTCAAAGGTCCAGCACCCATTGCGAAGATAGATTGTTGGGAAAAATGAATAGCTTGTTTATTCCATGAACCCTAGGCTCTCTCAAGGCCTCAAATGTCAGTTTCGGTCACCATTTCGGTACCAACCAAAACAGAATTTCGATGGAATTTCGGTGGAATTTCGACCGAAATTTCGGTCATTTCGATCATTTTTTGTACTAGGACCCCCATATTTCGGTCATTTCGGTCGAATTTCGATTTCGACTGGATATCGATATTCGACAGAAATTCGACTGAATTTCGCTGAAATTTGAGGCCATGGGCTCTCTTATATAGGAGAGTAGCCTATGGGTAAATTACATAAAGCATACTAAGAAGAAAATAAAATAAAGAAAAGTACAGATACTACTATTATTGTATACGTTAACACTCCCCCTCAAGATGGAGCATAGATATCAATCATGCTCAGCTTGGAAGCACACTTCTGAAATGGACCTCGTAGCAATGCCTTGGTGAATATGTCTGCAGTCTGATTTTCTGAAGTAACATGAGATGTAGCAATTAATCCTTTCTGAATCATATCACGTATGAAGTGACAATCCACCTCAATATGCTTGGTCCGCTCATGGAATGTAGGATTGTTTGCAATAAACAATGCAGCCTGATTATCACATTCCAAGTTCATAGGAAGTGGTACATCTAAACATAGATCTGTCAGCACAGCTTTCACCCACATCATCTCTGTAGTAGCCTGGGCCATAGCCCTATATTCGGATTCAGCACTAGATCTAGCTACCACAGTTTGTTTCTTGCTCCTCCATGAGACTAGGGCATCTCCAACATAGACAGCATACCCTGAGGTGGACTTCCTATCCTTGGGACATCCTGCATAATCTGCATCTGCGCATGCTGTGATAGAAATCCCCTTTCCTTTCTTGAATAGCAGACCTGCACCTGGAGAAGATTTGAGATATCTAAGTATCATATGTATTGCATCCATATGCACCTGGCGTGGTTGCTCCATGAACTGGCTCACACGGCTCACTGCAAATAATATATCTGGCCTAGTGATCGTGACATATAACAGTTTGCCTATTAGTTCTCTATATCTTCTCCTGTCCACCTCCTCTGTGTTATCTTCATAAAGCTTCATGCTGGGGTCCATTGGTGTCGTAGCAGGTCGACACTCGAGCATACCTGTTTCACTCAACAGATCAGTAACATATTTCCTTTGTGACATGACTAGCCCATAGGAATTTCTGGCAAATTCAAGCCCCAGAAACTATCTAAGGACCCCAAGATCCTTAGTGACAAACTCACTACCCATCATTTCTTTCGCCTGCCTTATGCCCTGCTCATCATCTCCTGTAATCAAGATGTCATCAACATAAACCATAATGACAATGATACCTCTCACTGTTTTCTGTACAAACAAGGAATGATCAGCATTGGAGCGTTTGTATCCTTGTTTCTCGAAGAGATCCGAGAGCTTCTGGAACCATGCTCTTGGACTCTGCTTAAGGCCATATATAGCCTTATGGAACCTGCATACCTTGGAGCACTCCCCCTCAACAGCAAAACCAGGTGGTTGTTTGCATATATACTTCCTCCTGCAAATCTCCATATAGAAATGCATTCTTCACGTCCAACTGATGGAGCGGCCAGTCCCGAGCAACTGTAACTGACAACAAGATCCTTAGGGTGGAATGACGTGCCACTGGCGAGAAGGTGTCAAGATAATCCACCCCATATGTTTGTGTGAAGCCACGTGCCACCAGACGTGCCTTGTACCTGTCAATGGATCCATCTGCATTTTGCTTCACTGTGAACACCCATTTGCAGCTCACTGGATTCACATCTGGAGGTATAGAAACCAAAGTCCAAGTTCCTCTGGACTGAAGTGCGGCCATTTCTTCTTCCATTGCAAGCCGCCATCTACTATCCTGCAGAGCTTCATGATGATTCCGTGGAATATCTATGGCTGAAAGTGCCATAGCAAACGACCTGAAATCTCCAGATAGTCGCTCAAAAGACACAGAGGCTGATAATCGATATTTGGCACAACTCCTCGTCGACTTCCGTAAAGCAATGGGAACATCCAAATCAGTTGTAGGCTCATCTGGCTCCTGCAACACATCCTGCTCAGAAATGTTGTCAGATCCATCAACATTAATATTCTCATTACATACCATAGGCGAGCTAGTGGACGAGTCATGACCATGAGCTGGTTGAGGAGGCCTGCGGGTATAATGGAACGGGAATGGTGAGATGGGCTGTTGTGGTAGTGGTGGTGGTGGTGGAGGTATTGATGATGGCATCTGAGGTGGTAGTGGTGTCATGTATATGGCATCAGGTGGTGTAGGTGGAAGCTGATTGTCTCCAGATGCTGAAAAATACATACTAGATTCAAAAAATGTAACATCTGCACTAATCATATACCGCCGACGCAAAGGATCAAAGCACTTATACCCCTTTTGAGTTCTGGAGTACCCGACAAAGACACACTTGACAGCCCTAGGAGAGAGCTTGTCAGTACCTGGTGACAACTGATGGACAAACGCAACCGACCCAAACACACGAGGAGTGAGAGTAAACAGATCCTTGTCAGGATAAATGAGTGAGAACGGAATCTGTTCATTCAAGACTGATGAAGGCATCCGATTGATTAGGTAACATGCAGTAAGAAATGCATCACCCCAGTAGGAATATGGAACATGACTCTGTATAAGTAGAGATCTAGTGACATCAAGGAGGAGGTGACGGTGTTTTCTTTCAGCAATCCCATTCTGTTGAGATGTATGGGCACAAGATGTTTGGTGAACAATTCCTTTTGATGAGTAGTAATTAGCAAGAAAATTAGTGCACAACTCTAAAGCATTGTCACTTCTTACACTTTTCACAGACGTAGAAAAGACATTTTGGATTTCATTCAGAAAGTGAATAATTATATTTCCGGCTTCAGATTTATTTTTCATCAGAAACACCCACGACACTCTAGAAAAATCATCCACAAATACAATATAATATCTGTGTCCCTGATGATCAGGTATACGACTCGGACCCCAGACATCAACATGAAATAACTCAAACTTGGAGGTACTACTCCGACCAGGACGACTGGGAAAGGACGACCTGTGATGCTTTCCCAACTGACATGCCTCACACTGAACAGATGTGTGAGGAAGACTATACGGTACTACTCGACGCAACTTCTGAAGCGGTAAATGACCTAAACGCAGATGCCACAGTAAAGGAGATACTTGGCCAGAAGAAGAGGATGTGGTTCCAGCAAATGGGGTCTGATTCAGGCGGTAAAGGCCTCCTTGCTCATAGCCACGACCAATCACGTTGCCCGTATGGATGTCCTGAAAAATCAAAGAAGATGAATCAAAAATTGCCCGACAATGAAGATCCTTCGTAATCTGACTAATTAACAATAGATTCATAGAAAAATCAGGTGCATGTAGCACATTCTTGAGCTGCATAGACGGTGTCAATCTAATCTCCCCCTGACCAGTGATGGGGGAATGTGTGCCATTTGCAATGACAACTGTCCGTCCCGGAGGGATCTGAGTGTAGCAAGTAAGTAGACTCTGGTCGCCACATAGGTGATGTGTAGCGCCTGAGTCCATAATCCATGGCAATGTATCAGGACTACTACTGTGAAGTGCAAGTATACTACCTGAGGCACTAGTAGAAGTGGAGGCAGAAGCAACCGCATCAGAATGACTCTCTGTAGTCAGTGCTGGACCCGATGGTGGGATAATGCCCCTCAGACGGGCAACTAGATCGTCAAATCGCTGATCTAAGGTAGCAGCAGATGGGGGCTCTATCTGCTCAGCAGCTCGTGCAGATGCAGGAAATCCATGCTTTGAATAGCATGTATCTTCATTATGTCCAATTCGGTGGCAATAGGTGCATGTTGGCCTAGTGCGGCCACTCCTCCCACGGGGTCCACGTCCACGGCCCTGGTAATGAGAGCCACGACCTCTGGTTGCTGCCATGGCTGAAGAATTCTGACTTGCGGCAGTTGAGGGAACTGTAATCCGACTCAGTCTATGGAAGGCTTCCTCCATTGGAGGAATTGTAGAGTCGGCCAAAATCTGTGATCGTGCTGCCTCGTACTCAGGATCAAGTGCAGCTAGGAACACTCCCACCATAGTGGCGTTCCTATATGTCTTCTGCTGCTCTGGCGTGGCTGTCAAGGGCATGAAGCTATATAGCTTCTCAAACATCCCTCTCAGTGATGTATAGAGAGAATGTAGGGGGAGACCATTCTGCTTGATGGTGAAGATATCATGCTGGAGTTGCAGAATCTTTGTTTCGTTCTTCGCCTGGGAATATGTGGCCGCCAGAATGTCCCACATATCCTTCGTTGTGGGTTGATGGAGGATATCATTGGCAATCTCAATTGCCAACGTGCCAGATAGCCAGACTTTGGCGTATGCGTCATCAGCCTCCCAGGAGGCATAGGTTCCAGTCTTCTCAGCAGGCTCTGGTTCTGTAAGAATGTGCTTCTTACCCGTAGACTTCATCATGCTCATGAACTGCATTGCCCACAGTTCGTAGTTGGTACCGTCCATCTTGACAATAGGCGCTGGACCACGGAATGCGCCAATAGATGGGATCTCTGCCTTGCTCTCCGACATATTGAAAATTGAAGACTGGAACGATTGACAAACAATGTTTCTTGTCTACAATACCATAGATGGGGGTAGTTGCATGTGTAGACTTCAAGCAACTATCCCCATGAAGACCTTCGTATTAAGCCCTACACGCACGCAAGTTGCACAGGTGATGCGTGCACGCACGATGCACAGGTGCACTGGATGCACGCCGCAACGCGTACGCGCGCAGGGGATGCGCAGGCGGCGCACCAGCGATGTACAGGCGACGCACTGATGGTGCGTTAGAATGCGCAGGAGGCACACAGGAGATGCGCAAGGATGCGCAGATCACAGGGGGTGCGCAAGGATGCGCACATGCGAGCAAAGCGCACAGCCTGCGTGTGCATGGTGCGCACGGTGGAAGCGCACAACACAGGTGCGCACGGTGGAGGCGCACAACACGCGTGTGCGCAGGTGCGCACAGAGAGGGCGGCGCTGATGGATCAACCAACTGGAGGTCGGGCGGCGCCGATGAGGCGAGAAAGAGGAGGGGCGGCGGGTGTGGTGGGGTTAGGGTTAGGGTTTTGAGAACTCCGGTCTAGGACCGTCGCTGTGATACCATGTTGGGAAAAATGAATGGCTTGTTTATTCCATGAACCCTAGGCTCTCTTATATAGGAGAGTAGCCTATGGGTAAATTACATAAAGCATACTAAGAAGAAAACAAAATAAAGAAAAGTACAGATACTACTATTATTGTATACGTTAACATAGATGAAACTAATTATGAACTGTGGGCCATGCAGTTTATGAGTCTAATGCAATGCAATGGCAAGAAGCTCATCCTCACACAGGAGGAGCCGGTCGACAAAACTGGGGTTAACACCTCATGGGAGGCAAATGACGCGTATGTACGAGTATGTCTTTCTGGAACTTTGTCCATGGAGATAGCTAATGACATTTTGAGCTAGCCCACGACAAAGCATATGTGGGACATCCTCGCCGCTACATATTCTCCAGCTAAGTATGAGTCCAAGATCCTGCAACTTCAGCACGATATCTTCACTTCGAAGCAGAATGGTCGTCCTCTCCATACCCTTTACATTTCGTTAAGTGGCATGTTTGAGAAATTATACAGTTACATTCCCTTGACTGCTACACCAGAGCAACTCAAGGCATACTGGGATTCCGTGATGACAGGAGTCTTTCTAGCGGCACTAGATCCTTAGTATGATGCTGCTAGAGCTCAGATTCTTACCGATGCTACTATACCTCCGATGGAGGAAGCATATCGCTGGATGAGCAGGCTCTCCATATCCTTTGGCTGTTCTACCGCATCTCAAACTTCTTCAGCCTTGGAAGCATCTCGTGGCAGGGGAAGCCCTACGCAGTTCCGTGGTCGTGGTAGCCGTGGAAGAGGGGGAGGCAGTAGACCTCCTCGTCAACTTTGCACTTATTGTCATATATCAGGTCATTCCGAGGACACATGCTATTCTAAGCATGGTTTTCTCGCATTAGCACGGGTGGCAGAACAAATCTTGCAGGGCAACAGTTTGTCTGGTACATTTGACCAGCAATTTGGTGAGTTAGTTGCACGACTTAGGGAGATTATGCCGTCTCCCTGGTTAACCAACACACCGTCAGGATCTTCGGAGGTAACAACCTCGACCACCGCATCTACATCAGGTACTACATATGCTTTTACTAGCTGTTACAGGGCAGACTAGTAAGAATAGATCATGGATTAAGGAGTATCACATCACCTTTGTGGTAACACAGGGAAATTCAGTATCTATAGCTCGACTCATTCTCTTAGATCTGTGGTGATAGCTGATGGGACACATTCCCCCATTACTGGTCAGGGGGAGGTACAATTAACCCCTGAATTGCGGCTTCAGAATGTTCTTTACGCTCCTGAATTCTTTATGAACTTATTATCTATTAGTCAAATCACCAAGGATTTGCGTTGTCGCGCCATATTTGACCCCTCTGCTCTTGTATTTTAGGACATCCTAACGGGCATGGTGATTGGTACTGACCGTGAGCAAGGATGCCTATACAGACTGGTGCAATCTCTATATGCTGCTGTCTCCTCTCTTCGCACTGGATCTGTCTCTCCATATATGTGGCACCTTCGCTTTGGTCATCTTCCTCTACAAAAGTTGCGTCATGTTCTTCCTCAGATTTCTCCTCGCTCTACTGTCATGTTCTCCTATCTCTCTTACTCCACCACCACCACCGCCACCACCATTACCTCCTCCTCCACCACCACCTCCTCCACCTCCACCACCACCTCTTCCACCATCACCATCCCTATCTCCTGCCACACCTAATTCCTTCCACAGGTTTACCAACGCCGGCCTCGTGCTCATGTGCTTCCACCATCGTCCAGCACGCCTAAGGTATGTCCTGAGTATTTGAGTTCCTCTGATGGCACTGGTGATTTGAGTGTGCATGATGTTGTTGTTGATGCTCCTTCTGAGGATACTGAGGATCTGGATGTCCATATTGCTTTACGACGAAAGAGGCGTGCATGTACAATGCATCCTATTTCTTCTCATGTCTCTTTGGCATGGCTATCTGGCGACTTTCTGATATTTGTGACTGCCTTTCTGCAGTTCAGATACCGAGATCCTATCAGGAGGCATTACAGAGTAGTCCTTGGTGTCTTGCTATGGAAGAAGAGATGGCCGCCTTACAGTCCCGAGGCACATTGAGTGTCGTCTCCGCTCCCCCAGGTGCTTCTGTTGTTGACAGTAAATGGGTGTTTACTATTAAACACCATGCAAACGGTACAATGGACAGATACAAGGCTCGGTTTGTTGCGCGTGGATTTACACAAACTTGTGGGTTGGATTATCAAGACACTTTTTCTCCTGTTTCCCGTCACTATACACTCCGTTTCCTTATTGCTGTTGCTGTGGTGAAGGATTGACCTCTTTTCCAATTTGATGTCAAGAATGCCTTCTTGTGTGACGATCTGCAAGAAGAAGTTTATGTGCAGCAACCATCATGGTTTACTGCTGAGGGGGAGTCTAGTATGGTGTGTAAATTTCATAAGGCTATATATGGCCTTAATCAGAGTTCGAGGGTGTGGTTTCAGAAGCTCTCAGAGTTGATTGAACTACATGGATTCGCCAGATCTACTGCCGACCATTCTTTTTTTGTTAAGACAACTCAGAGAGGTACTCTTGCTATTTTGTTGTATGTTGATGATATTGTTGTCACAAGTAGTGATAAGGACAACACTTCGTGACCAAGGATCTTGGTAAGCTGAGGTATTTTCTTGGACTAGAATTTGCAAGAAATCAACAGGGAATGATAATGACACAAAGGAAGTACGTCATTGACCTCCTATCTGAGACGAGTATGACAGGTTGTAGACCAGCCACTACTCCATGGATCCCAATGCCCGGCTATAAGATGATGACTCTATGGAGGTAGATAAGAGACAATACAAAGAGCTGGTAGGGAAGCTATTGTATGCCACCATTACCAGGCCTAATATATCGTTTGCAGTTAGCAGAGTTAGCTAATTTATAGAGCAACCAAGGCAATCTCATATGGATGCAGTTAACATGATCTTGAGGTATCTCAAGTCTTCACCAGGTGCAGGACTTCTATTCAAGAGAAACACGACCCTGACAGTATCAGGTTGTGCGGATGCGGACTATGCTGGGTGTCCCAAGGACAGGAAGTCAACTGCAGGCTTCACTGTGTTTGTGGGTAACTCCTTAGCTTCATGGAAGAGCAAGAAGCTGACAGTTGTGGCCAGATCCAACGTAGAATCAAAATATAGGGCAATGGTCCAAGGGAGCACAGAAATGATGTGGGTCAAGTCTGTCATGACTGACCTAACTATTTTTCTGATGAAAAAAAGAAACGATATGGAGGTGCCTCTTCCTATGCAGTTAAAGTGTGATATCCAAGCTGCCCTATTTATAGCTAACAATCCAACCTTCCACGAAAGGACAAAGCACATTGAGGTTGACTGCCACTACACCCATGATTTGATTCAAAAAGGGTTTATATTCACTTCTCATGTTGCTTCGGGCGATCAGGTTGCTGACATATTCATCAAAGCCCTAGCAAAGGGACCATTTCACCGTTGATGTTCCAAGTTGAGCATGATAGATATTTATGCTCCAGCATGAGGGGGAGTGTTGAGATATTTCCTATCTCTTTATATGTTATCGTGTAATTTCCTATTTCCTTTGGATATCTATGTAATTTTCTCTAGAGCTTTTCTCCTATATAAGAGAGCTCTAGGGTTACGGGTAATATAACTTTTCTTTCTCCCTTTCCACACTTCTTATAACATGTGTCCTCTGAGTGGCCTGGTCTCTGGCAATATGTGCATGGATCTCGCTGGCCTCCTCCTCCTCCTCAACTTCGTGGTCCATGACCACGAGTCTGTAAGGGACCCCATCTACCACGAGAAACCCCCATTGCAGAGGGGGGTCTGAGGCATAGTAGAGGAAGAGCTAATAATCTAGCTTAGCCTTTTGTAGGCTTCCTCCGTCAGTGAGATAGTCTCTCTTGTGAGAAGTTGAGTATGTGCTACATCATACACAGAGTTAAGAGAGGATAAAAACACTCCTGTCATAGTGGCATCTCTGTAAGCATGTTGCTGCTCTATACTAGCAGTAATTGGCATAAAGCTATGAAGTCTCTCAAACACGCCTCTAAGATTCGAAAAGTGCGCATGGAGTGGTTGGTCATTTTGCTTGGTAGAAAAGATTAGCAGTGGGTTGATTAATAATAGGGATTTTTACCCGGCAGACCCTATAATCTGTCAATTACCTCTACGACCTTTGAAACATCGATATTCCTCCATCGACCCCGTAAACTTGCTATCCCTTATCCTACAGACCTTGCGGTTAACCTCCATCTGTTTATCCGTAAAACTAACCGAATTCCGTTATATTCTTTTACATTATGCCCATTTTATTTATAGAATTTTCATTCAATGCCATTCCCCTCCCTCCTCTTTCCCACCCCTCGCCCACGACCGTCACCCTCCCCGTCGTCCGCTTCTCGCCCCCCGCCACCCTGCCCTCCGCCCCTCGCCCTCCCACCCTCCGTCCCTTGCCCTAGCCCCCTCCCTTGTGCCCTCCCGCCCTCCGCCGTTGTGCATGGGTTGCTCCACCTCCACGGCCATCATCTCCCCCCCTACTGCCAAAGTCGTGTCCCCGTCTGGCCTCCTCAAGGAGTTCTCCTCCCCCATCGCCGCCTCCCTCGTCCTCGGCGACGACCAGCGTGCCTTCTTCCTCTGCAACTCTGACACCCTCTTCCCCGATGAGTTCATCGCCTCTCTACAACCTAATGATTGCATCATCCCCGGTGGTCTCTACTTCATTCTTACAGCTAAATTTCTCAACTCCCCACTCACCGTGGCCGACATGGGGGCACTTGCACTCACTGCGAATGCTGCGCTCTCGACGGTAACGAGAGAGAGAGAGAGGAGAAAAGAGGTCAAGATCATCCCGGTCGAGACGTTTTGTGAGAAGATGGAGAATGAAGGGGGTTCATCGCAGCCGAGGAAGGAGGTGGTCAAGAGGCCATCGGCGTAGTCGGGGCTCGTGCGGAAGTTATCGTATAAGTTAAGGCTGTGTACCATCGAGGAAGCTGAGGAGCAGCAGCAGCTGTAATAGTAGTGGCCACGAGATTTTTCCGTGTACTGACTTATGTGTTTTCTTCATTCATGTTGGTTCTTTAGTTTTAACTCCTCTTTCGAGAAAATGTTTGTATCGTTGAAATTGTCTTGTAAATGGAGTATACTGGACGTTACAGTTTTGCTGATGATCTTGTGTTTGTGGCGTTGGCTGCGAAGGCCCTGTGGAAGCTTGCACGAGGCAATTCCTCGATCTGCAAGACAATTGCAGAGTCGCGAGCGCTCCTCTGCTTTGCGGTGTTCCTCAAGAAGGGCCCTGGTGAGGTCCGGTACTACTCTGGAATGGGCATCCACGAGATCGCGAAGGCGGCAGAACGGGAACCCGAATTGAGACATAGTGTATTCAAGCTGATTGCACCTGTGGCGAAGGCCATCGTGGACCAGCTGATACGGATCGTGGAGGAGGAGAGGGACATGAAGCTCCTCGTCCCCATCATCCTCATGAAGGAGAGAGTGGAAGAGGAAGGGGGAAGGGGGGGGGGGCGAAGAAGAAGAGAGGGAGAGTGGAAGAAAACCTACCATTGGATTTGCTAGAGTAGGATTAACTCAACTTAAACACAAGCTAGTTAACTCAAAAAGTGTCAAATTAACGGCAAGGTCTATAGGGTAAGACGGAGCAAGTTTACGGGGTTGAGGAAGGAATATCGATGTTTCAAAGGTCGTAGAGGTAATTGACAAAGATTATAGGGTCTGCCGGGTAAACATCCCTTAATAATATTGTTGGCAATCGATGTTTTGAGTGTCCCGGAGAGCCATACTCATGTATATGCATCATCCTGCTTCCAAGATGCATTCACCCCAGTCTTGTCCTTCGGTTTTGGATCAGTTAGAATATACTCCTTATTAATACTTTGCATTAGGATGAGAAATTGCATAGACCACAATTCATAGTTGGTCCCATCCATCTTGACAACAGAAGCCGGACCCTTGAAAGGACCGAATGAAGAAAATTCATCACTCTTGTTTTCGGCAATGAAGCGAAATACCGCACAGAGCTGGACAGGAGATTGGGGAATATACCAATCTAGATGAGTCTACACAAGCATATAGAGGATTGGTTGTATGTATAGACTCATACAACCTTCCTCATCAACTTCGGATGTGTGCTAGGATCTGAAAATACGAAGCAATCAGACCTATTTCAGTTCAGATCAGAAGTATTGCATGACAGAAGGAGACGGAGTCACATGCCTCCTTATGAATCCCTCTTGGCAGTGTTGGGAATCGTAACAGGTCCTCGTGGAGGCGCTGACCCCCTTGCAGGACTCCTGGCGGCAAAGGGAACCCCTTGCGGGATCACTTGGTAACACAGGACCCCCTTACGGGACTCCTAATGGCTAAGGGTCCCCTTGCGGGATCAACTGGCGGTACAGGCCCCCCTAGCAGGGCCTCCTGCTGACGTTGGGATCCCTTGCGGTAAATCCTCCTGCTGGTGCTGAGGATTCAGAGGAAGAGGAGGGATACACATGACCCGAGAGAGGTTGGTAGGGCACGCACTTGCTAGGGCTGGAGGGCTGGGAAAAGGATTAGGTTAGGCTTCAGTCCAGGACCGTCGCTCTAATACCCATGTGGAGAAAATGCAATATGATTCATTCGTTGAGACCCTAGGGCTCTCTTATATAGGAGAAAAGCCGTGGGTGAATTACAGAGGAGATACATAGAAAAATAAATAATATGAAAAGAATACCGAGAGATACAAATATCTCAACAAACTTAAATGCTCAAAACATACCTAGGTCATGCTGGATGATGGAGGTGGCAGATGAGCACGAGGTCTGTGCTAGTATACCTATGGAAAGAAGGTAGGCGTGGCAGGTGATCGAGGAGGAGGTGGTAGTGGTGGAGTGGAGCCTGGAGTAGATGACATCGGAGATAGAGGCTTATATACCTCTTCTCCATTCTCCGAAGGAATGAGCTTATCACCTGTAGGAAAGAATTGCATAATATACTCAAAGAAGACGACATCTGCACTAGTATAATGCCTTCGTTGAACAGGATCAAAGCAACGATATCCCTTTTGGGTCTTGGAATACCCAACAAACATACACTTGATAGCTCTAGGAGAGAGCTTGTCAAGATGTAGACACATCTGATAAACAAAAGCAATAAACCCAAAAACACGAGACATAAGAGAGAATCGCTAAGGGCATGCGGTTCATCAGGTAGCAAACAGTTAGAACCGCATCCCCCCAGTATGAATGAGCAGCACAACTCTGGACCAAGGGAATCCTAGTAACATCCAAAAGGTGGCGATGCTTTCATTCAACCACCCCATTTTATTAAGACGTATAAGCATTAGATGTCTGATGCACAATACCATAGGTTCTAAGGAATTGAGAGAATTGAGTACTTCAAAATTCCAGTGCATTATCTGAACGAATATACTTGACATTTGCAGAGAAAACATTCGTTATTTCGTTAATAAAAGACTAAATAACAGGACCATCATCAGACTTGTTCTTAAGAAGAAAGGCCCAAGAGAACCTTGAAAACTCATCGACAACAAGATAAAACCTATGCCCCTTATGGCATGAGACACAACTTGGACCCCGGATATCAAAATTAATTAACTCAAAAAGACTGACTACTTTGATCCTGACGACTCTGGAATGTAGACTAATAATGCTTCCCAAGCTGGCAGGCCTCACACTGAAAAGTAGAGCGAGGAGAAATCTGTGGAAGAATGTGATGCAACTTTTGTGGAGGAAGATGCCCAAATCGAAGATGCCACCATTAGGGAGAAACATATCCAGTGCGAATTGAAGAAGCACCAGCATATAGAGATTGCAACTGCCTGTAGAGACCTCCTTGCTTACGGCCAGATGCAATCAGTAATGAACAGTAAATTCATAGAAAATTCTGGAGCATAAAGAATATTTTGAAGTCGCATTACAGGAGTTAACTGTACCTCCCCCCTGACCAGTGATAGGAGAGTGTGTCGCATCAACTATCACTACCGATCTTCCTGATTGAGACGGTCTGTAGGTACTAAACTATCCCGTGTCACCACAAAGATGATGGGATGCTGATGAGGTCAAAAAGAATCAAGTTTCGCGGCTTTCTTTTGATTTGATGAAGAAAGTGGTCGATGTAGCAAAAGCCGCGAAACAAGTTTTGATTCTTAAAAACCTATCAAACAAATTACGGTTCTCTGTCGAAAAAAAAAACCGTTCACTAATATTTAACCAGGCAAGTGTTCCTGGGTCGAACTCAAGGAGGCAGAATATATTCCCTAGATTTCTCTTCTCGTAATTTTATTTTAATTCTTCTCTAAGTTAAAGCGCTTCTTTTTCTGGTGATTTTTAATTTTATTATTTTTATTTGATTTTATTCTTTTCAAATTTTTATTTAATTTTCAAAAAGGGATATTTTTCAAAAGATTTATTTATTATATAATAGGCGGATAATATCTAGGTGATACTATATAGTAAGGGTGAACGAGGTTCGAGCCACGTACTCGAACTACACAAGAAAACAAAACAAAACGAAGCGGTTTTCGAGAAAATCAAAACACGTCAAAAACTCGTCAAAAAGCCGCGAAAATTTTATACTAAGTAGCGGGGGTAGTTGTGTAACTACCCTCAAAGAATCGTCGAAATCCGCGGTCACAAGAACAAGAAACAACCCCTACAGCCCAGGGGCATAAGCGTAAGAAAACTAATTAAAAATTGTTTGCAAATCGGTCCTTGAGGATTGTTCTGAACTAAAAGTACAAGAAACGTTACATTTAGGTCCCTGCGAAGGGACCTAAATGCAATTAAAGAAAACTCTGGAGGCGGGAATGAAGAACTGGAAGTTGGCTGGACTTATGATGAAATTTCTCCACCGGTTCGCTATCGACGGCCAAGATTAGATCTCCTGCGCGCGATCGGATGGTGCTGGCTCTGACACGTGGCGCAAATCTGTACACTGGGCGTTCTTGAGCAGTTGGAGCGGATGGCGACGAGCTCTTCTCCAATTTATTCCGGTCGGCCGGTGATGGATCTGACGCTCCGGCGGGGCCAGAGGGGTGGCTCCTCCACCCCTCGAGCTCGCCCGCGGTAGGGTTGGTGGTGGCGACGCTCCGAGCGGTGGTTACAGGTCGACGAAGATGGTGGTTTCGATCACCTGGAACTGATGCAGCTCTGATAGTCCAACTTTGGAGATGGATTTCATTGATGCTCGAAGGTTCATAATGGTGAAGAACAACCTCGCGAGCTACCTGGATCTGCAAATAACACCATAATCTGCTCGATTCGTGTGAAATCGGCCGAGGGATTAAGATATCGAATTCCAAAGATGGTAAAAAATACAACTTAAGCTCCAGCAACAACCAGAATGCGTGAAGAGGGTGATGGTTTGAAATCGATTTGAAACGAGTTTAAACATAAATCGAGAAGGATTTTGAGCTGACGTCTTAGCTGAATGATTAGTCTATCTAAAGAGGCGATTAGCCACGCTAATCGTGGCTCGAGAATCGAGAGAAATTGAAACGAACATGGAGGAAAAAGCCTGGGAAAAGTCGAGGTGTATGACCTGGACGAGCTGCTCGACGGCGGCTTTTGACCGGAGCGAAACGCGGCGATGGCGGCGCTACAAGGCGGCGTGGCTGCCTTGGAACCTTCTCCGACGTGCCTTCTTCCTCGCAAGCTCCTCCTTGGCGCTGTCACCGCCTCTAGTTGGTTGGAACAAGGCTGGGAAGGTAGGGTGGTCGAACAACCTGGAGCTGGGCTCTGGGTGGTTGGAAAGTTGGTTGGCTATGGCGTCTTGGAGCCTTTATATAGAAGAATTGGCGTGGTCTCCAAGTTTGATCCAAGGGTGGCGAGATAGAGGGTAGTTAGGAGAAGAAGTTGGACGGATTAGATCGGGTGGAAGCTTCTGGAATGGCGCGGAAAAAATAGGGAAAGGTGGCTAGTTGGAACAGATTCTGTTCAACCTGCTTCTTGAGGAAGATGATCCAGGTGCTGACAAGTGTCAGCACCTGGTTGGCCAGACAAGTAATAATTATTGTAAATTCAATATTAAATAGCAAATAAATTTATTTTAATTAGGTGTAAATACAAGAAATGTAAATACATTAATACTCTAGTTTATGGAATAATTACTTTTTATAAATAATAATTATTATTTAAAATATAAATATTATATTAATAAATATGTATTTATAAATAGGTTTTGAATTTTTAATTTAATAAATAATTAAGTAAAAATTAATTTTATATTGTCTTAATTATTAGGGTATTAAATAAAGCTTGTACGAATTTTTATGGATTTTTATGAATTAATTTACATATTTTAATAAATAGAGTAAGTATTTATATAGGTCAATTATACATATATTTTGAAGTGTTTGATTTTATAAAAATAATAAATAGTCTCCAAAAATTATGAAATAATTTATGGTGAAAGTACAAGATCATGAAATAATTTAAAAATTATAAAATTAAGAAAATAATAAATAGTGTGTGTTACATAAAATAAATAACCCAGAAACCCCTTTGTCTTTTGGTCCCAAAACCGACTTTTTGCAAACGGACTCCGAATTCAATGAAACCACCTTTATTAATTAGAGAATATTATTTTAATGAACTTTAAAGGTGAGTAGAGTGAAATTGGAGTTCGTATGAAGAAGTTATGATGTTCGGAAGTTGAGATTTTGACAATTTGCAGGCTGGGTTTCTTGGCATATATACATGGTAATGTTTTTAACTTATTTTTATATTTATATATACATTTTTAAGAATAATTAGGATAAGAGTTTGGTGAAAATTATGTTAATCTGAAATAATTAAAATTCTTTGAAGTTCTGTATTTATTTTATAAATAATAAAGGGTGTATTTGTGTGTGTGAAATTATTTTTCTTTGGTTTTCTTTCCTTATCTCCCCCTACTTATTGGTTTGTCGAACAATCCATGCTGACTTGGTCTCGGGGGTTAGGCTATAAATATATCTTTCAGCTATATTTATATTTTAGGTCATATTGCATATATATACATATATTCAATCTGTCTTCTCTTTATTTTTCTGGTTCTTTATTTATTTACATGATTTTAGTGGTTAAAAGTGAATATTTACACATGAATATTGTTTTGTTAAAATATGAGAATTAATGAATATTTACATGTATTTGTTAAGGGTTTTAAGACAAAATGCGACAGAAAAGTTAATGAATCATGGATTCATCAACCCCCTATACTTAAACTTTGCTAGTCCCTTAGCAAACACTTATTTTGAAAAAGTAAGTGAAAAAGAAAGAAAGTTAGAATGAATTTGTTTTCCTAAACCAATTCATGAGAACAGACAAAGGACAGAGCTCGATCGGGCCTGAAACAAGCATTTTGTCGAAACCTTAACTAGGATTAGGATTTTATCCTCAACAGTCTTCAAGTTCCATAATCCTTACTCAAGATCACTTCATTGGCTAGTTCAGACTCACTTATTCATATCGTAAACTCTATCATCCTTGAAGTCAACTTGTACAGTGTGTGAATTGATTTAGCTCTTCCTGCTTAGAGAACCGCAGAAACCGTCCATCCCGGCTATACACTCCTATGGCTTCCTCATCTCGCTACTCTTTCCTCGGGGAGGGAGGTATTCCCTTCTGAGTTCAGTTCTGCTATGTCCACAATCGAATATAGGGAGAAGTTAGAAGAATGAGAAAAGAAGTGGAGTGCGACCAGTGGATACGCATCTCCTTGTGAAGCCCAACCGGTGTAGCTGAGTCTCCACTAAGATGTGCATGCATTTTTGGTGGAAGCTTGGACCATTGTGATCATTTTTGGTGGAAGCTTGGACCATTGTGGTCTTATTTGGTGGCTTCTGCTTTGCTTTGACTTTGTAATTTGCTTGCACTGCATTCATCTTTTTGTGCCTCGACGGATATAGCATCTTTTTAGTCCGTCCCTTTTTTGAGGTCTTAGAAAAATTGTGTCAGCAGATCCTTCCCTCATCCGAAGCAACTATCGCAACCCCAATCTCTCCCGTCTTTAGACGTCAATGCCGCAAAGATAAGGATAGAAACGCACTACCAAGGTGTACTGCCCTTCGGAACTCCATGCAAGTCGAGCTAAGTGCAGAGTGCATGTGTTCAAGATTGGTTCACTGGTGTAGAGTTATACGGATGACTCCAAATGGTCTACTTAAGCTCAGATGACTTGATTTCCCGAATATGGTCTTAGGGAACCCAAAGATTTAAGTCAAAGACCTGAAGAGTCTAAATTCCAGTTCCTAATCAGGCTCCTTACAATGAACGTTAAAAGCCGTAATCAAGCTCCATCCTTTAGACTAGACTCAGTCCTTAGTTCCAGAAATCAAACTTATTCTGAAAAATGCGAATGCAAATGCAACCATGTTTTTGTGAAGTGTATTTTCTGAATTTTACTCAATTTATGGATTTTTAGAATTTTGCAATTTTTCTGAATTTTAGGACTTTGTATTTTTTTATGGATTTTATGATTTTTATAAACAAAATTTTATTCATAAATTTTACAAGATATATTTTATTTGAGTTAAATATCTAATGTATTTTACAAATTTTATCTACAAAGTATTTTACAAGGATTGAATGGTTTTTACACATGTTTTAATAAATAGGGTTTTAAATAAGTATTATACAAATTTTAAGTACAAATTTTAAATACATATTTTAATTACAAGTTTTAAATACAAGTTTTAATCATATTTTACTTATTTACAAGGATTTTATAAATAAAAGAGTGGATTTTAATTTAACCCGTACCCACTTTTTATGGATTTTATAGATATAGAAAATACATAAAAGTACGAGTTATGGCCGAAAGTATATATACAATATATACGCACCCACCTATACTTAGCTTGAGCTATGTCCCCATAGCGTCAAAAGAGAAAAAGGAGGACATAACTCGTGCTAAGTAAAAGTGGGTGAAAAAGGATATCGAGTACAAGTCAGTCAACCCCCCCTATATTTACGATCAGGTCATCGTAAGTATCATGGGAGAGCAAAAACGGGATGACTGAATAAAAAGGATACATAACGAAAGTTCAAAAGGAAAAGAATACGAAATCATTGAAATCACTCGGTCCCCCCTATACTTAGGATAAGACATCCTAAGTATAGAAAAGAATGTAGCCAAAAATTGGGAACCAGTGATTCGTGAGAAAGAATGGCTATACAAAAGAATCAGTACAAAAAATAAAACGTAAATCAGTGGGCAATCGGTCCCCCCTATACTTAGGATCTGGTATCCTAAGTATAGAAGACGAGCAAAAACAGGGACGATTGTGGTCTACGAAGAATGTACAAGAGTTGTGAATCTCCAGAATGGCTCAAAAGAATTTGTACAGGAAGAAGTGAAGGAATGATCATGATTCCTGTACAAAGTAGATCACTTCAGTACGGGCCAGATGATCAGTAGTTTCTACGAAGTGCTTCAGCATCTGCCCGTTAACCACGAACGGTTATCTGATTACTCAACCAGGATCATACTGAATTTTCTGCTTCTTGTGTGTATACTGATCGCTAGCTGTAACAGTAGAGCCTCTTCTGTAAGTGAACTCTGTACATGGCATAGCTCTCTTTTCTGAAATATGCGTCTCTGGAGTCGGACTACAGAAGGTGTCTATATGTGTCAGCATTACACCATCCGACTCTCTACGCTGAATGGACTGTATGATCTGTGCAATGTATTCGATGGACTCTTGTGCTGTAATATGTGTTCTTTCAATCTGCGGCACAGAGATATCTACTGCAGGTGACTGCTCATCTGAATCTGATATGAAATCTGTTTCTGTGTATGAACAATCATCTGAAGAACTAAGTACCAAGTGATCTACCCTATCCTCGTGTAGGATATCGTGGGTATGAAAATAAACACTCTCAAGATCAGGAGACTGTGTTTCATCTATGTTCTGGCAATCTTCCGCAAGACTGGTGTCCTCTGAAGTGAATGACAATACTGATCTAGGACTGCTACATTCTCTCTCCATCTCAATGTGTATCTCTCCGTTGTCTGTACGGAATGATACTCTCCCAGCATCATAATCGAAGAGTACTCTTGCTGTCTGCAAAAAGGGTCTCCCGAGAATGATTGGAGCAAGGTGTAACTGTGTAGGGCATGTCATGTCTAGGACTGTAAAGTCCACGGGAAACTGCGAGCCCTGAATAGTCACGATAATGTTCCTTAGCACACCTCTAGGTCTCTTTATAGATCGATCTGCAAACTGAAGTATCGCTCGTGATTTATAGAGAGGACCTAGATTGAGCTTATCAAGCAAAGAGGATGGAAGTAAATTGATCGAGGAACCATTATCTAAGAGAGTTCGATGGAATGTAGTGTCTTCAATCTGACAATTGACATAGTGAGCTCCCAAATCTTTCTTCTTTTTCGGTACCTTGTTCCGGATCGCACACGAAGTTGCCTTGGTCAATATATGCTTCTCAACTCGTGATCTCTTATTCCTACGCGTGGTGCATCGGTTCCTCAACTGATTCTTGAGCGTAGGAAAATGATCCAAGGCATCGTGCAGTGGAATCTTCAGAAAGATGTGATCTTTCAGAAAACATTCTGTTTCTGGATTGACAACATTATTTTTGGTCTTTTTCTTTCCTCTTCCAAACAAAGCATCGGGAAAAGGAACAATTTCAGGGTTTAGAAAATCAGAACTTTTATTTAGATTGGAATCAGCTTGTACATCGAGAGTTTCAGAATTATTTACAAAACTCTCTAAGACAGGGGAAGAAATGTTTTTGTCCGGGCTCTCTGCCTGATCTGGCGTGATATCATCGTCTGAGTCGCCAGTATCCATACTTGATGAGTTGGCATTGCTCCCATCTCTCGATTCTGCATATTGGTCCTCATCCTCTTGCGGTTTCTCCTCCTCGGCTTTTGGATCATGCTCGTGCTCCTCTGGTGCCCTCTCCTCTTCTTCAGCAGGTATTTGCGGTGATCTACCGCTCCTGAGACGAATGAAGTTAGATACAAATTCAGGAAACGAGATCTTACCTGTAGTATCTACCTGGTCTGGATGCCTCCTCTTGTTATTCGGGTTCATCTGAGGCTGGGCTGGGAGAGTGGTCTTCGGCACGGTTAACTCGTCCAGACGACGGTTAACCTGCTCCATCTCTGTCTTGTGCGCGATTTGGAGCGTACTCAGCATATCCATGATCTGGTTGAGCGCCTGGGCCTGTGAAGTCATCTCTGGCTCTGTGTGGTGGCCATGGCTTGCTCCTTTCTCCTGCCTTGGCGTGAATTGCTGCGAGGTGAAAGGCTGAGAGTAGCGCTGAGGTGTGGAGGAAGACTGCTGCGGCTGCTGAAAAGAATAATTTGGTGAAAACTGAGCAGGGTGCTGATATGAATGTTGCGGTCTCTGATGGTAGACATTTGGATGAGACTGCTGCTGCGTGAAGCTCTGGCGGTGCTGAAATTGTGGACGTCCATGCTGCGGATGACCGTACGGCTGCTGCGACTGTTGGTTCGGTATACTCGGCTGCTGCATCGGAGTATACCAAATCCCGTTGATCTCGAAAGTGGATTGCGGCTCCACCTCCATCTCTGCGGTGCTGGTGATCTGGCCAGGATTGGCATGAGACTGATCCTCATGCCAATCGAGCTGCAGAATCTCGGACTCGCTCTGGATGTAATGGATCTGACGGGTGGGTGGAGCGGGTGCAATCCTCCGTGCTGGTTGCGCATTCGAAGAAGTCTGGCTCTGCTGGTATTGGATCTGAAGTTCAGCGACCTTCTTCGATAGATCACTCAGCTGCTGAGGTAGAGATGAGAGTTTCTCCAACTCTCGCAGCGGCTGTAGGTCTTGGACCTGCTTGTGAATCACATCCACCAACGTCAATTTCTCGCTAATGAAGCCCATGTTGGTGTTGGATTCAGAGTCCGAGATGTTTGCCACCTTGTGATGTTCTCGGTGATGTGGTGGCTGTGGGGCTTTCTGAAATGCCCGAGTAGAGTCTACAACTCTTGAATTCTCGGCCATCCCTTCGAAGATGGCCCAGACTGACTCGGCATCCTTGTTCAAGTAACTACCGCCACATGCGGCACTGACTAGCCCCTGAACTTCCGGCTGGAGTCCTCCGAAGTAATTCTGTACGAGCACCTTCATCGGGATCTCATGATGCGGGCATCTCTCCGTCAGGTCCTTGAATCGATCCCATGCCTCATGGAATGATTCGTGCAGCAGTTGTGTAAAGTTAGAGATCTGGCTCCTTATCATGTTTGTCCTTCCTAGAGGAAAATATTTACGCAGGAAGGTGGACTTCAGGTTGTCCCATAAGGAGATTTCTCTCCCCAAATGACTCAGCCAATAAAGGGCCTTATCGGCTAAGGCAAAGGGGAAAGCTTTGAGGCGTACGGCTTCCTGCGTTACTCCTGGATAACAAGCCGTTCCGCAGATCATCTCAAACTGTTGTAAAAACGTGAACGGCTCCTCTGCGGCATTCCCATAGTACTTGGGAAGCAAAGATATGAAGGACGGTCGGAGTTCGTATGGCCCTTGATTCGGCGGTAGCCGAATCCAATGGTGGAGCGTTCTTGCGCCCGGGTCATACTCGTCCCGTAAAGTCGCGGGAACCGCAGGCGGTAACTGGTTCCCGGCCCCTGCTCGCAGCGCGGCTATTTGCCCTTGTAATTCCGTCTGAACTCGGAATTGTTCTCGAATTTGTATATTCATCTGCTGAAGTGTATCGAGAATCTCAGTAGTCATATCTGCAGCTTTTGATCTTCCGTCATCGTACTCCTCGGCTGCTGCCCTCTCTTCTGCTGCTGGTGCTTTACCGCGAGCCATCGGCTTCGAGTCGTCTGGAAAAGAAAAGCTCTCGTAAGCACTCAGTGATAGTTCAGCTGGAGATGATTTATTGAGACGAGAGTCTGTCTCAATTTTCTGGCCAGGAGGTGAGGGAGTCTGGGTCTGACTCGCCTCGAGATCTAAGAGGATCGGCTCGGAAAGAGAGTCATCCCGAGCCTGTGAAGACATACGTTCGACGGTGGACTGTTGAAGGCTCACAGAGTCTGAGCTGAAAAGCCGTCGAGACGTCATCTTCGATGTCAAGAGAAAAGTCGGGAGAGCACGTGTACGATTCAAGAGAGAGATAAATGCAAAAGCCGCGGAAACTCACGCCCCGCAAGCAAACACAAAGCAAACCCCGTTTTCACCAACTCAACCCTGATGAAGACCGTAAGAGTTCGGTCTTTTATCTTTTCAGTTTTAGGGTTGTAATTAGCAAACAAATTATTGCGTTTTATCGTGCGCTGTGCGAGCTGATAGGTGCCCGATGTATCTCCCGCTATACTGTCCCGAGTCATTACAAAGAACCACTTGCTCTCAGCCAGTATGGTGGCAAGTACACGAACCGATTCCGGACCGCGTTACTTGAGGACGGAGCCTTACGCAGTGTCCTCTAAATCCCCCACTTTGCTAAGTAAACTCGGACCGTTGCCGGCTACCCGAGCGTACCCACTGAAAAGCAGTGATTCGGTGTATGAACTAAATAGTATTTTGAAAGATTTCGGGATATTTATTAAGTGTCGTCTCTCGCTCGCGCACTCTGAAAATTGTGCGGGGGTTACTCTCCCCAAATCAATTGAATCGATTTACGATTTTTGATCAGATATTTTTAGCAGTCCCAATTTTAGTTTTGCGATTTTTATGGTATTTTCAAACAACGTCTATTTTTTTGTCTTTTTGTTTAAAAACCCTAAAGCAAGCACCAAGGTTGCAAGTCCTAAAACTAGCTACGTGGCACAAGCAGATAGAGTAAAAACCTAAACAATCATCTAGAAAACCGCGGAAAACCGATAAACGATGAAAAAGCCGCGGTGGGTGCCCTGATCCACCGGATACACGGTATCCGATGAATCAAGCCCCTAAAAAAATGAATGTTTTATTAAGTACAACTCTCTCCCTTTCTCTCTCTTTTACAAATAAAAGGATACTAGATCTTCGCTCCTCTGCAGTCGACTCGTGAAGAAGAAGCCGACCTCTGCCCTTTCAACTGGCTCGGCCTCCGAAGAAGCCGGTTGATCCTGCAGGCCCTGCAAAGATGATTAGCACAAAAGAATTGATCGAGAAAGCCGAGAAAGCTGTAAAGAAACCAAAAAGAAACTCAGAAAATAAAGCACGAAAAAGCCGTACGAAAAACCGTACGAAAAACAAAACACAGAGAAGAGAAAGAATAAAATCACGAAAAACGAAAAATCCAAGGAATCTAACGCCTCCCCGGCAACGGCGCCATTTTGATGAGGTCAAAAAGAATCAAGTTTCGCGGCTTTCTTTTGATTTGATGAAGAAAGTGGTCGATGTAGCAAAAGCCGCGAAACAAGTTTTGATTCTTAAAAACCTATCAAACAAATTACGGTTCTCTGTCGAAAAAAAAACCGTTCACTAATATTTAACCAGGCAAGTGTTCCTGGGTCGAACTCAAGGAGGCAGAATATATTCCCTAGATTTCTCTTCTCGTAATTTTATTTTAATTCTTCTCTAAGTTAAAGCGCTTCTTTTTCTGGTGATTTTTAATTTTATTATTTTTATTTGATTTTATTCTTTTCAAATTTTTATTTAATTTTCAAAAAGGGATATTTTTCAAAAGATTTATTTATTATATAATAGGCGGATAATATCTAGGTGATACTATATAGTAAGGGTGAACGAGGTTCGAGCCACGTACTCGAACTACACAAGAAAACAAAACAAAACGAAGCGGTTTTCGAGAAAATCAAAACACGTCAAAAACTCGTCAAAAAGCCGCGAAAATTTTATACTAAGTAGCGGGGGTAGTTGTGTAACTACACTCAAAGAATCGTCGAAATCCGAGGTCACAAGAACAAGAAACAACCCCTACAGCCCAGGGGCATAAGCGTAAGAAAACTAATTAAAAATTGTTTGCAAATCGGTCCTTGAGGACTGTTCTGAACTAAAAGTACAAGAAACGTTACATTTAGGTCCCTGCAGAGGGACCTAAATGCAATTAAAGAAAACTCTGGAGACGGGAATGAAGAACTGGAAGTTGGCTGGACTTATGATGAAATTTCTCCACCGGTTCGCTATCGACGGCCAAGATTAGATCTCCTGCGCACGATCGGATGGTGCTGGCTCTGACACGTGGCGCAAATCTGTACACTGGGCGTTCTTGAGCAGTTGGAGCGGATGGCGACGAGCTCTTCTCCAATTTATTCCGGTCGGCCGGTGATGGATCTGACGCTCCGGCGGGGCCAGAGGGGTGGCTCCTCCACCCCTCGAGCTCGCGGCTCGCCCGCGGTAGGGTTGGTGGTGGCGACGCTCCGAGCGGTGGTTACAGGTCGACGAAGATGGTGGTTTCGATCACCTGGAACTGATGCAGCTCTGATAGTCCAACTTTGGAGATGGATTTCATTGATGCTCGAAGGTTCATAATGGTGAAGAACAACCTCGCGAGCTACCTGGATCTGCAAATAACACCATAATCTGCTCGATTCGTGTGAAATCGGCCGAGGGATTAAGATATCGAATTCCAAAGATGGTAAAAAATACAACTTAAGCTCCAGCAACAACCAGAATGCGTGAAGAGGGTGATGGTTTGAAATCGATTTGAAACGAGTTTAAACACAAATCGAGAAGGATTTTGAGCTGACGTCTTAGCTGAATGATTAGTCTATCTAAAGAGGCGATTAGCCACGCTAATCGTGGCTCGAGAATCGAGAGAAATTGAAACGAACATGGAGGAAAAAGCCTGGGAAAAGTCGAGGTGTATGACCTGGACGAGCTGCTCGACGGCGGCTTTTGACCGGAGCGAAACGCGGCGATGGCGGCGCTACAAGGCGGCGTGGCTGCCTTGGAACCTTCTCCGACGTGCCTTCTTCCTCGCAAGCTCCTCCTTGGCGCTGTCACCGCCTCTAGTTGGTTGGAACAAGGCTGGGAAGGTAGGGTGGTCGAACAACCCCGAGCTGGGCTCTGGGTGGTTGGAAAGTTGGTTGGCTATGGCGTCTTGGAGCCTTTATATAGAAGAATTGGCGTGGTCTCCAAGTTTGATCCAAGGGTGGCGAGATAGAGGGTAGTTAGGAGAAGAAGTTGGACAGATTAGATCGGGTGGAAGCTTCTGGAATGGCGCGGGAAAAATAGGGAAAGGTGGCTAGTTGGAACAGATTCTGTTCAACCTGCTTCTTGAGGAAGATGATCCAGGTGCTGACAAGTGTCAGCACCTGGTTGGCCAGACAAGTAATAATTATTGTAAATTCAATATTAAATAGCAAATAAAGTTATTTTAATTAGGTGTAAATACAAGAAATGTAAATACATTAATACTCTAGTTTATGGAATAATTAATTTTTATAAATAATAATTATTTTTTAAAATATAAATATTATATTAATAAATATGTATTTATAAATAGGTTTTGAATTTTTAATTTAATAAATAATTAAGTAAAAATTAATTTTATATTGTCTTAATTATTAGGGTATTAAATAAAGCTTGTACGAATTTTTATGGATTTTTATGAATTAATTTACATATTTTAATAAATAGAGTAAGTATCTATATAGGTCAATTATACATATATTTTGAAGTGTTTGATTTTATAAAAATAATAAATAGTCTCCAAAAATTATGAAATAATTTATCGTGAAAGTACAAGATCATGAAATAATTTAAAAATTATAAAATTAAGAAAATAATAAATAGTGTGTGTTACATAAAATAAATAACCCAGAAACCCCTTTGTCTTTTGGTCCCAAAATCGACTTTTTGCAAACGGACTCCGAATTCAATGAAACCACCTTTATTAATTAGAGAATATTATTTTAATGAACTTTAAAGGTGAGTAGAGTGAAATTGGAGTTCGTATGAAGAAGTTATGATGTTCGGAAGTTGAGATTTTGACAATTTGCAGGCTGGGTTTCTTGGCATATATACAGGGTAATATTTTTAACTTATTTTTATATTTATATATACATTTTTAAGAATAATTAGGAGAAGAGTTTGATGAAAATTATGTTAATCTGAAATAATTAAAATTCTTTGAAGTTCTGTATTTATTTTATAAATAATAAAGGGTGTATTTGTGTGTGTGAAATTATTTTTCTTTGGTTTTCTTTCCTTATCTCCCCCTACTTATTGGTTTGTCGACCAATCCATGCTGACTTGGTCTCGGGGGTTAGGCTATAAATATATCTTACAGCTATATTTATATTTTAGGTCATATTGCATATATATACATATATTCAATCTGCCTTCTCTTTATTTTTCTGGTTCTTTATTTATTTACATGATTTTAGTGGTTAAAAGTGAATATTTACACATTAATATTGTTTTGTTAAAATATGAGAATTAATGAATATTTACATGTATTTGTTAAGGGTTTTAAGACAAAATGCGACAGAAAAGTTAATGAATCATTAATTCATCAGATGCTCCAGAGTCCATAATCCATTCTGATAAAACTGCCCTGTAACAGCTAGTAAGAGCATATGCTATACCTTATGTGGATGCTGATGTTGAGGCAGTTACCTCTGAGGATCCTGAAGGAGAATTGGTTGACCCGGGAGTAGGCATAATCTCTCTGAGCCGTGCTACAAGCTCATCAAATCTCTGATCAGATGCAAGCGATGGACTACCAATCTGTTGAGTCAGCTCTGCAATGCGTGCTGAAGCGGGAAACCCATGCTTGGAGTAGCATGTTTCCTTAGAGTAACCTCACCTATGGCAGTTGGTGCATGACTGACGAGGATGACTACCCCTTCCCTTGCCACAATTACCTCTACCACTATACTGTGTAGGACTCCCCCTACCACGAGATGCAGCCATAGATGAAGAAGTCCAAGACCACTGAATACCACAAGAAGATATAGAGCCTGCTTAACCTGTGATATGCCCCTTCCATTGGAGCTATGGTGGCATCCGTAAGAATATGGGCTCAAGAAGCATCATACTCTGGGTCAAGAGCTGTTAGGAAAACTCCAGTCATCATCGAATCTCGGCATGCCTTGAGTTGCTCAAGCGTGATAGTCAAGGGAATGAAACCATGGAGCTTCTCAAACATACCCCTTAGAGACTTGTAAAGGTCATGGAGGGGATGCCCATTCTACTTCGACGCGAAGATATCATGATGAAATTGTAGTATCTTCGACTCGTTCTTCGTTCTTCGACTCGTTCTTCGACGTGAGGATGTGCTTTTTGCCATTACATTGCATCATGCTCATGAACTGCATGACCAAAGTTCAGAGTTCGTTTCATCCATCTTGAGATGACTGGACCTTTGAAGGCACCTAAGGATGGAACATCTGCTTTGTTGTCTAATATGGTGACAACAATCTCCAAGTCTGGGTCTGCAAACTGGAATACCTATGTCTACACTGACATATGCAAAGATGGTTGTGGGTGTAGACCCATACCGCAACCTCTTCCATCCGTTGGAGGCCCCTCTGAGTAGCTAGTGTGATGTTAGGTGATCAAATCACATCCTAAAAATCCCAAAACAAGACTAACAGAAGACGGAACCCTCAGAAGACGACCGGGAATTTGCAGGAGCGGATAGAGGGCGACACCTTCATGCCTTGTTTGTTATGCTGGAATAGAGGGGAGAATGGAATCACCAATCCTCTGTCGATTCCGTTCATGTATTTGTTAGATCATATTAATGCAGGAATAACGATTACAATGGAAACCAGATTATCTCATGCATGAAAATTGTCATTCCTAGGTATTCCCTAGGAATTGGCATTTCATTCTTTCAAAAAATAGGAATGCGGAAGCAGAATGATAAACATGGCATTAAGAACAGAAAATATGAATATGGAACACCAAGATTTTTACGTGGAACCCTACTCCCTAAGGAGCTGGATGAAACCACGGGAGAACGCCTCAAAGGGCTGATGTGTATATTGCACTTTGTCAATGTATACAATGGGTGTGGGGGTCTATATATAGCCCCCACTAAGTCTCCACACCTCCAAATTGGTAGATGTGAGACTAAAGACTGGATGTGGTAAATGGATCTTAAAGGTGTTCATCTACCCATCTACAACTCAAGTGGCGCATAACCAAATACTCCAAACCCCCCTCAAGCTGGAGCATGTAATGCTCAGCTTGGACAAATAGAATGAATTCTCAAACTCATGCTACAGGACACTACGAACAATATCAACTCAACACACAAAACTGTCGGCTGATGTCGAGGACGTTGCTTCTCATACTGTGCAAGTGAGGAGGACAAACTAGGTAGAGTGTAAGTTGACTGAATCTTCTTGTCTGAGAGCATGTGCTCTGTACTGCGCCTGTCAGAGTCACAACAACTGAAAATGAGTCTCCACCTGGAGAACTATGGTCCGTCACAACAACGTGGACAACTGCTCCATCTCTGAAAGGGTCGAACTGAAATCCGTGGAGTGCAACCTCGTCAGAGTCCACGGTCGTTGGAGAATGGAGTCTGAAATACTCTCCTCATCGGAGAACTGGGTCTCTCCCATCTAGCACAGAGAATGGTACTTTACTATGGAGTCTCTATGGAACCACTTGAAAAACTCTGGTCGAAACAACAAGAATGATGAGGACCACGAAACTGAAGATCACACACTCGTACATCTTGAACTGCAGACTCAGAACCTGACGTCGAGTCTGAACATATGAGAAATTGTAGAGTCTGAAATCTGACTGGTCTGAGAATCTGAATCTGGATCCGACCTGTGACTCTACACAATACTCCCCCTTTCTCCCATACTAGTCGGAATACATGTCATCGACTACGTTGGGAGAAGACACTAAAATAATAAACAAAAACCAAATAAGTCGATCACACATTTTTTTCCCGGCTTAAAATTTTTTCCTTTTGGCTATTTCATTCATCACCATTCAAAAACCAAATAAGTCTTTTTTTATGCATATTCATATATTCTTTTTTAAATCTATTAAGGTTCAGAAAGTCGTATGCGGTATTCGTTCGGTCAGGCGGTCCCGAGCGAGTAAGCGGATATGCGGAAGTATATGCGGATTATGTAGTTTGCATTTTTTTAATTAAAAATATTAAAGATATATATTTAATTGTGATGTCAGAGACAAAAAAACTATATGTTTCCTTTAAATTCCTACAAAAAAACATACTTTGGAAAAAAGGCACCACAATAAAAAACTACATACTTCATTTAGATATCAAAATATGTTTCTGAATGTAGAATGTTCAAATATATAAAGTTATAAACCGGCTTCTAAATTCTAATCTAAATCATCTTCAAAATTGATTGTTGGAATATCATCATCACTTTCTTAATCACCCATAAATTTTTCTTCTTCAGCCAAAGTTGGCAAAGCTTCCATATTCCTTTGGTTTCTCCCATTCTCAACAAATTCTTCTGCCTCACTTGCTTCTGCAACCAAGTTCCATGTGAGCCCTGACCTTTGGAAGATTTCTTCTTCTTCTTCTTCACTGGCACCAATCCAATCCATAACATGTGTTGTCTTTTGAAACAAATGGATCTCTCCCAGTTAGTGACCGATGCTCCTTCAGCTTTGAATTGAATTTCACAAAAAAACCATTTCATTCAATATCTTGGTTTCTAATACATCCAAACGGTGAGAGTTATACCGCTGCAAAAGAGCTCCAATTCCTCTCTCAGCCAGAAGAAGAGGACATCAACTTCAGAATTCTCAAAGACATTTCCTTCAAATAAGGCGTTTGAGAACCATATAACTACCACCAATGAGCTACAAGAGATTAGACAATTAATTTCTTGTAAAATAGTAAATCTAACTTAAGAACTTTAAAGTCGATAATAAGCTTGAGATATATTACCAGGGTTGAAATCATCATCATTAGTGGATCTTTGTCTGATAGTCATTGGCTTTCCAAATGCTCCTTCTCCCCTTCGATAAATATGAATCCCTTTCTTCGCGATGGCATCCTGCATCTCCAACTCAGGAGAAAAAAACTCCATGCATTCCATTAAACCATCAACAAAGAAACTATCCTTAGAAATCACATCGCTATCCCTGTAAAAATAATAGGAATTGATATAGAAAGCTGCAAGATAGAGGGGGTTATCTAATCTTCCTTTCGTTTTCAAGGCAATGACATCTATAAAAGGCCCATAGGAATGCTCAATATCTTTAAAAATAGCCTTTATTTCATTTTTTACATCCCGCAATCCTCCATATACAAATCCCGTTGACGGCTTCCTTTCTCCATCAACAACACGCAAGAGGCAGACAAGTGAAGAGAAGATCCTCAACATTAAGGATACTTGGCTCCAAAATGATGAAATGAGGACAACGGATGCAACCATCTCACCTTTTCTTGTTTTTGACCACTTACACTCCCTCTACTGTTCAGAAGATAACATCAACCGCAATTTCTCCTTCTTGTCCATTACGCTTTGTGGTATAAGGAAAGTGGTGGCAAATCTTTTTTGCCCTGGCTGAACAATTTCACCCTTCTGGGTGAACTGTCTCATCAAGGTCAAAGTCTTTGCAGGATTGTAGATAAAGAGAGTGAGAGGTCTAGCCTTAGTGATGCATTTTTTTATCCTCGATTCCTTGCCAATCTCCTCAAGTACAAGATCAATGCAATGAGACACACATGAAGACCAAAATATCCTTGGATATTTGGTCTTAAGAAGTCTCCCAACCGCCATATTTGCAGAAGCATTGTCAGTAACAACTTGTACGACATTGTCCTCTTCAACTTGATACACTTCTCTACCAGAGAAGAGATGTATCCAGCTGTGTGAGAATCGACATATGTGTCAACGGACTTCAAGAAAGTTGTGCCCAAGTCACAATTCACACACAAGTTCATAATGCTCCTTCCCCTCGTATCAGTCCATGCATCGGTCATTATTGAACAACCATTGTTCTTCCACGATTCATTATAATGCTTTAAATATTCCTTTGTTTCATCAATTTCCTCCTTCAACAAAGTTTCTTCAATTTGATAATATGAATGCGGTTTGTATTCGCTTTCATATTGTCCAATTGCCTCACACATTCGGATAAAGGAATTCTTAGTCACTACTTTGAAGGGAATGTCAGCATCATAAAAGAATTTTGCCACAAACTTGTTGACGCGTGTACGCTCCTCTTTGGCTAAAGCATCTTTAATCACCGTTTGCCGCATTGTTGCACCTAAAGACTCATCATCTTCAGAAACATGAGGTCTTTTTGCACCACTTTCTGAGGCTTCTCATTCATATGGATGGTTAGGAGATCCATGAGATGTTTTGATTTTCACTTCCTCATGCAATTCTCTCATACTAAACAATTTTTAATTCTTCTTATTCATAATATCTTCCACATAATCTCTGATTTCCTTCTGCACATCACCATCGACCTTTTGATATGCCTTTGTGTTTCCTTTTATGTGTGCGAGATGCTGCTTCATTCTATTGATTCATCCTTTTATGACTTTGCCACACAAGTGACACGCAACCGTGTTCGAATCCGTCCTCTTAACAAGGTATTCGTACTTCCATCCTGGATCGATAGAGCCAGGTGGAACATAATATGTGGAGGAATCCGTAGTAGGAGTGGAAGGGGTAGCCATATCAAAACACCTAAAGATGACACAAAAAATGTGTCATTAAAAAAATAAATACATAATGTAATCCAATTATTCAAAGGGATAATTTGACTATCCATTTCTTTAATCATGAAGAAAAATATGATAATATGGAGTGGTAAATTCTCCTTTTTGTCAAAAACTTTATACTAGATTGCTATTATGATAATCATGTTGTTAGTGCATGTGTATGATGTTACAGTGGCTGTTTGTGCAATGAATACACCAAAAGACCGAATTGCAACGAGATAGAGATTTTACATGGGAATTCCTTTCAATGTAAAAGAAAAAGTCAATAGTCAGAGAGGGGGGATGATGTATTTACCATAATAATATGTATTTAGGAGTTAAACAGAATACACATATCCCTAGAGGAGATGGATGTCCAAAAACCCTAATGGAAATTTAGTTCAGTATCCACTAAAATAAAGAGACGTGATACTAATCGTTTATATATTCACTAGAATCTGCAACCAATGCACGCCCTAGTTAGTCCAAAAAGAATCCATATCTTGCAACTATTTCTGGTCAACTATTTTTGCTCTTCCAACAGTAGAAAAGATACAAACATATTTGGTCGACTATTTTTGATAAGATTGATGCTGATTGGTGCTATAAAAACAACTATTTATGAAGTTAAACATGGCAATTGGCAATAAAAAACCTAACATAGTATTGAATAAATCCATTGAACACAAAAGCAACAGTAGAAAAAACCTAATAAAATCATAAAATTATGTCATTGTTGCTGAAACGATCATTACACATACTGAGTTTTTGAACAAAACAAAGAAGCCACAACAAATGAGGTTACCGTACGGGGGAGGCGATGGTGCAATACCAGCTAGGGGTGGAGCGCGGTGGTGAGGGGCTTTTAGAGGCAGACTATGGAGGATCAAGAGCAATTATGCGGTGAAGGTGAAAGGCCGAGAGGCTGGAGTTTGGCAGAGCTTCTGCGATGGAGGAGGCACTGGAGGTTCTTCAACAGTCTGTATTAGGGTTTAACGAGATGGGGAAGTTTTTGGTGCGCACATGTGCTTGTCAGGTTAAGAACTTAAGATCCCTTGATCGGATCTTGCTAATGGGTCAGACCGCATATCGAACCCGCATATTGGCTGCATATGCGTTTATGCGACCCACATGTGCATGAGCCCCGCAAATTACATCATATTCAATATGCAATGCGGCTGCCCTTCCGCATGGGCATATGCAGCCACATGAACTGCATTTCTGAACACTGACATCTATTTACTTATACATGTTAACCTTTTGATGTAGTTATGCTATAATTTTTTGCACAAGATTATTCATAAAAGATCCTAATCGACTGAGAGTGATTGTTACATGTATGTAGGTAAATATGTATGCATTATATGCATCATATGTATGTACTATGTATATATAAATACGTGGATACATATACACATAAATGTATGTATATAAATATCGAATCATATATTATCGAACAAATTCATGTTACATCAGATTCATTTGAGAATCGAATGCATAAGATAAATTCAAATTCAATTCATTTAGTTTCGAATCGAACTTTTTTTGAATTTTTATCGAACGAATCCTAATCGAATTCGAATGATTCAGTTCAAGTAGCAGCCCTACACATATGAGATCTTTTGTTGAATGACCTCTCATACACATGCCTTTGGCTTAGAGTTTGAATATAGCCCTCACATGACAAAGACCTATGGGGTAATGACAAAGACCTGTTATAGAGGTTTGGAACAAAGAGATCCTTGGTGACGTCTTGGTAGAGATCCCTTTCTTTGAGCCAATGTATGGCATAGGCGCAATACAAAGCTGTTGTTTCAGAGACTAGCAGTTGCAGATGTCCCAGATGACAAGAATCAGAGATGCAATCCGAGA